>PDXC01000020.1:0-154051 GCA_004156035.1 Alternaria tenuissima | reverse complement strand
TCGTCGCGTCCTCGGGCCGACCAGTTCTGCGTATACCTAACACGGGCACGACTCGAAGCGCTCAGGACCATTGCGGCCTTCATCCTGGAGTACGAACTTGCACAAGCTTCCTTTCGGCTACATCTACGAAGGGCTGGGCGAGATGGAACTCGACGAGGTGGTGCAGGTGCCGTGACGACGGACGCTCAAGAGATACTTTCGCCGGCTGGTCGCCGCGGTCATCACGCAACCCTTCTCCCTTTCTGGTCCGGATCGGGGTGGAGTATGGGTGCGTGTGCACAGGCGAAGCCGTACATCTTCTGGTGGGGAGACGACCCAGGACGGTGCCCACTTCCTCTCGGTGCCAAAGGGGCGACGTGGGAGAGACGACGGGGTGGACAACCGGCTCGGAGGGGTGCCGAACCGAGTTGCGCCTGACCGCGGTGGGCCAGATGCTGGCGCTTTACCCACTCCAGGCGCTGAACACCGCCGCGGTCGCAGCGATGACGGACTAAGCAGCGGCGCGACTGCCACTGCACGGCGGGAGGTGGTGTACACGAGCAGGCTGCTGGACACGCGATCCCCAGGCACGACGCAATCTCAGATACTCAACCTCAGAGGACAACAACTTTCTTCGCATGTCGCCCGTGCAGCTGCGCGGCGGAAGGCAAGCACACAGATCTCCTTAGCCGGCAAGCGGAACAGCTTCGGGCAACGACGACGAGCCAAAGTCGGAACCTGATCCAGACATAGCCGACGGCTGTCGTTGTCACAGCATTTCTCGCGCGCGCAGAAGACGGGCTAGCTCATCCAAGCGGTCGCAAGCGCGAGCGCAGGCGTAACAGAACAGGTAATACTACACGCAGGAATGCTTGCGCGGGCTCGCGGAGGGGCGGTGTGCTCGACAGATGTTGTCCCCAACATGCGAGACCACGGAGAACAAATACCACCAGATCGACCAGTCAAAGGCGCCGCCCTCATCCGTCGAGCAGCTTGCGGATGACCTGGACACGGATTGCGGTCCCGTGGGCATGCCGGGGCGTGTGGCGTACTCTTTCTGCGTCCGCCTGCGATCGCACGGATCGTTGTGGCGGCAAAGTGCACGCCGCCCTACTTCCGCCCATCACGCCTGCGATGGGAGGCGTCTATCTACGAGCGGCTTCCGATCCATCCAGGGCATCCACGTGCGGTGCACCTGGGGAACATCGACCTAGACGCCGTACTTCTACAAGGCATCGTCGACCTTGTGCACATGATGTTTCTGAGCTGGGAGGCCATCTTATTAGCCAACATCTCGACGGAGAACAAGGGAGGTGGTCGGCGAGCCGTGGAAGGCTGTCGGCCGACGCGCGATCCACGGGCTGGGAGTGCTGGGGACCTGATGCGCAACTACTGTGGAACGAGGGAGACTGGGCGCGTGATGGTGATCGACTTCCAGCGAGCAGAGATGAGCAGCGGACCATACTAGTTGCTATCTCGGTCAACCGCAAAGGAAGAAGCCGGCAGAAAGCGGGTAAGCCAGCGCGAAAGTCTTCTGCATGCACACTGGAGATACGGCGGGCGATGTTTGAAGGCTGAACGGCATGGCACCAGTCGATTCCGTGCGGGTGATGCAAACATGACGTCTGCACCTTGTAATCGATGGCGTTCACCACGAAGCGGGTACCTGATGTCGCCCATGACGAGCTGTAGCGGAGAGGAGCACAGGTGCAGTGGAGCATGTCAGTTGTAGGATTGTGGCAGACATGGCCTGCCGATACTACGCTGGATGTTATTTGCAGGGCTGGACCCAAGTACTGCCTCCCGAGGAGACTTGGTCGAGCTTCGTGGAGACTGCTTTGGGCAGCTGCACGGTTATGTCATCCCGACCTCAAGCTCGATGTACCGCCCTCCACTGTGCGGCATCTGCACGGAACACCACCATGAGGTTCTCGGCTGGAACCGGCCGTGCGTGTGAGTCCATCGCAGCGCGATTGCTCAAGGCAGGGTCGTGACGCTGGAGTCTTAATGGCGAGCTGCTGTCCCAGGCGGACTAGCAGCTGCGACTGAGCGATCGAGCTCCAAAGACGGTAGATTGAGGCCGTCTTCTCCGTCTGACCGCCAGCTTGGAGGGAACTAGTCTTTCCACTCTATGGCCGCGAGGCCACGTCGACGACTTTGCTTTACGCCATGACTGTTGAAGGGGTAGGATGGACAGGTAGTTGGGCAGGAGGCGGTCGAGCAGTTTGCTGATGGCAATCCTGAACCCGTCATGCTTTACGCCCACAGAGTCGGCGTGCAAAAACAATTCTCGTCGATCGCAGGCGCAACTCTCCTTGGGACCTCTGAAGCCGGTCAACGGCCTACATTCTGAACAGTGAGCAAAGTGTTGCCTCCCTTCTGTGTGGCGGAAAATCTACCGTGCCGAAAGATGAGGTTCTCGCGCGCATTGAGCTTTAACATCTCTCTGTGCATCATGTACTATAGCTAATCTTGAACATGTGGGATATCTTCATTTACAAATCGCGTTTGCATCGTCGTCTTCGTGCTTGAATCCGCAAAGACCTTCTTTCTGGGGGCTTTGCTGACAATCGACTAGATCGGTGCGGAGCGTCTGGTCGTCCGTTCAGTCAATTCGTCGAGGTGAGACTGGTCAGGCTGGTTTGATCAGACCGCTGTTGTCCCAGTGTCGATGTGGGCGAGCTGGTGTTTCGTCTGCGCGCCTTCGGCTATGGCTAGAGCTGCCATCCTGTTAGCAAAGCTTACAACGACTCCGTATTTTGGCGTCTCTGAGGTCTGCTCAGCCGATCTCAGCTTTGCAACCTCTCGCCGAGCGTGGTAAAACTGACTGTCCACCGCCGTCGACCTCTGACGCACCCACTGCTGTCGATGCCGACGGCGGCATTCATGCAGTGCCTGCGAACGCTATCGCCGGTGGCGCCGGCGGACGGTGGACGACAGAGACTCTGGAGGTTTAACGAAAATCGCGTGCCGCAGCGTGACCGACTGCTCGCGGCGGTCTCCGTGGCTAGGTTCTTCGTCACGGCCGGTTTGCTGGCATATAAAACACAGGTCAAATGACTAGTTTTGCCGTTGTTACCACTAGCACCACCATTCCTGGCGCTGCATGCAGGGTCTAAAGCTAGACCTCAGAAGTACCGCCGCCATCCCCAGAAACCTGCAAGGTCACTCTGTCTGGCCTCACGATGCTGCACCTACTCAGGCTGTGCGGACAACGTGTCAGGTGCTAATGCGTGATCAGCAGTGTTTTTAAGATGAGGGTCTTGAGGGGGGTTCCGGGCAGCATAAGACGTCCCATGTGAGCTGGTGCCCGACTCCTCGACTGCAGGCTTCTCAGGTTGCAGGCTTCTCAATGCGAGGCTTCTGACCTACTGGTTTCAGAAGGCGTCGGAGGGCGAGGTAACGGCGAAGAACTCAAAGTTGAGAAATAAGAGACGTCACAGTCTCAGCGGCTTGTTGGAACTGCAAAACCGTTAGCTGTAGCTTGCTGTGGTACGGCATCATCGCCAAAACCTCTACAGCATCGTCGCCAGTACCATGCGCGCGTACTCGCCGTTGCCGCATGCTTGCACAAAACGCAGTCGCCTATACATGTTTCCTGGCGGCGATTGGACTTCGGCCAGCGGGCGGCTTGCGTTGACGGATTTCCGCGCACGATGTCCTGACAGCAATTGCAGATGGATTGGTTGCATGCTGGGCTCGCCTGTGTGCTTCTCGACACACAGACTGGCATTCACATTGCGTTAGTAGCGTGACAATGTTGCGTAGGTTCGACATAGATAAGCGGCGTGTTCGAGCGTTTTGCATCCCGCTAACGCACGACAACCACACTGCAGGTACCTTGTTGGCTGGTGAGTTTGACTTCGATACAGCTCAGCGGCAACCACGTTGCTGCTGTTACATGCTCAACCTAGGTGCTCAGGTGGTGACTTTGGAAGAATATGGTGAAGGCTTACGAAATCGAAGCGCCAACCTTGACAGCCAGGTGCAGTTCGTGGAAGGTTGGTGGAAGGCCGGATCATTTGATGCACCTTTCGACGTGATCGCGTCGACATCTGCACCACGAACCCGCCAATCTTTTAGACAACTCCGGCGCAATGAAGCTGACACGGTCGATGTGCATGAAGCTCAACAGTAGAGGCCAAGAGCAGGATGTGCATGACCAATGCTGTTGGTGCGTGGTTCTTGAAAACCTATGTTGCTCCGTTAACGCGGTATCGATGGACCCGAAGACAAACACACACTTCGATTGCCCATGAGATGTGAATCTCGTATCATTCTAAGAGATCCCTCTGCACGGTTGTCAAGTACTTACATATGGACCAGAGATGGAAGCATGACATACCGAGACTCGGAAGGCTCATCGCCTTTCCATCGGCAAATCGTGTTGTGGATCCAGAAGCAAGGGGCCGAATCTAGGGCCCTGGTAACGACTCTCGTATCTGATTAGCGGGGCGTTCTAAATGGATCTGATATTTCATTCAAGCTTTTCTCACGAGAGACTATGGTCGATTCCGGCCTTTCTATACATAACCTCCCTCCTACGCAGCGAACAACCGGTGGGCCGAACACAGCCAACGAGAGGCTGTGTTAAGCGAAGATATCTGCTATCCTCGCACACTCATTGGCTATGTTCGGCCCACCGGGTTGTTCGCTGCGTAGGGAGGAGGTTACCTGAACAGTGTCATAAGCCGCGCGTCGGTAGAAGCATTGGCCGTGTGCTGTTGCAGAGACTTCCATGTCGGAGATGTAGTCCTTGTACGCTCCGACTCCTTTCACGGCCGTCTCTCTTTGGCATTCTTGTCTCCCGTCGCAAAGTTCTAACTATTTGTTTCGTTGGGAGGGATGACTTCTTACCATCTGTATAGTCGTAGTTCGATGGAGATGGCCGTGGGATGGGACTGTAACGTTAGCGATGCTGCAAACGCACTTGTCATGTCACTCTCTACGCGTCGAAAAGAAGACATTACCTCTTACTATGCGCCAGTAGGCTTATTGCTCATGGCGACGCAATCCGATGTCCGAGCCCATATCCGACAACCTTGTCGCATACGTGTCCTGGGGCATGTACGATATGCTTTCGCTCTGATCTACTTTCGCAGCAATCAACATCCCTCCCATGTAACGGAAAACTCGGTTGGCCGGAACTAGCCAATGAGAGCGCAAAGTCAGCAAGCACAGTGTGTCCATCAACCAAAATTAAACCAAAAAATCCGACCCTCTTACTTGACTTGGCTGACGAGAATCCTTTACCTTGCTTGGTTGGTTGACGAGAAGCCCTTGCTTTGCTTGGTTGGTTGACATTACTCGATAGAATTTCCCGATTTGATATCTATACCAACCTACAGGAGCATACCAGTTCGAAGGAGGTGCTTTTGACACTCAATTGCCGCCACAGTCCCTGAATCGAGCCGATTCCGTTCATCCGTGATGACCTTCTTCGTCTGTGAGAATACCCGCTCACACTCAGCACTCATTGCAGGACAACTAAACAGATCAAACGCCATCTTAGAGAGCACAGGATAGTCAGGTGCATGGCGAATCCACCACTCTAGGGGTCATCAACATCTCCATCAGCCTTATTAGTCCTAGCTATAAACTGATCGAGGTCAGAGGTGACTCTTGCGCGCTTCTTTCCTCGCGTAGACGCCGTACTAGCGGCGACCCGCTGCCGACGCTTACGAGCTTGCTGGAGAAGATCGAGCGTTGTATCGCTATCCGTACCAACCTCATTATCCTCCTCTTGTGTTGCTTCTGCTATCTCTGCTTCCGCAGCTGCTTCCTCGTATTGTACATACTCATCATGCACCACCCGCTTCGCCTCAGTAATCCATTTCTTCTCATGCTGCCATTCGATATCGAAATAGCTAAATTTGTTCGCAGGATGGAGGGCGACAGCGCATCGGTAGGCTGGCGTAGCGTCCGTAAGGCCGTAGTATTCTTCAAGCTTGAGGCGGGCGGTATCAATGGCACAGGAATAGTATTCCGAAACCTCCTCGGGGTGATTGTCTGCGAACTTTCCGGCTTCCTGAAGCTTCTTAAAGAGGACGTCAAGCGACTCGAGTGTCTCATAGAGTGAGCCATGTGATCCTTCAAGGCCAGCTTTATTGGCTCGGCCTTCCATGCGTTTGGTCAGATCTTTAAACGGCTTCAAGATATTGAAGAAGTGCTCCAGATTAGTCAATCGCGCTGAGTAATAGCGTCCTGTGAGATATCGTATCCTTCACCACTATGATTATAGTGGAGAAAGAACAAATCAATTGCGTTACGGGCTTGAGAGCTCTCTCAATCATGGCATACACAGAGTTCCAGCGGACGCCACCGTCAGCCAGTACCCTAGTGTAAAGGTTCTCGATGCTGCCTCTATCGTACGCCTGCAAAATATACTCTCTCAGAAACTCCCGCCGCTGATCACTCCGGTTGATCCACACACAGAAATTATGGAGCTTACCAATAAAACTCTGCTTCCTCCATATCTCAAACCGCTCATCATCAGATGCACCACAGAGCTCTTTCTCCAACCTGCTAACCCCGTCCCAAACAGAAGAGCTTTGACGATGAGGTTTAGAATATGGCCAACGCACCGAAGGCGACTCTGCTGTGTGATTGTGGGGTACTGCTTTGCTAGTTCTCCAATACACGTGTCGTTATTGCCAGCGTTGTCCATCATAAAGAAGCCAATGACAGCGGATATATCGTACAAGTCGATAACCGTTGACAGCAATTTCGCAATGTTCTCTCCAGAATGTGGGCCTTTTAGAGGCGGGAGGTCAAGAAAGGGCTGTTTGCAACTTATGCTTCTCGTCTAGGAAGTGAGCAACAACTGCCACATAGTTCGTTCCTTCCTCAGAAGTCCAGGCGTCAGTTGAGATATGGATCTTGCTTTTCGCAAGATGAAGCCTTTCCTTTAGCCAAGCACGTCTCCCAGTATCACCGTCCCACATGTCTTTAACCCAGGTGCTAAGAGTTGATGGGCTCTTAGGTAGAATTTTATCGATATCCTCTAAGCAGCCAGTAAACATGTTACGAGTGCGTTGATGTGTCGCTTGCCGAAAGGTGAAGTCAAGATCAATAACCCAGTCAATAAACTCTTTCTTGAACTGAGAGTCGTTGAACATCAAGCGCCGGCCTCCAAGGTATGGTATGGAGCTCGTTGCTCCCTTGGCCATGTCGAACGGGTTTAATGCCATTATTTTGTAACCGAATTCTTCAAGTTTGTGTTGATTCTTTAGGTGATACATGATACTAGTAGTACTCTCACTACTGTACAGAGCAGAATCATGCTGGCCACTAAGATGGCAGTATTTGCAGAGCCAAAACTTGTTCTCTCCATTGGTTGTGAGCTGCGCACCGTGTTTGTGTAGATTGGCGAGGGCTGGGTTTTAGAGTTGAGGGGCCCGCTTGTGAGGCTGACGATACCGAATCGATGGCAACACCTTCCTTTCATAGCGAATTTTGTCCCAGTCAATAGGGAAATGGGCATTGGTAGATGTCGGCAGCTCTCTTTCGAAGGTGGCAGCAGTATTGGTGGAAACAGAACTTGGGGTCTCTATGATTTCTAGGTTATAGCTAAAGGGATTCAGAGGGAGTCCTAGGTAGAGGGGAACATGTGGATCCTCTACGAGTCAGAAAAAATGGATGGGTAGGCATGTTTAACCTGGAATCTGGCGGTTTCGTACATATAGAGGGCTGCAGGCGTGAGAGTTTTCGACAGCAAATCTCAAGAGCGGCAATTTCCAACCAATCAGAACATCCGGGCTAATAGTTCTTCCTATCCCGATGCCCCAAAAACTCCTGTCGCCCACCTCCTCTACAAAAATGCCTAATGCGGTAAGGTCGTCAACCAACTCCGAGTTGACTCGGTAATGCGAAAACCCTTACTTGTGGTTGCTCGGATAGACGTTTACTCGTGGTTGCTTGTTATGTAATCAACCAAGTCAACCAACCAAGCCAAGTTACTTGGTTATTGGACACACTGCTTATGACCGCCCTGAGAAACGGGGAGACTGATCCCACATACCCTAGCATCGCAGTTTCTCTTGAGGATAGAGGCTGTGAAGCCACCGGGTGCCATGCAGAGATCGAGAATGGCAGGATTTCTGCTAAATGATGAAGTTGATGGCAGGACTGAAGTCATCTCGTCGAGTTCGTCACCAATCTGGCACATCATTTTGTAGAATATGCGTTTGCCGGACTCATCCGCGTTATCTGCTCGGTGGCGCTGTACTCTAAAGTGGTCGTCTCCTTGAGGATTCTCCCATCCCTGCTCGTGTAATCAGCACTGAATAGTTTGGGTTTATAGAAGGCCTACTCTGCGCCGAAGATCTGTGAGTTCCTTGAATACAGCTGCATGCTTGAGGCGGTACTCCTTGATGATCAGGTTCGGGCATGGGGTCAATGAACTGTCCGACGAGGTTTTGGGACGCCCGTCGTTTGAAGTTGCATTTTCCGGCTCGTTATCAAGCATTGTGTCTCTGATGGTTGTCAGTAATTTTCAGCTTGACGGTGCGGAAACCAAGAATATTCCAGGGTCGAAACCGCGAACGGGTCACATTGTCGATCGCCACTTTTTCTGATTGTTCTTACTCACGGCTCAACAACGGTCGTCGGAAGCACTATCGCAGTTCCGACCGCAAACGTGTCACCGCATCACTCGAGCATCGCCGCAAGCCACAGTTACACAACAGCGTCCCAAATGCATGCAACGCATAGCCTGAAGATTGCCGATGCAACACCTATTTGGCGATCTCTGAGCATCACTCGAGCGTTCTCTGAGCGTCCGTGAGCTAGACTTGCAGTGTAAAGTCCAGCTTGTGGTCAGCCATCGGATCATGTGATCGTGTAGATCTTACGGGACCGACAAAGGTATGGAGCATAGATGGATGATGATAAGAAGGTCGACGTATCGGGCACGATAGGTCCAAGGAGTACGTCAATTGCTGTCGGTACGCAATCGAAATCAACTCCACGACATGAACCATTATTCAACTTAGGTCCCGCTGTGATATGATCAGAGGAGCTGTCTTCCGCAGAAAGGGCGATTTCATCGTTTCTCGTGCGACAGCTAGATGCCCATAGAGGCAAGTTTAGTTTATTTGCTGGCCCTCTTTCTCTGATAGTGACGGTGACAGGCACGGTTGGTTCCTGGTTCTGCGGTCTGCTTCAATCTCACCACACCGTCCACATGGCAAAGATCCTTCTCTACCAATACGGGCGTTTCGTAGGGTATCCAGATAAGGTCTAGGAAGGTTACTTGTATAGATCGAGTGCTGGCGAGCGCCTGGAGACTGTTGAGCAAGTCGAAGCGCTGACTGGATTTTCTTACAAGGCTCATGGCCTCGAGCCAATGAAGAGAGTGCTACTACAGAAAGACGTGCGTCGCGTTTCCGTCGGCGTTACCTCACCCGCCCTGTTTGAGATGATCGAACCAGTAACAGCACGCACAGTGTATACCCAGTGACAGGCTGCTAGCAGCTGTCTGCTCATCGATCTCGCTCCTCAACGTGTCAGGTCCAGACAAGCTGCCTATTTCTTGCCATCCTTGTTGTGTGCCCATGGTGTAATCATGTCTAGCAGCTCGGTGCGAGTATTCGGTGAACATCGTGAGTGGTGCTTCTCATTGTGATACCCAAGTGGGCGCCTGTTGCAATAGGCAAGTCAACCGAGTGGTGTTCTCGATTCTCTCGCCACAACCGATGCCAGACCTTGACTCGTCTCTCTCCGTACAGAAGCAACATCTGGACATTGAAGACGCTCAGAAGAGAGTATGACGCGTCCTCCCCGGGCTTCATGTTGTGTCCTTGGGCCCGTCGCATACGTCCGTCCACCGTAAAGCATATCACCGAACTGCCTCCAAGCACCTGTACGGCAGTTCCAATGTCGTCGTGAAGAGTCTGCATTGCGGCCCCCTTGTCGCCAAGCTGCTCTCCTTGCTTAGAATGAATTTCAGTAGTTGCTGGAGCGACAAGCTCTTGAAGTGTCCAGCTTCACTCAGACTATCTGCTTTTCTTGATTGCAGGCTTTCGCTTTCTATGCGTATCGCTGTCTTCTGGAAAGAGGCCACTGTAAACACCGGAGAACACAAGTACCTCCTTGTCGTATCTCATCTTGCTCTTTCCGCTGCTCGTTGACAGATTATCGAGGGCTGTTTCTTATTCCTTCGTCTCAGGTAGTGAAAAGTGTCCCATAGGAGGGGATCTCATCGTCACTGACCATGTCCTTTGTACAAGCAAGTCCGCCACCACCTGAGTAGTACAAAGAGTCGCATCGTATCGTGAGCGGAGACTGTAGGGCGGGCTAGCGACAGCGGCACGAGGATCGATGGGTATGACAGCCCGTCCGCTCGTTAGGGACAACGGACGTCGCTGGTAGGGGCGATGAACACAACTCAGCAGAAGGTTCGTGACGGGAAGCATAGAAACGTCGCAGCATGATCGCTCGTTGGAGCCTGCGGGTCTATTTAACGAGTGATCTTCAGCCTTTGGTCTGTGGATAGGGACGATTCGTGCAATGTCGCCGCGCTCATCGGTATTTTGAGTGTGAGTGAGAATGGTCTACTTCGCTCACTCAATCGCGCACCAGTACCCGGCGACTTAGGCGCTCAATGCATGTTGTCGTACAGGCAACATGGCAGCCCCAACAGCCTCAGAGTCGCTGTGACAGCAATCGAAGTCAGCGGACTACTGGCTATATGGGTAAACGCCGTCAAGCGCCCGTTATATTACGCCGAGTCCATATAGCCGTGTCGGGGAGATTAATGGATGAGGAGACTGAAAGTGTTGATGTTTTGGCCGCCTTGTTGCGAAGCGACGGCGTGCACGGCCTTCTGAGGCCTGCCGGCACGCGTCAGGGCACGAACGACTATGTGTCAGTTTTGGCGTACAATATAAGCAACGACGAATGGCTTGCAGCTCTCTACCACGTGGCATTTGCGCGAGCACCAACAAGAGTTCTTGCTTGGAATCAGCCTTGCGTTCGAGCCTACTACAATGCGATGTCCGGATGCGGAGTCGTGACACTGGGTCTTGTGGCAGGTTATTATCGAGCGAACTTGCAGCTGCGGCTGGGTGATCCGGCCCCACAATTTTCTGGTCCAAGTTTTAAAGAGTGATGTCTTCAGCCCCATGGTCACCAGGCCACATTGATGACTTTCTCTTTACACCGTGACTCTTCGACAGATGGCGGGCTAGCAGTTCGTCGAAAGCACTTCTGGATCGGTATTGCTTGCATGCGAGGTGTATGTGCAAAGGCGATTCCGCTGGTCGAAGGCGCAGCTGTCTCGGTCAGAGCTTAGGAGCAGAGTCAATAGCATACGCGTTAAGCGGCGAGGGACGATGTCTCGCCTTGCGCGCTGGAAGACCCAACGTGCAGAGAACAGAAGACGCTACCCGCACACGGAGCTTTGCTATGTGTGTCCGTGGGTCGTGTATTATAGCTAATCTTGAACGTCTTACATACCCCCTCTTTCTAAGTGACGTTCGCATGATCGCTTCCATACTTGATTTGCACAGTCTTCTTCTCAGACTTCTAAGGATAGACCAGATCAGCGCGCATCATCTCGTCTTTTCTCTCTGATCAGATCCCTAGCGGTCAGACTGATCACGTTGTTTGGTCTAGGCTGTTGTAGGGGCCGTTTCGAGGCCATATCTAGTAGTCGTGATCGCGATTCTTGGAGCTGAGTTTCGTGCGGCTTAACATCTAGGGCTCACATGTTTCTTGCCGGATGCAGGCCAGCTGGTGTTCAAACCAACGCTTCTTCGGCTATATCTAAAGTCATCGTATCATCAGCAAAGCTTCTAACGACCTTACATCCTGCTGTACTTCATCTCTACCGAGCCGAGTTCAGCTTGACGACGTCTCTTCGAGCGCGGTGAAGCCATACCTCCACTGCTACCAACCTCTAGCGCGCACACTGGTGGCGATTCTAACGGCGTTGTTCGGGTGTAGGGTCTACAGCTGCTATTGTGGTGACATCCGCAGAGAAACCTCGATCATATACCAAAGATAACCTTACTCCCCAACAGGTTCGCATCTGTCGCTCCGCCAGCTAATCATCTCTCGGTAGGCTAGCATTAGGTATGCTCAGGAGGTTAGCGTTGAACGGGATTATGGGCAAGAACCTAGGCCCAGTCTAGTAGTACTGCGTGATCGTGGCAGCGGGACACTTGGCCACAGCCGGCGTGAGGACTTCTAGGGTGGGTACAAACTATAACTGATGAGTCCACTAAACATAGAACTGCCCCGCACAGGGCATTCGGGAAATGTGCTATGTGATTGAGATACTGCTTTCGATCTGGACTATAGAGACTATGACTACATACTCGCATAGTTGCTCTCTCAATCATAGTATCAGCTACGGTTGACACCAATGGCAAGTTTAACACGTACAATGCAGTGGCTTTTGTGTAAGTCCTCGATTGGGCATATTAAAAGTCCACGATGAATTGGTGTCTGATATTTATGCATGGATCCTCTTTATGCATGCAAGCGTCACACCAACAAGACGAAGAATTGGCTGGGATACAGGCTGTCACGAGATGCTACGAGTACGTGTTTACGAGCTTGCTAGAAGCGTTAATTGTAGCTACGTACGATATCTGGTGTAATACAAGACGTTGCGTAAGGAAACAATAGCAGAATGTGAGGGCGGTAAGGAAATATAGGTGGGGCCCGTGCGTGCGGCGCTCGGGCTGTAACTGTCCAATTAACAGAATCCGGGTGCTTGATAAGCACCCGGCGTTTATGCGCGCTTAGGTGTCAGGGAATCACAGTGGTTACCGTGACACAGGCTGCGTATGACCAGAACAAAGTATGTACGAGGCTATGAAATAAAGATAACCAAAACAAGCGAGCATTATTTGCTCTTGCACTACCTTGGATTCAACGATATGTGAGGATCTCAATCAAGTTTGAAACCTCCTCGAAGATAGAACTTTGCGGCAATATGATATCTACCCTAGCAAAGAAACCAGCCACGATGCTGAGTAACGCCCGGTTTTCCTTCCCGCAGCCCTGGTCCGACTCCAGGAGAATATCCAGCGCAAGCATAGACAAAGCAAGTGTCTGAATAAATAGATGGTTGCTATTGTACCACTGATTAGTACAGGCGTAATGTGAGAAATACTACTTCATGCGATACATACCAGTCTTGAAGTAGGTACTCCGATGCTATCGTGTTAGAGCCTGTAATGACTTCTCGTATCGATCGCCTGAGTACTTCTTTACATTCTTGAGACCCTGTGGGAGAAGAAGATCGCGGATCCGGTAGGCTTATAGTTAGTAATTGGAATCGAGCCTCGTAGTAATGGTATGACGTCTGGAGCTTCATGTGTACAGCATCGCTGTGTTCCAGGGATAGCATCATCTGGCTGATCTCAACTGACCCATACCATTCTTCTAGCGCCGTTGACAGCGCCACAGCCCTGTTAGAACGATTTTCGGATAGCTCACCCTCTGCGCCCACTCCGAGCTGCAGGATGTTTGAGCATATCTTCGAGTACTGAGACCGAATCCGCAACCATTCTAAGGAGAGTGTAGTTGCAACGTCACTCGGAAGTGCGGTGTCGGGTGGATTCGTAGTCGGAAGGGAACCGTCGCCAACCAGCTGTTTTCCGTATATTAGCCTTGACGCGATTGGCCCAAGAAAAGCATGTAGAGCGTACAGAGAAGGTTTGCCATCTCAGTGCATAAGACTTATCAATGCAGTAGAGTATCCGCATGGCTCGTTTAGTCTGAACGGCCTGCTCGTTGCTAACACAGAACTTGCGTAGGGCAGTCTCCAAATGCAGACTCAAGGAGGCCGCAGTTGAAATGCTACCAAGTATAAGCGCAGGTAGGTTATCTGATCCCGTTTTTTCGGCAAGGCAGAGCTGGATAGGTTAGCTGACTGCTCCGCTATAGATGATCGGTTTTTTACGAACTACGGCAACAAGCGCCTGGCTTTGGTTAGCAAAGCCTCTGTTGTCATCGAGCTGACAGGCCTACCAAGAACTTACGAACGCTACCATTCTGGCGAAGTAGCAACGTTGAAGCTTCTAGCACAGCATCTAGTAGCGCTACTTTAGATGCCGAGCTTACTTCTGGATCCAACGAAGCTCCCCAAGCCAGCGAAGTGATTAGCAAAGACATGTCGCTAACATCTACAGGTAGCTTTTCTGGGTCCAAAAACCGCTCTTGTATGCACGTGACGTCTTTTTCTTTGATGAACAGATTCAAGCTATCCCATACATGAGCTTATGTCGTTCATCTGCCGTTCGATCGACTTACCCTCCTAGCTCTCTGAATGCCCCTTATGAATCATTAATAAGCTATTTGTAGACGACAGTGGCAACGTACTCTGAACAAGCTTCTCTATAGGGGAGACTGGTGAGGTCTAAGCTCTGGTGTTCTCCACTAGAGTCAACCTTTCGCAAAAGATCGGAGACACAAGTCTGATGCTTTGAAGACAGTAGTACTTCAATTTTCTCCCACACTGCCTGTTGTCTACGGCTCCCTCGATCTGCGTTTTTGCAAAGGGCCGTAAGGCCGTACATTCTATGATTTAGGAGTGGTTTCGCCTTGGTAGTGTTAGAGATCAGTGTTCAGTGAAGGAAAACAGATCATTCACCTCTGCTTTGTCGGCTACCATTCGTTCCGGGAGCAGCGATAGTGTACACTTAGCGCTGCCGTTGTGTGCATCGGCTCCTAGCAAGCCATAGAGCTGGGCGGTGCTATACTGGCGTAGGTTTCCGTCGTAGTCCAAGTCCAGCCAATCCAGCATGATTGTGTTGTTTCTGAGGCTATCGCATGACATTTGATTCTGCAGACCGCTCGCCTGATGATCGGGCTCTATTCTCTAGTAAGCCAACGATTCCGTGGGAAAAGAACGAACTGCTTCAACCACAACAATCATAGATGATTCTACCTAGCACCAGAAACTAGAAACGAAGGGGCCCTGATATGTACCTGTGTTCTTGGCTTGGCTGGTGCTTGGAATCGTTTCATCTGGGAAATCAAAATCCAGATACGAGCGCGCGCCATCGGATATTAACTGCGAGAAACACGCCTCGCTAAATGGCGTGTTTAAGGTATTTGCTGAGCCCTCAGCATCTCGGCCCACGGCAACCTGAGAAGAATGATGTAGGTTTGATGAATCAGGTGTCATGCTGCCGTTTATCGCGTACGCCTGTGTCAGTGTGAAGTTGTGTTCGGCACGGCTCTGGATACTCTTCTCTTGTATAGGACGTCGTGAGCGATGCATGCTGTATTCGCAAAGAGATTCGTTCCGCTGTCATGGTGTTATTGGCAAGTCCCAGGATGGAACCAAGGCTTTTGTGTACTTCACATTGATTACATGGATTCGCTCCATTGCATGCCTTCGTTAGCATGTAGCATGTACCTCGGTCATCACGGAACAAGCTTACATCGGACCTTTTTCAGACGGCACTCTTTACATGCACCTCTCCGTCGAGTCAACTTGGGACGAGGACCACTCATCTGGTCGACAAGAGCACCTTTAGATACGTAAACAAAGACAAAAGCAAAACTTAAATCAAATATATCTATTCAATACCCCACAGCGATTACCCTCCGGTGTTCAGATAGTTTATAAGGGTCTCCCGGAGCCAATTCGTCATACCATGAGCTGTGCGCAACTTTATGCGGCGCTAAATCGATATGCAGTAGCTCACACAGGTAGGAGCTAGTCTAAGTTAGTGTGCCTGCAGCGCCATTGTTTTTGAGATGCACGCTCGCGCAGCACGCCCAAAAGATGCTCAAATGCTTTGGCACACAGTAGCACACACTTTCCAGCCAACCTCATCCTGCGATCTGGCTTTAGACATCGTTACCTTAAACCAGACGATTCATAGTAGAGTTTGTTGTATATACCTATCTTGTCGTACAACACCTTGTCGATGTTGACAACTCGGAGTCGTAAGCCATAATCTCTTGGTGAAGCTAGCACGATTGAACCCTTGGAACGTGACTGATCCCTGCGTTAGCTCCGACACCCTACCCGTTCCGCTCTCAGTAGTGTGACCAGAAGCACGATATCGGGAATCTCCGGATATCTAATCTGAGAGATTCGGTCCTTTCTCGTGGCAAAATATCTTCGGCTTTCGTGACGTACAACCGTGCCATTGTCGATCTAGGACAAGGCCAGCTTTGACACAGCGCCCCCGATGTGAAGTTATTGAATGCATTTACCCCGTTTAGATGTGATGCAGCCTTGACCAGCTACATTCAGAGTACGATTAGAAACCCGCGAAGTTTGGGTATTTCTGTAGAACTATCTGTGGAGATGAACACAGTTTCCTAACGCCTTGCTATAGGATGCCGAGTCTCGCTTTCGACTAAACTTGAATGATATGCTTTCGCACCGACGCTACACCGCCAGTCCGCCCGTGAACCACTTTGACGACTGCGAGATTACCCCATGTGAAAAGGAAAGTAGGGTCTGGCTGGAACTCAGAAACCGCGGTCTAGTTCCAATTGCAGCATGGTGTCAAATTCGCGATGACAGAAACTAGACGTTAGATTTGCGCTCGGAGCTAGTAAGGTTATTGTCGCGTGGTACGATAAACGTTGCGTTCGATTAACGTCAGGCTAGCTGGTCTGTTTACTTCGTTGTTCGTTGAATGCCGCTTCCTAACTGAAACAATGTGGGAGCTCCGACACAAGGTTCTTATGAGTAAGGGCGTATAGCTCAGTGAGTTGATGACGGATCTAGTCTCTTCCGGTGAGATCGTTTGGCATCTCTCTAGTAGCGTCCCTCTTCCGATACCCTCCTCCCGATGCACTTCTTCCGACGTCCTGTTGTAGCGTTATGCTGTTTTACATTTCCGAAGCACATTTCCCAGTTCCTCAGACAGACAATACCAAGCCTTGTCTCAACTGTTGTTAATACGCCGAAAAACACAGTGCGCCTCAAAATGTGGACCTCATCTTGACTGTACTCGGATGATTCGTACGACAACACTCCCTGACAACTTGGCCTTTGTACATAGAGTACGAGCGAGCTCTCATCTAGCTGGACACCCGAGTCGAGTTCTGGAATGACATAATGTATTTGGAGCAGGGAACCTTACTTGGTTGTTGTAGTGGCGCTGGTTTCCTCCGGTGAGATCGGAATTATGCGGTCCGCTCCTTTGTATAGTCGTTTTTGGCAGAGCGGTGTCGAGGACCACGCCTGGCCCGCAGTCACGCCGATCTACGCGTACATCTGTAGCCTCACTTCAAGTGTCCATGCTCTGGACTTACTACTTGCTTATTCTGTACGCTTCTCTGGTCAGACAGACTAAGGGCTACACAGCCTCGCCACATCAGCGATTCTCTTCTCATCCGCCGTCTTTGCAGTTGTCTTCCGTACGGTAGACAGGCAGCCGAATGGACGGCGATGTCTCCTCTGAGCCTCACACACGAAGATGCAAGTAAGAGCGGTAGCGGAGCCGCGGTGGGTATAGGTGCCTGGGACCGAGGGTGTGGGAAATGCTGCTCTACATACGGTCAGACTTGCTCAAGACTTACTCACTCGTTGTCAAAGGCACTTACCTGGGTAGCTGCGACCTGTCACCCCAGTTGCTTCAGGTTGCGCATAGTCGATCGCTGCGGCGACTGTCCGCTTCTGTGTACTGAACGGAGTTGCTTCCGGACCTCCTGGAAGCTCGCGGAGCTTAGGTCCCACAACAAGGAACACCATGAGAAGAAGGCGGTGAGATGCGAGAAGATTGCGACTTCAGCCTGTTTGTGATGGCGAAGCAGCGGCTGGCAGTCGCCCTTGTAGCCGTGGCCTGCCACGAAAGAAAAAGGGTCTGGAATGAGAGAAGGAGTCCCATGCTAACAGATAGACCAAGACACCGCTGAGCTACCGTGTTTTGGCAGTCCGTGCGTGCCATCACTTATGCGCGCCATCACCCTTTCACAGGCATCACGAAAATGAGGCCATAGAGCCCCAACACAATAGCTATTTCCACGAGATTTTCTGGTAGACAATTCTATAGACCTATGCGACAGACATTCTCACTCAAACCTTTTACGTGGAGCGATTTTCCGACCACGGCTGTTGTATGTAGCTGGTGGTGACGGGGAAGACTGGCGAGCAATGCGCCGACTACGGGCAGCCGCGCCGCCACGATTCTGCTCCTTCCTGGGTGCTGCGCTCTGTAAGGCCTTGCGCTTGCCTCTCCGGGAAGATTGTACAGCTCTTTGAGCATCGCGAGCTTCCTTATCTGTCTGTCGTTGAGCTTTGCGTGCATCAATCTCTGCGCGCTCCTGCGCGTGTCTCTGGTCACACTCTTCCTTCTCTCTCGCCCGCTTCGCACGCTTCTCTTCTGCAATTTTCTCATTGTATAGCTCGTTAGCGCGTGCTAGCTCTCTCATTTCAGTCTTCTTCTTTTCCCCGGCGTCTCGCTCTTGTTGCGCAAGCCTCATGCGGGTCTTAGCTTCACGGAAGGACCTAGGAGTCCACAGCATGTTCGGTCCACAGTACTCATAGTGTTGTAGCAAATCTAGAGGCTTGCTACAAGACTGACACTTCTTCTTATATGTGGGCGCGTCGCGGAGACCCTCATTTTCGCCCTACAGAAGCTGGGTTTGCATAGCCATATGGTGTAACGATCGCCGGACGATAGCAGCGTCCTTCTTGGAGGCACTGCTCAACACACGCTTAGTAACTCGATCTAGTGACCTTCAATTTTCTCCGCTGTAATACGAGGCTTTGGATGATGCTTCACTTGAGGTGTCAGAGCTGTTGTTGGTGAAGCGTTCGAGTATAACGTTGGGGTTGAGCGGGCTCACACCTGTAGCGGTAAAGGAGCTCGGTATGTTCTTCTCAATAAAGCTGGTCACACAAGCGTCCCAGAATAAGCTAAAAAAAAAGTCGCTCTTCTTCACCGGCACCAAGCCTTGATGCTTGGCAATACGTTGTTGCAGCTTCTTCGAATATGCTGTACTAAGAGGCTTGAACATCAACACATCGAGCGGCTGCAGTGTGTGGGTGCTGTGAGGCGGGTATACAGCTAACGGAATCTTGTGTCGGTGGCAGTGCTCTAGAAACTCTTCTGTTAGGTGACTCCCATGGCCGTCTACAACTTGCCATCGGCCACATCCCAGTACGTTGGAAAGTCTTCTTGATGAGCCTGGACTCATGGAGGTGGCGATCGAGTTGTTTCGAGTATGCTTTCGACAGCGGCGAGAACACAACAACATCAAGTGGCTGCAAGCTGTGGGTTGCATGGAGTGAAAAGATGGCCAACAGGATGCGGTTGGCATCGCAAAACTCTATGGAATCAGTTGATACATGATTGCCGTGGCCATCAAGGATCAGAAGCCGGTAATCCCGTCTTGCTTTTGGCTTCGTGAAGCGTTCAAATACCTGTCCAAGCCATGCCATGCCTATCTCATTGTTGCTTCATTCCGCAGCTGAGTTTGAGAAGAAATTCTCATGCTTGCCGGCCTCAACGGCGTCAACCCAGCTTGATTGAAGCCCGGCGGTGCCTTGGTAAATGATGGTGGGCGGTAATACCTCTCCAGAAGCGCATACACAAACCAGCAGCGTTACCTATTCCCTGGTGCCATGCTGTATCGTCGCCTTGATCTCTCCCGACGCCCATAGTCCCTTAGAGACCATACGCTTTGTGCGGTTTGTGATGCCGATGAAGAAGCCCTTCTCACCCATATTGTAGGTATTGTGCGCGTCAACGTCGTACTCTCGCATTTTCGAATGCAACAGGTCAAACTATAGACTGTATCTTTCTTCTGAATCAGCGTTGTGACGTTTGCGATCAATCCCGGTGCTCCATTTGATGGTAAGCTCGTCGGCATGGCGATGCAGAAAACGCGAAACCCAGGCTCTGGAAACCTCATTTTTGACTATCGTCGCCGCGAAATTTTGTACCATTTCACGCGTAAGAGGAAGTCTTCGGCGAGTTTAACGTTCTATGTATAGCATAAGTTGATGCTCTTGTTGTGGGTTAAGGTTTCGTCGGTCTTCGGCAGCCTGTGTGGCCTTAGAGGGTTGTGCGCCTTTGTGCCTGCGCGACAACGTCGCTCTATCTACTCCGAATTTTTTGCAACTTGGCGGCACAAGAGTTTATCTCCGGCCTCACTCCATTCAATGTATTCAATCGCTTCTTGAATCAGATCCATGGTTGTGGAGTTGCGACGCGTTGAAGTTGGGCGGGATCACGATGCAGCGGGGCTTGGGGTGGCTCGTTGACTGCGCGCGGCGGGAGGCCAGCCTACCCTTGGCTAGATTATGGGCATGTACGGGAGGTGGACGAAACAAGCGCAGTCAGCGTCAGATGCCGGAGATTCTATTGCTTGGTTTCACGCACAAGCCAATCTGGGAAGCAAGCAGCTTACCCGCCACTGCGGTACCTTTCTCGTCGAGATCACCTTGCGCGGAGCCGACGGATCTTGCAAAGTGCTTACGGTCGTCATGGAGTCATGTCGTGGTCAGCCTCGCTTGCAGTGCGGGAGAGTCGCTGCAGCCTTGCTGCCCCAGGTCGGCCGCTTCTGCACCGGGAATAATACAATCGCTGATGTTGCCCACTGGCCATCGCACATCCCAGTCCCCGAAGCGCCAGTCGGCCTCCATTGGGTTGAACGCATTGTCGACCATGCCTATCGTGCGTGTTCCAAAGAGCCAAAGCCCCTCTCAGTGTGACGGAAAACCCTATGTGTTGGAAGCAGCCAATCAGAGGGCAGGGATATCATCTTTCCCGACACCGTGTTTTGTCTCATTGCTTGCTTGGGCACACAAGATTTTCCGTCATATAGGGAGGGACTTTACAAGCACAATTGCATTGCGAAGAGACGTGTCGCAGGGTTGAGTACGGATATTGCAGACAGAATAGTCAATTAGAAGAGAGTGCAAGTTATATGTTGTACTGTTTGCAGCCTAGCTCAGCTTATATATATGTCATCGCACAGCGTCTTTGATGTTGTGCAGTCCTTCAATACCGAACACTGTGAGCCTAGGGCTACATCACATGACTGCTTTGCAGTCACGACTAATGCGTCGGACTATCTGAGAGCGTGGACACACTCGTGCATACACACAACAAGACATTCACACATAAGACCCCATACTACTGTCACCCCTTGCCTACACCTACGTAAACTACGAGTCTTTGAAACTGTTCTGCCCGTCGCGCCTCAATCTCTACAAAAGAAGTCATGTTATAGGTCAGGACAAAGGGTAGGTGAGGAGCCTAAAAGTGTTGACATTTTTGATCGCTTTGTTGTAAAGTAATGGCGTGCACGAACTACCGACGCTTGCCTGTACCCGCCAAGGCACAGCAGTCAGAACGACATCGTGTCATCTTGTGGCGTGCGATATGGGGAACAACGAGTGGCTTCCAGCTTGACATCGTGACGATATTTGGAAGCACAGACGCTTTGCTCGGTGGGCTTTTGTTTCGTGAACGACTCTGACGAGGAGATATGCCCATCTCTTGGCAACGTGACCTTTCCTTTGTTGCGGGGGCAACGGTGCGCAAGCGGCGCTCATGCACTAGGTGTGTAGGCGGCCAAAACACAGTGGCGCTTCCACACACAACTCTCGCGACTCTCTTTTACCACGGCTGTCAAAGCGGCTCTCTCCATCACTCCAAATATCTGGTGCAAGCATCGTTGTCTATGCTCATGCGATAGGCATATTCTGGTGTTCGTGTCCTGCCGACGGAGAACGCGACAGACAGACCCACTGCAGCGAGCTGGTGGTCGGAAAGATCTTACCGCTACAACATGGCGGAGGAGTCGCCAGATTGCAAGGCTCTTTATCTGAAGGAACAACGCAGGCGTGAAGCGGCAGAGAACGCCCAGAAAGAAGCGGAAGCAGCACAGGGGGAGGCACAACGCAGACGCGAGGAGGCGGAGCAAGCTCAGGAAAGAGCGGCAGAGCAGACGCGCAAGACAGCCCTTCCCGAGTTCCTCGATGCCTGCCACACCCATCTCCACTCCGGTCTCACCGTCCAGACCGACCCGATCCTGTCGACGCGAGGCAACCCCGCCAACGCAAACAACAAGCTTCGCCCTGAAAGGCTGGCCCTGTGGGCCGGCTTCCCAGCACAACAGGCGACCATCTGGAACGATCTGATGGAGTACGGCTTCGCGTCCGAGCGCCACTTCACGTCGCTTCACACACTCGAGGAGACGGGCGAGGCTGTGCGGCGGCGGATGATGAGCTCGGAGCTGGACCTGAACGTCTTCCAGCAGCACACCGTCGAAGACCAGGTATCGCTGATCATTCAGGGCATGCACAGCGACCGACGACTGCGGCGGAAGTTTGGGCTGCAGGGCTTGGTGAACTTTGAGAACCACGCCAACACGCTCAGCCCGGAGTCGCAGCTGGAAGAGGGCATGGAGCAGCTGACGGTGTCGGGGACCGGGCGACGGCGGTCACCACGCCTGCAGGCTAAAGCGAAAAAGACACGACCGTCAGGCTCAACAGATGCGGCAGAAGCGGAGGATGCTGGTCGCAAGAGCACAGCGAGCTCGTCGCGTCCTCGGGCCGACCAGTTCTGCGTATATAACACAGGCACGACTCGAAGCGCTCAGGACCACATTGCGGCCTTCATCCTGGAGTACAAGGCGCCGCACAAGCTCCCGCTCGGCTACATCTACGAAGGGCTGGGCGAGATGGAACTCGACGAGGTAGTGCAGTGCCGTGACGACGAGACGCTGAGAGACCGCTTTCGCCGGCTGGTCGCCGCGGTCATCACGCAAGCCTTCTCCTACATGGTCCGGATCGGGGTGGAGTATGGGTGCGTGTGCACGGGCGAAGCGTACATCTTCCTGCGGGTGGGAGACGACCCCAGGACGGTGCACTACTTCCTCTCGGTGCCAAAGGGCGACGTGGGAGAGACGACGGGGTGGACAGCCGGCTCGGAGGGTGCGAACCGCTTGCACCTGACCGCGGTGGGCCAGATGCTGGCCTTTACCCTCCAGGCGCTGAAGACACCGCCACGGTCGCAGCGATGGCGGACTAAGGCGGCGGCGCAACTGCACAGCTGGGAGGTGGTGTACGACGAGCTGCTGGATGCGATCCCCGAAGGCACGACGCAGTCGTCGGAGTATCAGCCTCCAGGGGACAACAGCTTTCTTCGCATGTCGCCCGTGCAGCTGCGCGGCGGAAGAGCGAAGCACAGCTCGCCCAGCTGCCGACAAGCGGAGCAGCGGCACGAGGCCAGCGACGACGAGCCAGAGTCAGAGCCTGATCCGGACACGCCGAGCCGACAGGTGTCGTTGTCGCAGCATTTCTCGCGCGCGCAGAAGACACGGGCTAGCTCATCAAGCGGTCGCAAGCGCGAGCGCAGGCGTGGCCAGGGAGCAGAAGACGGCCAATACTGCACGCAGGAATGCTTGCGCGGGCTCGCGGAGGGCGGTGTGCTCGACAGATGTTGTCCCAACATGCGAGACCACGGAGACAAATACCATCAGATCGACCAGTCAAGCTTCCTTGACCTCATGCGTCGACAGCTTGCGGATGACCTGGACACGGATTGCAGTCCCGTGAGCATGCCCGGGGCGTGTGGCGTGCTCTTCCGCGTCCGCCTGCGATCGCACGGATACGTTGTGGCAGCGAAGTGCACGCCCGCCTACTTCGCCCATCGCCTGCGATGGGAGGCGTCTATCTACGAGCGGCTTCGGCCCATCCAGGGCATTCACGTGCCGGTACACCTGGGGAACATCGACCTGGAGACGCCGTACTTCTACGAAGGGATCGTCGACCTTGTGCACATGATGTTTCTCAGCTTCGGAGGCCATCTTATCAGCCAACATCTCACGATGGAGAACAAGGAATCGGTCAGCGAGCAAGTAAGGCTGTCGGCCGACGCGATTCACAGGCTGGGCGTGCTGCACAGGGACCTAATGCTACGCAACATACTGTGGAACGAGGAGACTGGGCACGTGATGGTGATTGACTTCGAGCGAGCAGAGATAGAGCAGCGGACCGTACTAGGTGCTATCTCGGTCAACCGCAAAAGGAAGAAGCCGGCAGAAAGCTTGGGCAAGCCAGCGCGAAAAAAGCCTTCTGCATGCACACTGGAGATACGGCGGGCGATGTTTGAGCTGAACGGCATGGCGCAGTCGATTCGATGCGGGTGATGCCAAGCATACGACTTGTCTGCACCTTGTAATCGATGGCGTTCACCACAAGCGGGTACCTGATGTTGCCCATGACGAGCTGCTTTAGCGGAGGGAGCACAGGTGCAGTGGAGCATGTCAGTTGTGGGGATTGTGGCAGACATGGCCTGCCCGATACCTTGGATGTTGACTTGAGGTACGGACCCAAGTACTGCCTCCGAGGAGACTTGGTCGAGCTTCGTGGAGACTGCTTTGGGCAGCTGCACGAGGCTATGTCATTCCGACCTCCAAGCTCGATGTGCCGCCCTCCACTGTGCGGCATCTGCACGAACACCACCATGAGTTCTCGGCTGGAACCGGTCATGCGTGTGAGTCCATCGCAGCGCGATTGCTCAAGGCGGGGTCGTGACGCTGAGTCTTGTGGCAGGCTGCTGTCGAGCGGACTAGCAGCTGCGACTGAGCGATCGAGCTCCAAAAGACAGTAGATTGAGCCGTCTTCTCCGTCCTGACCACCAGCTTGGAGGAACTAGTCTTTCCACTCTATGGCCGCGAGGCCACGACGACTTGACTTTACTTTACGCCATGACTGTTGAAGAAGTGGATGGACAGGTAGTTGGGCAGGAGGCGGTCGAGCAGTTTGCTGATGGCAATCCTGAACCCGTCATGCTTGCATACAGAGTCGGCGTGCAAAAACAATTCGTCCGATCGCAGGCGCAACTCTCTCAGCAGGACCTCTGAAGCCGAGTGAACGGCCTACATTCTGAATGGTGAGCAAGTGTTGCCTCCTTCTGTGTGGCGGAAAATCTACCGTGTCGAAAAGATGAGGTTCTACGCGCGCATTGAGTTTTGCAACATCTCTCTGTGCGCCGTGTATCATAGCCAATTTTGATCATGTGGGATATCTTCCACTCGCAAATCGTGTTTGCATCGTTGTCTCCGTGCTTGATTCGTGAAGAGCCTCTTTCTGAGACTTGCTGACAGTCGACCAGATCAGTGCGGAGCGTCTGGTCATCTCCGCCTAGTCAACTCGTGGAGGTGAGACTGGCCAGGCTGGTTTGTTCAGACCGCTGTTTTCAGACCGCTGTTGTCCAGTGTCGATGTGGGCGAGCTGGTGTTCCCATCTACGCGCCTTCGGCTATGGCTAGAGCTGCCATCCTGTTAGCAAAGCTTACAACGACTTCGTATTTTGGCGTCTCCGAGGTCTGCTCAGCCGACCTCAGCTTTGCAACGTCTCGCCGAGCGTGGTAAAGCCGACTGTCCGCCGTCGTCGGCCTCTGACGTACCCACTGCTGTCGATACCGTCAGCGGCATTCGCATCGTAGTGCCTGCAGATGTTATCGCGGTGGCGCCGGCGGACTTGGTGGACGACAGAAACTCTGGAGGGTTTGACGGGTATCGTGTGCCGCAGCGTGAGCCGACTGCTTGCGGCGGTCTCCGTGGCTGGGTTCGTCGTCACGGCTGGTTGCTTTGGCATATAGAATACAGGTCAAATGACTGGCTTTGCCGTTATCACCACCAGCGCCGCATTTCTATCGCTGCATACGACGTCTAAAGCTGGACCTCAAGTGCCGCCCCCCACCTCCAGAAGCCTGCACAAGGTCGTTCTGTCTGGCCTCACGATGCTGCACCTACTCAAGGCTGTGAGGACAATGTATCAGGTGCTATTGCACGATCAGCAGTGTTTAAGATGAGGTCTTGAGGGGTTTGGGCAACGCAAGACGTTCCATGTAAGCTGGCGCTCGACTTCTCGACTGCAGGCTTCTCAGTTGCAGGCTTCTCAATGCAAGGCTTCACAACCTACTAGTTTTAGAAGGCGTCCGAGGGCGGGGTAGCGGCGGAGAACTCAAGCTGAGAAGTAACAGAGACGTCGCAGTCTCAGCGGCTTGTTGGAGCTGCAAACCCGTTAGCTGTAGCTTGCTGTACTATGGCATCATCGCCAAAGTCTCTACGGCACCGTCGACGAGTACCATGTGCACGTACCTGCCGTTGTCGCACACTTGTGCAAAGCCCAGTCGCCTATTCATGTTTGCTATGGCGATTGGACTTCGACCGGCGGGCAGCTTGCGCTGACGGATCTCCGCGTACGATGTCTTGACAGCAATGGCAGATGGATTGGTTGCATGCTAGGCTCGCCTGCGCTTCTAGACGCACAGACTGGCATTCACATTGCGTTAGTAGCAGCGACGTGTTTGCGTGCTTTGCACCCGCTAACGCCCACGACAATCACACTGCAGTACCTTGCTGGCTGGTGAGTTTGACTTCGATACAGCTCAGCGGCAACGTGGTTGCCGCTGTTACATGCTCAGCCTAGGTGCTCAGGTAGTGACTTTGGAAGAATATGGTGAGGCTTACGAAATCGAAAGCGCCAACCTTGACAGCCAGGTGCAGTTCGTGGAAGGTTGGTGGAAGGCCGGGTCATTTGATGCACCTTTCGACGTGATCGCGTCGACATCTGCGCCACGAACCCGCCAATCTTTAGAGCAACTCCGGCGCAATGAAGCTCAACGGTAGAGGCCAAAAGCAGGATGTGCATGACCAATGCTGTTGGTGCGTGGTTCTTGAGAAACCTATGTTGCTCCGTTAATGCGGTATCGATGGACCCGAAGACAAACACACACTTCGAGTGCCCATGAGATGTGAATCTCGTATCATTCTAAGAGATTTCTCTGCACGGTTGTCAAGTACTTACATCTGAACCAGGGAAATGGAAGCACGACTTACCGAGACTCGGAAGGCTCATCGCCTTTCCATTGGCAAATCGTGTTGTGGATCAAGTAAGGGCCGAATCTAGGGCTCTGGTAACGACTCTGTATCTGATTAGCGGGGCGTTCTAAATGGATCTGATGTTCCATTCAGCTTTCGCACAGAGACTATAGTCGAATCGGCCTTTCTATACATACCACAGACAGGTGTCATAAGCCGCGCGTCGGTAGAAGCATTGGCCGTGTGCTGTTGCGAGACTTCCATGTCGGAGATGTAGTCCTTGTACGCTCCGACTCCTTTCACGGCCGTCTCTCTTTGGCATTCTTGTCTCCCGTCGCAAAGTTCTAACTATTTGTTTCGTGCAGGAGGGATGACTTCTTACCATCTGTATAGTCGTAGTTCGATGGAGATGGCCGTGGGATGGGACTGTAACGTTAGCGATGCTGCAAACGCACTTGTCATGTCACTCTCTACGCGTCGAAAAAGAAGACATTACCTCTTACTATGCGCCAGTAGGCTTATTGCTCATGGCGACGCAATCCGATGTCCGAGCCCATATCCGACAACCTTGTCGCATACGTGTGTCCTGGGGCATGTACGATATGCTTTCGCTCTGATCTACTTTCGCAGCAATCAACATCCCTCCCCATGTAGCGGAAAACCCGGTTGGCCGGAACTAGCCAATGAGAGCGCAAAGTCAGCAAGCAGTCCGGTGAAATACCGTATCCTATCGGCTCATTCCGGCCCATCGGGTTTTCCGTTACACAGGTAGGAATGTTAGTAGACCAAACGCACACTACGTACCGCGTGTACGAAGTAAAATTGCTGTATGCAGGAGGGCGGCACGACGTGGTATCACTGGTCGCTGTAAGCTGTACAGCCGTGGCTTTGTGTACCGATGGGATTGTACTGGAGGAGCTACTCTTGTCACCTTGTTTGGCTGTGGCACTACACACATCCAGCCATATGCGCTGGGTCGTCTTGTGAGGGCTGCTCGATGTGCAGAGGATCTACGGCCACCTAGATCCGGAGCAATCGACGACATGTCTCGAAAGCTCTTCATCGCACGTTACGAAGACGTAGAGGCACAAAAGCTGATTGGCATTAGTGAAATTCACAGATCCACACTCCAACGGGGCTCGACGGATCGTAGATACATGCCCCAATGCTAGCCGAACGAGGTCTAGGGGCTTGTCGGTCAGCCATCGGGTTTATTCTCACAGCCATAGTAAGTCTCAAATGATCATCAAGCATACAAATAGGACTTACTGTCTCTTACAGGTTTCAAGGGTCTTGGGTCATGTCGACAAAGGTGGGGTTGTAAGGCGAAGGTTGCCGTTTGACAGCATCGAGTGTGTCTATTGCCTTAGTGAAAGTCCTGACTTCCCCACTACCTCAGCCTTGAACGCGTCGGGCGACAGTCTCTAGTCAGGTCGTGGCCGCTTATCGATGCTGCGAAGAATGTGAACGAACGACACGTTTGGACGGTGGTTAGTCTAGATCAAAAGATATCAGCGTAGCAACGAGTGGCTACTCTGGTAAGTTCCAGAATGAACCTACGACGTGATCGATCCTTGAACGTCGCTACACCCACATGCAACGAGAGGGGTGGTCACCCTCTTGGCTGCGTATATCTGCGAAAGTCTCGTCGGGTTTATATGTGGAACAGCATAGAACTGATTCCTAGAGAGCTCGGATTAGCAGAAGCCAAGTTGCAAAATGGGGATCAACGCCTCCACGTTCTGCTGAAGCACAGCCCCGCGAAGAGATATACAGCATTGTAGATCGCTCACCTGGCCAGATAGCAAGAAGCGCTCTCGGTCTGTGTTCCGGGTACGCTGCAGTACCACCAGTTTGGCTACCTGCATATCAACAACAGAAACAAGACTAGCGTCCAGAGTACAAGGCAGTGCATGATGATGCCGTTGTGGCCAGTATTCTGTCAACACAACGGGATCAACTAAAGCCAATTTCGTGTCTAGTACAGTTGAGGGTGACAAACGTACTCGCTCTTACCTCGTAGTGTGACCGCTGTGTAGATAGGCTGAGCGGAAGGAGCAAGCATGAGTAGCGTAGCAGCACGACTGGAAGTCGTAGCGCGAACCTACTCTAGTAGTCAGTTGTCGGACATGGATGCTGTGAAACTCGCCTAGCATTCGATCATAGATCTTCTTCCCATACCGCCATGTGAGCTGACCTAGTGGACAGTCTTCTTCGCAAGCACGGTCTTCTCTTCCACGACGGTCTGTGAAGCATAGATGTGGAGCTGGCAGAAGCGAACGCGCCGTTGGCTTTTTGACATCGTGGCTTGCGTAGAGAGGAGGGTTATAGAGAACATCGCAAAGGTACGGACAAGCTACCAACCACTCGTGCGACTCGTACGATATTTGAGGTTTAGTCTTCTGGATGTTGTCAGTGACTTCTTGTGGACATCTTGGTTCAAATACACCACCGAGGTTGTATGACTGGTTAGCTTTGTTGGCAACAAGCAGTTACGGCGTGTAGATCAGCTACGCGGTCGTCGCAGAGGACGTTTGGGTGCTAGTTGAGAAGATAGGGTAAATTTACTCTACTAGAGCTCTACTCCATGACTTGTATATGCGCATAAGGTCGCCCTGCGAGAGAGGTCAACGAGGATCATCCAGATATAAGGGACAACAGGTGATAGAGATTGTACAAACCAGTGCCTGGGAACGATACCTTCTGGTTCAGCCATAAAAGCTCGCGCTTGCAGCCGACACGATCGTGTGCACACCTCGACGGTCAGATGCACAAAGTGAGCGAAGTAGTTAGCTGTGGGAGAAGATGGGCTTCCTAAAAGTTATGCGTCCGCTCGAGAAGGGCTCTATGAAGCTCGCGCACCTCGTAAAGCAGTTTGAGAAACACTACACCTAGCTCAAGAGAAGAACACGGAGTCGGCAGTCGTAGCCCTCCAGCATGCTGCTGAGCTTGGTCGCCTGTCACATCCTATATCTCCGACTGAGGAGAGCCTTAGGTGTAGCCATGTGCAACCACAGACGAGGTTCGCGATCATGTCGCACCAGCGCCTTTATAGTAGCTCGCTTGCAGTATGCTTATGCTGACAGAAGGCCATCTGTAGAGCAACTATGGCTGTAGCAGCGCTGCTCGCTCCAGTCACTGGGCCCAAAATGCTGACACCCCGCACCCAGCCGAAAGGATTGCGCGACGCTGGGTGTCTAGACATCAGCTCGGAGAATGACAGCGAGCAGCAACATCACAGTGCCAGATAGAATGAGAACTGCCAGGGCCGTGAGACAAATTGCATGCCACCCGCGGAATGCATCACGGAGCATGGAGCTTGGAGTCTACCACTCGCTGCCAATCACGCATAACGTTACCTGCGTTGGCAGGTCAGCCATGTAGACAAAACGCTGACGTCCACCGACGTAGTGTTGAGAGAACGATGGTCGAATGTGCTATCGACGAGCTACGTAATCGCTATGATGGCCCACCTGCGATCTGTCAGCACCAGGTGCGGGGCGTGCCAGAATAAGCACGTTCTGACCATGTAGGTTGACTAGATAAGCATCATCACCCTCGTGTTGCCTGTCCCTGCATGATCGGAACGATGCAAGTCAGGCATGGAAGCAATCGACGACCTACGCTCACAGTACACTCTCATGCGCTTGTAGCTTACGGTTCCTGTGAGCAGGCGACTTTTGGTCCCATGCTATGCCTTTCTCGTTCAGTAGTGGCCTTACCAAATAGTGCTAGCTTTCATCAATATTGCCATGAGTCCATCTTCGACTTGATACTCGGACTAATCAGATTGGGATGTCTACATGGTCTAGGCCTTTTCAGAGCAGGTCTGTACTGGACGAATCGATGTTCCGTGCAAGACGACGAGTGAACCGCGTCTGCAAAGCGGAAGTTGCAGGTGCATGTGTATTCAGAGTCCTGGAATCTCGAATACCCAGCGCGTTGTACGTTAATGTCCCACTGTTCAGACTACTCACTACGGCGGACAGCATCATATAGGGGCCGGTTGATAGCTCTCAAACGATCCACCAGATCTCTGAACGGAAGAGGCATGTAAGTGCTACCCAACAGACCTTCGAAAAAAAGCGCAAGGGAAATGGTCCATCTTTCAAAAGGAAAGTCTACGTGCGATCTTGGACCCAACTTTTGAAGCATAGCTACGCGATCCTCGAATGTCTTTTTGACGGCTAGCACTTCGAGGTGATCCTTGACTGGCGGTCGTACGACACTAGGGGAAGCTATGCGCGTTCTGATAAGCGTTTCCCAATGGTCCAATGCTCGGATGAAGTTTCTAAACTCAACCTCCATGTCACTGTACGGTTTGCGATGGGGACTGATGGCGTAGAGTTTCTTTGTGGGCGGTATGACGTCGTGTAGTATGCCGGTGAAATCTGGCTTGTTGCTCAGGAGCCGACTAAGGTCAAGTTGCAGCTTCCGCTTCACTTGGTTGGTCCTGGATAGGCTGTCTTCATGGGTATTCATGTTGTCTTCGCTGCCACTGATCCTATCCGGCGTTGTGATCATGGTGATGTCGGTCGGCGGATTGTCACCCGCGGTGGACGTGGCTTCAGGACTCTGTTGGCGAGATGGAGAGCGTGATCCATGCTGCGAGGTGTCTATCCGTGGGCGTTTGTATCCATCGCTTCTTAACTGAGGTAGGTCTGCTTCCGGACCTGTGCATATGAAGCTAGTGAAGGAAAAGGTGTCGACTGGATCGCTTGAGTCGTCTGAGCGTGCTCTGCTCCTGGATCGGCTGCTGGCTGCTTTGGTTTCTGCTTCTACCGTCGCTGCAGAACTATTCCTTCGACGTTTCAAGCGAGACGGCTCGAGACTGGATGCATCTGGAGTGCCACCGCGCTGCATGGGTTCAGACCATGGCGGAAGCGATGGTGATGCAGGCACTGATGTAGGCGCCGCAAGTAGCTGTTCCATGCGTTCCGCTGTCACTGAAAGAACGCTCTTCTTCTCTTTGCAAGGCGCATTGATCCTAGCCTGTATCTGAGCAGCCATCCAGTACCGCAGGTTATCTCGAATACTGCCGACATTAGTATCTTGTTCGCAGACGCCTGGACTAAGAGCTTTACCTGTCTTCATCGTTGCTCTGGTATCCAGAGTCTGTGTAGACACCCCACCGAGGGCGCGACCCTGGCAGATTGCTCCCGAGTCGTATCTCAGCCCTAGAACCGTCGCCCCAGATGCGCGACCCGAAGCCTAACTCGTCGAGTATATGTGCAGCGTCCTTTTCGAGAAACGTGCCGCCACACAGCTCTTCATGCCGCATATCCTCATCCTTCACGAACCTATTGACCACCTCATTTACCTGCGTTGCAAGCTCCTGAACTTGCGGGTCCAAGAACACGGGGAATGGTTTGCGGTCGTTCTCTGCGACAAGCCACAGCCTCCGGATGTACCACTTGGGGTGTTCTGCCTCAACGTCGGTAAACCCAAGTAGATCACGTTTCTCTGGTTCGGTTGGCATTTTATCTGTGTTCTTTTTCTGTTTGTACTGCTTCATCCAAGCATGAAGAGTGCGGTTCGAGTCGAGCGGCATCCCTCGCCAAAGATCGAAAGTATTCAGCTCAAGACCCTGTCGACGGTCTGAACGCCGCGCTGTTGCTACGTGGCGTTCAGGGTGATTCGGCGGCACGTGAAGACAACGCGCTTGCAAGAGGATATGTTTGCGAGATACAGTTGCTTAGGATGGAGTGTTTTCCACGATTGCCGTCGTTGGTGCGCGCGCGTTGTAAGAGATAAACAGTCCGAAGCCCAGAAGCCCGCTCAGCTTGGCCCACGGCCGAGCGTTTGCCGCTGCGGCCTATGTCCGTGCACATGATGCACAGATCCACACTGCATACTTTCTCAACCTAGTCCCTGCCAGCCCATGGAGCTATACGTTATAGCGGTTGGCGTAGTACGGTGATAGTGGCGACTTGTTCGTGCTACACACGCCCGCTTAGTATTGCAATGCTGCTTCTCGCCATGTTGTCCCATCTGGCGCAGAAAAAACACGACAACAGCGAGAATTTCACTTTTTGGAATTAACGTAGTACAACGCGCGCAAAACGTCCACTAGAGACGGCTTTCGAATAGCCAGCACTCAGAAGTAGCGCCCACTGCTGCTGAGGCGCCATGGCGACACCGTGGCCCCGAAGGTCGACCTGGCCGATCCCAATAGACGAGCATGCTACCAACCTCAGCGCTTTCCTTCGCGAGGTGCTATCCTTAATCGAGCGCAACGGAGGCCAGCAGCCTCTGCCGGCAGACATTGTTGGCGACATCATTCGCGGCGCATTGACGTTCGTACTGAAGACGCAGCACTCCCCTGACCTCGGTGGTCTCAGCGACGCGCTCAACGTCGCGCGGACCGAGGCAAGAGCGACAGCAGAAAGCACGGCGCGAACCCTCGACCAAATCAAACAAGAACTCAAGTCCACCGTAGAACTCGTACAACAGTCCGCAACAAAGATACAACAAAATGGCAACATGGCAGAAGAGGCGAGGGCGGCAGCCAAGGACGCCACAGAGGTGGGTAAAGCGACGCTGGAGATTGCGCGAGAGATCAGGAACAAGAGACCACAAGAGCAGGCGAACGGACCAATGAGCTACGCTGCGGCGGCAGCCAGGGGAGTCCCGTTAGCAGGTACATACAATGCACAAAGTGTCAAAAAGCCATCTGCGCAAACGCAGCGTGAGGTCATCATGAATATTAGAGACCCCCTTACCGTACAGAGCCTGAGGACTATGAATCCTAGCAACCTCAAAATGCATGTCCAGCGTGCCATCGAGCAAAGTGGCAATGAAAACATAGTCAACGTGAAGATCGTCTCATCTAACCAGCTGAAGAGCGGAGACCTGAGCATCAAGACAGCAAGCAGCAGGGAAGTCGAGGCGCTACGACAGTTCGCGGACGACTGGGCCCACCGCATAGGCAGTGGGACTACAGTGCAGATCCCGATGTTCGGCGTCCTCGCACACGGCATACGCACGAGCACGATGGACATGAGCAAGCTTGACGAGATCAGAGCGCAGATACTGCAGGACAACCGACCGTTCATACCCCGGGCCGAGATAAGACACATAGGCTGGCTTACTAGAGATGCTACCACCAAGACGGCAACAACTATCACCATCGAGTTCACCAAACCAGAGGACGCCAACAAGATCATCGACGAGGGTCTGATCTGGCAAGGTGAGGTTTTCCAGTGCGAGCGATACGAGCGACAGTGCCGAGTGAAGCAGTGCTTCAAGTGCCAAAGATACGGCCACATAGGAACCCAGTGCAAGGCAGCAACAGCATGTGGCCACTGTGCGCAGGAGCACGACACCCGGGACTGCCCATCGAGGGCCGGACAAGCCGTGACTAGGAAATGTGCCGCCTGCCGCGGCGAGCACGAAGCGTGGAACCGCCAGTGCCCGACCAGGAAAGACGAGATAGTCAAGGCAAGGACCGCGTACGAGATGCGACCGCGCTACCACCCCGTTTCGCAAACAGCCGGACAAAACGTGCAGATTGATATCCCGACGTCTACGATTCAAAGGAGAAGGACTAGTCAACCAGTGGCAGCTACGCAGCCGATGCAGCTAACCAGGAACCGATCGCAAACCGGACGAGGACAGAAGAGAACCAATGCAGGAACCAATGTCGACTCGATGGATCAGGAGATCTCATCGACACAAGGCAGCGCGAGCCAAAGACCGCATCGACAGATCATACCTAGCAGGAGAGCTCTGGAATCGACTGGACTCAACACCCGGGCGATACAGAACAACAGCAGTCACCACATGGAGATCGACTCCAACGATGATGCATGAATAAGCACAATACACTAAGCATACTACAGTACAACGTGCACAAATCAAGAAACATGGTAATGGCGAGCATGCTGCGGGACCCCAGGATCCATGAGTACGACATTCTGGCCATCCAGGAGCCATGGAGAAACCCCTTCGCGGCGACGACACACCATCCAGCGAAACGCGTCTTCCACCTTTGCTGCCCAGCAGGAAGCGAGGCAGGACCCGCCCGGGTATGCTTTTTCATCAACAAGAGATTAGACCACAAGAAGTGGCAGTTTAAGGAGCACAGCAGAGACATCTGCTCGCTTACAGTAGAGTTTGGCGACGATCAACAGGAGGAGCAAAACGTAATCATACACAACGTCTATAACCCAGCGAGGCGCAGCGAGAGCGACAGTACCGTACTAGTGGGTGTCCGCACAATACTGCACGACAATCAATCCAGCGAGCAGATCCTGCTCGGCGACTTTAACTTGCACCACCCTATGTGGGGAGGCACAGGCGTAAGGCACATCGACCCTGAGTCTGCAGACCTACTGGCGATCATGGAGGACTTTAACCTGGGCAGCACACTACCGCCTGGAACCATCACGTACGAAGAAAGAACCTCACGCACAACTATTGATCTTTGTCTGGTGACCGTGGGGCTGGTCGATCGGGTGGTTCGAAGCCAGGTCGACCGGGACCTCGATCACGACTCCGACCACCTGCCTATCAGCACTGTGATAGATATGAGGATACAGCAACTCGATGCAACACCAAAGCGAGACTGGAAACGATTAGATGAAGCCGTCTATAACAAAGCGTTAAAACAAGCCCTGCCGCCACTTCGCAGACCCGCAAACAAGACAGCGCTCGACACCTATGTCCAAGAGATCGTTGGGGCAATTCAAGGGGCCATTAACAAAGCAATACCATACTCACGGCCGTCAGACCGCATCAGGGAAGGTTGGTCGGAAGAGTGCAGAGCAGTGCTCGCAGAAGCAAAAAGACTCAAGAGAGTACACAGCCAGCGTCACACAGGCGAGTCGTGGGAGGCCTATCGTGCGGCAAGAAACCACAAAGCGAGAACGATCAAGAAAGCACTAAGAGACGCTCACAGAGAACAGGTAGAGCAGGCCTCGAAGTCGCCAGAAGCACTGTGGAGACTCGTCAAATGGGCGAAGACGAGAGAGAACCCGGCCCCGGTGGTCACACCTGCCATCCAACACCCGGAGACGCAGCAGGAGGTAACAGACCCGGTCAAGAAAGCAGACATCTTCCGAGACACCTTCTTCCCAGTACCACCAGAGGCAGATCTGGAGGACATAAGAAACGCACACTACGACGATCAAGTAGACATGCCGCCAGTGACAGAGAAAGAGGTTAGAGATGCCATACGGGCAGCTTCACCACTCAAAGCACCAGGTCCGGATGGCATCATCAACAAAGCCCTGCAGGCGGGATTAGCCCAGCTTGCAATTCACCTGACGAGGATCTTCAACCAGAGCCTACACCTAGGATACTGCCCGGCCCACTTTCGCGAGTCGACTACGGTCGTCTTACGCAAGCCAGGCAAAGACGATTACACGGCACCGAAGTCGTATAGGCCCATCGCATTGATGAACACCACAGGCAAAATCATGGACGCCGTCATAGCACGGCGACTCAGCTACCTAGCCGAGACCTATCACGTCTTACCGCCGACACACATGGGCGGCAGGAAGATGCGCTCGACTGAGCACGCTCTTCACGCCGTGACCCATAAGATATACGAAGCATGGAGCCACAACACTGGACGGGTGGCGAGTCTCTTGCTGCTCGATGTCTCCGGAGCCTTCGATAACGTCTCACACACACGCCTGCTTCACGATCTGCGGAAGAGACGAGTAGACGAGAAAACAGTAAAGTGGATCGCAAGCTTCCTCAGCAACAGACACACCAGCATCGCAATCGACGGCTTCCGGTCCACAGCATACCAGATCAACACGGACATACCCCAGGGCTCGCCGCTGTCGCCTATCCTCTACCTCTTCTACAACGCCGATCTGATAGATGAATGCAACCAAGCGCCAGACGCCATGTCCACAGGCTACATTGACGACGTCGGCATCCTTGCGTGGGGGCAGACGACAGAGCAGACATGTGAGACACTGGGCAAGACCCTTGAGAAAGCACAACGATGGGCCAGCACACACGCATCGGTCTTCGCCCCAAACAAGTTCCAGCTCACCCACTTTACAAGGTCACGCAAGCGCATTAACACGGAAGCCTCAATTCATACTGAGTGGGGCGAGATACGACCCGAAGCAACATGCAAATACCTTGGCTTGACGATGGACGCGAAACTGCACTGGAAGCAACACACCGAGGAGATCAGGCGGAAAGCGACAAAGACAGTAAATGCGCTCAGCTGCCTGGGAGGATCCAACTGGGGCGCTAGCCTCCGCGACCTGCGGCGAATATACGAAGGCACAGTGCTCCCGCAGATGATGTATGCATGCTCAGTGTGGTCAAACGCTAGCATGAAAGGAAAACTCTACACTAAGAGGATGCTCAATACACTGCAGAGCATACAAGCAAGAGCAGCCAGGGTCATCAGCGGGGCATACAGAGCCACATCAAGAGCGGCACTAGACGTAGAGACATTTCTCCTCCCTATCGAGCAGCAAATATGGAAGCACAACGCATACACTGTCGTCCGCCTACTCTCGAGCAAGAACATCGCAGCCACCTCAGGATTTCAGACGAACACAGCACAGCCGACAGCCGCAGACAAGACTCGCAGACACACCAGCTCCTGGCAGAAGGTCTACAACGACATAACGAGCATGCGAACTAAAGACTTAGACAGGCAAGAGCAGATCCCGTGCTTCCTCACGCCGCCATGGAGACAGGGTCCAACCACTTACATTGACGCGACCGCCGAAGAAGCACGGGCGCGACACGACAAAGAACACGTAAAGGAAGACAGCCTTAGCATCTACACAGATGGCAGCGGCATCGAAGGCGAGATAGGCTCTGCGGCACTATGTCCGCTCACACAACAGACGCGATCCGTACACATGGGCTCAGACACAGAGTCGACGGTATATGCAGCAGAACTACAAGGCATTAGCCTAGCACTGCAGATCGCTCAAGAGTATGCGAGCCGAAACGGTGCGCGACGAGACGTCGCTATATACACAGACAACCAGGCCGCCGTCTGGTCCATCGCTAAGGCGGAGGGACGGTCAGGCGCCTACATCCTCGCGGACATCGCGCGACAGGTCCGGGAGCTCCAGGACAACGGACGGACAGTGACCGTCCGATGGATACCGGCCCACGTCGGCATACCCGGGAACGAGGCCGTCGACAAAGCGGCCAAGGAAGCCACCGGATGGAGAGAAGACGGCCGCAGAAGCTTGCCGGCAGACGCGCCTCCCCAGCTGTTCACTATAAGGTCGACTGTGAAATGATGGTGCAGCACACAAGCCGAACGGGCATGGATAGCAAAGTGGCGCAAGGAGACCAAGGGCCGAGCAACCTACAGACACACTCCAACGCCCACCAAGAAAGTACTCCGGCTCCACGAGGGGCTCACTAAGCGGGAGAGCGCGCTGCTAGTGCAGCTGCGGACAGAGAAGATCGGACTCAACGACTTTCTCTTCGCCCGAAGAGTGCCAGACGTCACCAGCCCGCGCTGCGACTGCGGAGCAAGACGACAGACCGTCGCACATATCCTTCTCCACTGCAGCAAACGCAGGCATCTCCGGGACCGTATCTTCGCCAACCTGTCCGGACGAGACAACATCCGGACCATCCTAGGCACGCCACAGCTAGCCACCAAAGCCATCGAGTATGTAGAGCAGACGCAGATCCTCGGGCAAAATGGGGATCGTAGACGCGCAGACGACAGCCGAGCGCTGGGGGGAGACTGAAGGTATTGCAGACGCAGAACACGAGGCAACCGTGCCTCTACGAGCCTAGAAGTACAGTGTTCAGTTAGTAGAGTCATTATCTAGATGAGGTTGGCAGCCACGTGTAGATAGTGATGAGAGGGAAACGGCAGGCCTCTGGTTTGGTTTGGTTTGGTTTGGTTTCATTCCTACACGGTTGCAGCCGCGTACTGCGCAGCTATGCCCGGAGTGGCAGGTGTGGCAGACAGCGGACGCGGTGCGGACGTTGATCCGCGCCGCCTCACTTCATCCCTCGCGAGACCAGCTGCCCCCGAAAACCTGCCGTTTTCCCTCAACCACTATCTACATATGCTTGTCCGGCCCATCTAGATACTGGTTCTACTGACTGTATGCTGCGTTTCTAGGCTCGTGGAGGCGTTTTGCCTCGTCTGTCGCGTCCGCTGTACCTACAGTCTCCCCCCAACGCTCGGCGTCGTCTACGTATCTCTGATCCCCACTTGCCCAAGGATCTGCGTCTGCTCCATATACTCGATGGCTTTGGTGGCTAGCTGCGGCGTGCTCAGGATGGTCCTGAGGCTGTTCCGTCCGGATAGGTTGGCGAAGATGCGGTTCCGGAGGTCCTTGTACTTGCTGCAGCGAAGGAGGACGTGGGCCACGGTCTGCCGCCTCTCTCCGCAGTCGCATCCGGGGCTTGGGATGTCTGGGACGTGCCGCTTGAAGAGGAAGTCGTTGAGACCGATCTTCTCGGTCCGCAGCTGCACTAGCAGCGCGCTCTCCCTCTTGCTAAGCCTCTCGTGGAGCTGCAGCACCTTCTTGGTAGGCGTCGGCGTGTGTCTGTATGTCGTGCGGCCTTTCTTGTCCTCCCTCCATGCGCTTATCCATTGTCGCTCTGCTTGAGTCTTGCACCATCTTCTGAGCGTTGTCCTGAGTGGGTATAGCTGCGGAGGCGGCTCTGCTGGCTGCTGACTGCGGCCGTCCTCCCTCCATCCGGTGGCTTCCTTGGCAGCCTGGTCGGCGGCTTCGTTTCCCTCGATGCCCACATGGGCGGGTATCCAGCGGACGGTCACCGACAATCCCTTGTTCTGGAGTTCCTGGACCTGTTGCGCAATGTCCGCAAGGATGTATGCGCCTGATCGTCCCTCTGCCTTGGCTATGGACCATATGGCGGCCTGGTTGTCTGTATATACGGCTATGTCTTTGCGCTCGCCATCTCCATCTGCATACTCCTTTGCGATGTGCAGTGCTAAGCTGATGCCCTGCAGCTCTGCTGCATACACTGTTGACAGTGTGTCTGATCCCATGTGTACAGATCGTGTTTGCTTCGTGAGCGGGCACACCGCTGCGGAGCCGATCTCTCCCTCAATGCCGCTGCCGTCTGTGTATATGCTGAGGCTCTTGTCTGTTGCGCACTCTTTGTCGTGGCGGTCGCGGGCTTTTTCTGCGTTGTCGTCGATGTATGTACGTGGTCCTCGCCGCCATGGGGGCGTGATGAACGGTGGGATGGGCTCCTGCTTCTCAAGGTCGCGCACCTGTTTGCTCCGAAGCTCTTCGTTAATTTTCCACCACGGACTCTTACGCGGCCTGCGATTCCTCTTTGCAACTACCGGTACAGGCTCGTTCAGCTCGAAGCCTGCGGTCTTGGCAATCTCCCTGCAGGAGGACAGTCGAGTGATGACGTCTGCATTTCGCCGCCATATTTGCTGTTCAACGGGGAGTAGGAAGGCTTCAACGTCTAGGGCTGCCATTGCCGTGGCTTTGTATGCTCCGCATATGCTTCTGGCTGCTCTTGCCTGGATGCTGCGCAAAGCGTCTATCGTCTTGTGTGTATACGTTCGTGAGCCTTCGTGTAGGTTTGCGTTGGACCAGATAGAGCAGCCGTACATCATCTGCGGGAGCACGATGGCTTCGTACAGTTTGCGCATGTCCTGTAGTCGGATGCCCCAGGTGGAGCTTCCTAAGCTGTTTAAGGTATGCACCGTGCGGGTAGCCTTCTGCTTAATAGTCTCTACGTGCTCCCTCCACTTCAGCTTAGAGTCCATAGTCAGTCCGAGGTACTTGCAAGTTGTTGCCGGTTTGATATCGCCCCATTCGGTGTGAATGGGAGCATCGGTGTCAATGCTCTTCCAGGCCCTCGTGAAGTGGGTCAGCTGGAACTTGTCTGGTGCGAAGACAGATGCATGTTTGCTGGCCCATCGCTGTGCCTTCTGGAGTATTGTGCTCAGTGTCTGGCACGTCCGTTCTGTGGTGTCGCCCCACGCCATGATAGCGACGTCGTCGATGTACCCGGTTGACATAGTGTCCGTTTCGTTGCATTGTTCGACTAGGTCTGCGTTGTAGAAGAGGTAGAGTATTGGGGAGAGCGGCGAGCCCTGAGGGATGCCGGTGTTTATCGCGTACTGCTCGGACTTGACCCCATCGACCACTATGTGCGTGTGTCTCTCGCTCAAGAAGCTCGCTATCCATCGGACCGTCTTCTCGTCGACCTTTCGTTTCCGTAGGTTGTGCAGCAGGCGTATGTGGGATACGTTATCGAATGCGCCAGACACGTCCAGCAGTAGTAGGCTAGTCACCTGGCCTCTGGTTCCCTGGTTCCATGTATCGCAGATCTTTGCCGCGACAGCGTGCAGTGCGTGCTCGGTAGATCGCTGCTTCCTCCCGCCCATGTGTTGTGGTGGAAGCACGTGGTGAGTTTCTACTAGGTAGCTAAGTCTTCGGGCGATCACCGCATTGGCAGGCCTCTGGGGACAGATGGTTCTTTGGAATGAAGTGGGGCGGCGCGGATCAACGTCCGCACCGCGTCCGCTGTCTGCCACAGCCTGTCGCTCCGGGCATAGCTGCGCAGTACGCGGCTGAAACCGAGTAGGACTTAATAAATAAATAAATAAATGAAACCACGTCAATTCAGACGTGACTTGCTTCAGAACTGTGAGCCAATTTTGCATGTCAGTGTAAGGGTCTAGCATGAGATTGAGAGTAGCATTGTACGACGCCTCGTAAGCAGCTTCAAATATAGGGCCGAATGATCTTCTCCAGGTTTTATTCGCCTACGCCCGAGGCGTGGCCGGACCGGCGACGATGATCGAGGCTCAACCCTGCCCATTGACCAACGAGGGCGCCTCTGACTCCGCGATCATACCGGAAAACATCCGACTCGTAAATATTCTGGTTGTCTGCAAGGAGAAGAGGAGAAAATAAAACCACAGTCACCGTCCTATTCAGAGCTTTCATCTCTGATTTCCTCCCAGAGACATGTCTGTACGTGCAAGAACATCCATCACCGCCACCAATCGCATCCTCTAATACGTCGTCGCAGTTCCACGTCAATAACAAAGCCGTCGGCGACCCCCTAAACTCGGAAGATTGGCGCATCAAGGGCTACAACCCCCTCACACCCCCCAACCTCCTCCAGAGCGAAATTCCCCAGACAGCTAAGTCAAGAGACACAGTCTTCAAAGCGCGTGAGGAAGTCATTGAGATCTTCCAAAACAAAAATGCACAGAAGCGATTACTCGTCGTCATCGGGCCGTGCTCCATTCACGACCCTCTTGCTGCCCTCGAATACTGCGACCGGTTGATGAAACTCAAGGAGAAGTACCAGGATGATCTCCTCATCGTCATGCGCTCCTACTTGGAGAAGCCGCGTACGACTATAGGCTGGAAAGGTCTGATCAACGACCCAGATATCGACAACAGCTTCAAGATCAATAAGGGCCTGCGCATCTCAAGACAGCTCTTTGCCGATCTGACTGAGAAGGGCATGCCCCTGGCGAGCGAGATGTTGGACACCATTTCCCCCCAGTTCTTGGCCGATATGTTTAGTGTAGGCGTAATTGGCGCCAGGACTACAGAGTCGCAGCTCCATCGTGAGCTTGCTTCGGGTTTGTCCTTCCCAGTCGGTTTCAAGAACGGTACGGACGGCACCCTCGATGTCGCTATTGATGCTATCGACTCTGCGAAGTACCCCCATCACTTCCTCTCCGTTACCAAGCCTGGTGTTGTCGCCATTGTCGGCACTATTGGCAACCACGACTGCTTCATTATCCTTCGCGGTGGAAGGGAGGGCACAAACTACGATGCGAAGAGTATCAAGGAGGCGCGCGAGAAGCTTGAGTCTGAGGGCATGAACCCGCGCTTGATGATTGACTGCAGCCACGGCAACTCAGAGAAGAACCACATGAATCAGCCTAAGGTTGTGCATGCGGTTGCAGAGCAGATCGAGGCTGGAGAGACGGCTGTCATTGGTGTTATGATCGAGAGTAACCTCAAGGCTGGCACTCAGAAGGTACCCAAGGAAGGCAAGGCTGGCCTCGAGTATGGCATGTCTATCACTGACGCGTGCATTGACTGGAAAACTACCGAAACGGTGCTCGCTGAGCTTGCTGGCGCTGTCGCGAAGAGGAGGACTTTACTTGACCAGAACGGCACCTACTAAAAGGATTTCTTTCTTCAAGTAATACGATCTGCAGACGCGACGTCAGGATGGTCTCGGCATTGTCACATGTCTCAGTATTGGAAAGCAAATAACCTGGTTTGGTGTACGAACTATGATTTGAAACTTTATAGGCAAAAGACTAGAAAGCATTACAACTCAATACTTCTGGGTGTATCATCCTCACCGTCGTTTGTGCTATGCCTCGAATGTTTGTTATGCGAGTGTCGTAGGTTACTACCCGGTAGGTATGGCCTACCTGCCAGAAGTCATCGCGATGAGCGAAGAAGAGCTGCCAAAACTTGAATTGAGTGGGTACACTCAGGCAGGCTTGTCTTAGTCGCTCTCAGCAATATAGTGCGGGTCTTTGTCACTATCGCAGTAGTGGGTATCGGGGACGAAAAAGGGCAGGCTTCAATCGAATATGAAGATCCTCTCGCTGTGCATGCTAAAGCCCCTATCAGACAGCGGGAGCAAAGGCAAAGGGTCGCGACGTGAGCGACGGGGTGGACTTTATCATGGTCGTGATTGGACATTGTGTTGAAGCGCTCATCCACATACTTGTCAAACTCTCAGTTGCCTAGCTGGGGTTCGCCAAAGGTTATTACATGGGGATCCCATCCACGAGTCTTCGGTTTTGCCTGGCAAGAATCACAATAACGTCACTCAACGACTTCCTCACCAAGACCAGTCTATAGCTGGAATGCTTCTCTATAAGGTCGTAAAGACCATAGATGGGCAGATTGAACTGTATCTTGTTCGGTATTCTGTTTATCATGATGCCAAGCCGTCATCCTGTATTCATGATAAGTGTTTCCTTATCCTGAATATCCTGCTATTCAGAATAAGGGCTTGGCGTGCCAAGCCGTGCAAAAATATTTTTTTTTCAAACCTGGCGTTGGCCTACATCCTTCTTCTAATCTTCAAAAATCATTATTATGTCAGCTGACTGCCTTCCTACCTGCGGAACCACTGATACCCCGCCTAGCTCATCGAACATATCGTCAACACTATCACTACCAGCAAACTTCTACTCCATAATCCGCCAAGAGTATCCAGATGAGAAGAAACTGCTTCTTCCTGGCCGCAAACGACGAAGCAAAGGCACAGTCTCGTATGTTTGTAACCTCTACGACTTCAAACATGATCATCGTCAAGTGGCAGTCAATCATGTCAACAGATGCCATCCACTCGATGATTCTATCAGCTCTACGTCTCCCGTTCAACGCCAAATCAACACCATCTTTCCTCCCGTCGCGTCGACAGTAGCGCTACGAAATAGCTTCAACCTTCAAGCTTATAGAGAGGCTCTTGTTCATCTACTAACGCGGCGGCGGATGCCTTTAAATGCTGTCGAGTGGAGCGAGCTAAAAGACCTAGCTCTAGCATGCAATCCTGCCATCGACGACCTATTGATTACATCTCGACGTACTATGGTCCGGTTGCTTGCTTCAAACTATGACCTCTATATTGAACAGCTTAAAGGCAGCCTATCCACTGCGGTCAGCCAGGTTCACATCTCAACTGATCTCTGGACATCTCCACATCGTCATGCCCTACTTGCTGTCTGCACACACTGGGTTGACGGCGATTATAAGCTGCAGAAGGCTCTTCTAGCACTCCCAGAATGTCGGTTTACCCACTCTGGAGAACAGCAGTCTAATCTGGTTCTTAGCACCCTCGAGCGCTTTAACATTCAGTCTCGGATAGGCTATCATACTGGCGACAATGCAACATCCAACAACACCTGCCTTCAGGCTTTAGCATTCCAGTTAAAGGATAAGTATGCGGTGTCGTTTAATCCTGTTCATCGCCGAGTTCGTTGTATTGGCCATATCATCAATCTCTCTCTTCAGGCCTTCCTTCTAGCATCTTCAAAGGAAGCTCTCGTCGCCGCCCTCGAGTCTGCATCCGAAATCACCAGCGATGAGCCGCTCGAGCGCTTTTCTCAAGTTCTCGCCTCCCGGCGTGAAAGTCGAGACACATCTCTATCCTGTGCGCAGGAGCGGTCTCAGAGAGGCAGACGAAGAAGAGATAGTTGGAGCAGTCAAGGATCTACCCCGGATGACTTTGGTGGCATATGGAATATGCCTGCATTAGGCAAGCTTCATGGCCTAGCTGTTTGGCTACATAGCTCAAGCATCCATTCAGACCTTTGGGATAAAGCTGTCGACATCCGGCTTGGTATAGACAATACCACGAGATGGTCATCATGGTATCAGGTTATTCATCGAGCGATTGAGAAACAGGATCAAATCAAGGCTTTTATGATAGATCATGAAACTCAAATTGGCAACGATCGGCTGCTAGCTTCGGACTGGGATTTGCTAGGCAAAGCCCATGCATTCCTTCAACCGTTTGCTTCAGCCACATTGTATGCCGAAGGCTCAATGTCATCAATCTCACAATCGCTCTTGATCATGGACTTGTTGCTTCTCCACTACGAGCAGCAGAAGGAGTATTACTCCGCGGATGGGAACAACCATGACCCCCGTATGCTCCGTAGGATTGATATGGGCTGATTCATTCTCAACAAATATTACGGCAAGTCTGATGAGACACCAGTCTATGCCGCGGCCCTTCTACTTGATCCTTCAAAGCGAGACGCTTATATTAAGCAGAACTGGCGTAAGGAGTGGTATGAACCTGCTAGTGTTGGCGCAAACAGTGTTTGGGAGGCAGATTTTAACATCAACCTGACTAGTGACTCTCCTGCTGTTCCAGTGCCGATGGGCCCGCCGCCGAAGAAGTTTGGCCAGGAATTAATGAGACTCATGAGGCATATAGAAGTCAAATTACCTACATCTCGCGATGCTGATGACTTCATGGCATTTGTTACCTCACCGCCATCTGCTATAAGTGGTACGCCTCTTCAATGGTGGTGCCAGGCAGAGCAACGGGCACGATATCCTCGGCTTAGCCGCATGGCGATCACCATTCTCTCTATTCCCGCTGAGTCAGCCGAGGCAGAAAGAACCTTCTCCGGCGCCCGTAGGACGTGCTCGTGGGAAAGGTTACGGCTCAAATGCGCTACTATTGAGTTGATTGAATGCATTGGCAATTGGCTCAGAGAGGGACATATTCTGCCTCTTAGCCAGAACGGGTTGGGTCTTCCGATGGGTCCTGCATCAGATGACAGAATGGAGGAGCTCGATGATGAGCTTATAGACGTTATTGAGTGGCTGTGAGTACATGTAATACTTAACAGTAAATCTTAGCATGATAAGCCCTTATCCTGCTTATCGTGATGCCAAGCCTGTACCTTGTTCTGTATCGTGTAGGACGTCCTTATCCTGTTCGGTAATCTGTAGTGAAAATTATCGTGCTAAACATGATGCCCATCTATGGTGCAAGCTTTGCGATAGCCGCTTGGCTTCAAACTTGGCCTTGTCAGCTACCGCAGCGTCGAAAATTTTGCGCAGTTGCAACCAGCTGTTATCGTGGTCGTGCTCCCTAATTCCTGGTTCGTCATTTTATTGTTGTGGATCGTTGTTGAAGCGTCTTAGGACAGCGTCCGCCTCCATCAGCCACACGCCTCTAGTTTGAAAACTCTTCACGATGAGCTCCGGCCTCATGGTAGAGCTCCAAGCCGCTCAGAATTCGGTAAAGGAGTCGGCATGCGTCGTCCTCACGATGGCTTGCCATCGCTGCGTACGGCGGCCGAGTTGTGTGGTATACGCTCTCGAAAAGCGACGAAAAAAGTACAACGTCAAGCGGCTGGAGGCTGTGGGTTGCACAGGGAGGAAAGATGGCTGGCAGGATTCGATCGGCGTCGCAAAAAATCTATAAAATTGCGCGTGAGGTGGCTGCCGTGGCAGTCGAGGATCAGAAGTCGCCATCAACGGCAAGCTTTGGCTCTAGTATAGCGCTCGAAGACTTGCTCAAGTCAGGCAAGGCCTAAGTCGTCGTTGCTCTATCCTGTGGGTGAGTTAGAGAAGAAAACCTGATGCTTGCCGACCTCAACGGCGTCAACCCAGCTCGATTGAAGCCTGGCGGTGCTTTGGTAAATGAGAGCGGACGGTAATGTCTCTCGAGAGGCGCATACACAAGCCAGTAGCATTACCTATTCGCTGTTTCCATTCTGTATCGCCGCTTTGATCTCTCCCGATGCCCATAATGCCTTAGAAAAGATGCGCTTTGAGCGGTTCATGATGCCGACGAAGAAGCCCTTCTCATCCATATTGTAGGTATTGCAAGCGTCAACGCCGTACTGTCGCATTTTTGAATGCAAGAGATCAAAATACAAGCTGCATCTTTCTTCTGAATCAGCGTTGTGCCTGTTGCGATCCATCCCAGCGCTCCATTTGATGGTAAGCTTGTCGGCATAGCGATGGAGAGACCGTGTAACCCAGCTTTGGGAAACCTCCCACTTAGCTATCGTTGTCTGGAAATTTTGCATGCTCTCTCGTGTAAGTGATAAGCCTCGACTTTTGCATCTTTCTATGTACAGTACAGGCTCATGCTCTTGTTGTGGGTTGAGTAGTCGTTGATCGCGCGCCTCGTCGTCCTGAGAGTGCTGTGCGCCCTTTTGCCGTCCCGACAGCGTTGTTCATGAAACCTGAATTTTTTTCATTCTTTTTATTTCTTCTCTATTCTTTTTGTCTTTTTTGTTTTTTGTATCTTTTATCTTTTTGCAACTTGGCGGTACGATAATCTATCACCAGCTTTATTGGATTCTATGTGTTCAATTGCTTCTTGGATTGGATCCATGGTTGTTGGGTTAGGACGCGTTGAAGTTGAGACGATTTACAATGCAGCGGGGTACGGGTGGCTCATTGGCTGCGCACGGACTGTACTTGAGACTGACCGGAGAGATTGCACAGCACCCCTCTCCCCTAGCATTCGCCATCGCATTTGTTGCTTGCGGCACCAAAACTATCTTGACAGGAGGCAAGGTTTAACGCTACAGTACTCTCTCTTATGGTCCTATCCGGTGATGCTCCAAGTTCGTTATTTGAATTGCGGGGTTCGATCTGGGAATCAACCGCTGTGGTTAAAGCTATCGAAACAACTGTGATCATCCAGAGTAAGCTTTGCACAGCACAAAAGATCTGGGTCTGTCAGTGAGTGGGTGTTACAAGAGACTATATTTACTCACTAGAAAGGTAATCTTCGGTGGATACCACAAAGTCAGTGGAGTTGCGCCAACTAGTGCACTTATAAATAGGGGTGCCACAAGAAGACACCACACTCGCCACTTCCATATATGTCGAAGGTCGTTTCCCTTGAGTGAACAGATCCGCAAGATCCATAGGAGAAAGACGGTGTAGTGTAAGCTCCAGCCGACATGCAAAATAGGCACCAGGGCAGATCTTGTCAGGTGAGGAGTCAGACCAGGCGCCGCGTCCCATACGCACAGCCCTGCTGCAGCGCACTGCAGACAAGCAGTGAGAATGAGAGCCAGTACTCCATAAGGCCACGATGATTCACCTGGAAGGAAAAGAAGTATCCGAAGATGGTAGACCTGGAGTTGGTCAGCAGACGGTTGCCATAGTTGAGCGTCACTAGCCTTCAGAACCGCTGCTTGCATCCATGCCAGTTGACACGATGAAAGTGATACAGCTTCGATTCTCAACACCAATGCCACTATCGATAAGACGAGGCAGCATATCCAGAGACCGATATTTACGGCAATGTACCAGCAGTTTGACAAGAGTGAAATGTCCCGGCGGCGGCTGCTTTCGACGTGGCGTATGTATACTTCAGTGAGTAAGAACAAAGAGCTGAAGCCAATAGGAAGCGACGCCGTTGCAGAAAAGTCCATCTCGAAAGGCAACCGGCGAATGAAGAAAAGGCGGTGGATCGATGGGTTTAAAGGACTTCTCAGCCTCCTGGGGTCTGACACTGGCGTAGCGCGGATAGTTCGGACTCTCAGTCTCAACATTTCTCGCACGGCACACTTTGTTGAAGTCAGACACGTTGATTTTGCTAGAGGTACGTGTCGCAATTACCGGGCACATTCCGTCGACCTTCCTACCTTGCCACGCTGATGTAGCTCGAGCCTACGGCCACCGGGACGCCAACGGGCTCTCTTCCTTCCTTACAACCCTCATTCTTTACGCCTCGAACAGGATAGTCTGCGCCTTCTCAAAGGTCTCTCACAGCTCACATGCTACGGCATACAATAGCACACAGGTTCCAGTCACCACCTCGTGCTGCACTTTATAATTACGCGCAGCTGCTTTGAACAGGCGATCTGCAGGAAAGGTTATTACATGACCTTCGGCCTTGGGCGGTGAACAATCCCGTGGGTCGAAGCCGGCCAACGAGAGTGCACGGATAGCTGAGATCTTGACCTGACACAGTGCCTCGTTGGCCAATCTTGGCCCACTGGGTTGTTCGCTGCGCAGGGAGGGAGGTTAGAGATTGTTGTACATTCCTTGCCGTCCGACACCTTGTCGATATCACTGGCTCAGAGACGTCAGCCATACTTCCATGTAAAGCTAGCCCAGTTGAAACCTTGGCACGTGATTACTGCCTGTGCCGGCTCCGAGGGCCTGGCCGCCTCACTTTGTCTTGTGTGACGAGGAACACGACGCTGCGGAGTCCCCGGATCGCTAGTCTGCGTTTCCCGCACGCAACCAAGCCCTGTCTCAGGCTTAGTCAACACGACAAAAGATAAAGCGTGCTTGGCGATACAATGATTCGACTGCAAGCCTCTCTGGGAGCGATACCAGGCTTTTTGTAGAACTCTACATCCAGTAGGTAGTCGGTAAACCCATCTTCTCTACGCATAGCAGCCTTGCTAAGGCGGTTACTGCTAAAAGACGCAGCACCCTTCCCGTAGTCCAACCGCCGCAAGACCTGTACGCAATAAAGCGCACGCCGACACTACTACAGCGCTGGACTCTGGTGAACCGTGGTTGATCATCTTGCACAGTAATGGCCGATTGGGCGAGACTTGGGCACTAACGATAATCTCTTCCGTGCACGTAGTGCCCGGAGTTAGTCAAGTCTCACGAGAAGATATGGCGGCGCGACGCTTAGTGTCCGTAGCGATGTTCTAGTGAGATGTGAGGCAAGTCTTCGTGCATATTGAGTAATCGGGTAATTACCGTCGCGCATGGGACATTTCCGACGGTCCGATAGTTGCTTACTGTAGCCAGGACAGACCAAGGCTCAGCTGCCGAGGTAGAGAGCTGCAATACCATGTCTGGAACACTGGCTTAGGCAACCGTAGACTTGCTACGAGCCGGGACGCTCAGTAGTGTAATGTAATCAATGAGCGCCTCGGCATGCGAAACACGTCTTGAAGGTACCTAGTTGATTCGCATAAGAACAATCTCTTACGACTTGACTTTTGCTCACTGGCGATCGTACGCTAGCGTGCATAACAGCCTCGCACTGTCACAATTGTGGCATAGATCAGAGCACGGACTACCCCGTTTCGCCAAGTTACAGCCCTTACAGCCCAGATGACGCAGACAAAGACTTCCCTCGATAATGCTCTACTGCTCGTTGCTACTATGTGTAGCTCCGCATCCTAGGTTGGCCCTAATAGCATCCTCGAGAGCCTTAGGCTTTGCGCCTACCACCTCAGCAACTTTCTCGCCATCTTTAAAGAGAAGAAATGTCGGCACGAAGCGGATATCAAGCTTTTGTGCGACATCTGGGACCTCATCTACATTGAGTTTGTAGAAGTACGTATCAGAATAAGCTTGCGATAACCTAAATGTAGTAAGACAGGCGGCTCTAGGAGGAAGAGAAAGGATGTTAATTTACTTCAGAATCTGCGGGTCAATGACTTTACAGGGGCCGCACCAGGTGGAGAAACAGTCGAAGATAATCAAAGAGCCCTTCACCTTGATGACCTCATTGAATTCTTTGGTACTGTACAGATGGTCAGCCATGAGTCTGTTGAGAAACACGACGTCCACAATCGTGGCTTGATTTTGGGTGGTAGCTTAGAGATTTACTTCTGCAGGGTTTGGATGGCTTTGTTGTCGCTCATTATGTGGAAAATCAAAGATTAACAAGAGGTTGTCGAAGATTTGCGGCCAAGATGGGGTGAAGCCTTCCTATTTAGCTTGTCCAAAGCTCGATATGAACGTTCCCAGACGAAACAAGTGGCTATTGCACAGATACTAAATAGGGCTCGGTGGGTCTAATGACTAACCAGAGGCTCGAAAACTTCGGATAGCACCCCTGTAAGCTACCGACGGATTAGAGCTTGCCTAGAATGTGAGATTACGGCTTCTGGCCCCCTAGTCACACGAATAGAACTAGTTGACAGAACCGATAGAACTATGTTCAATTATATGATGATGATGATGATGATGATGATGATGATGATGATGATGATGATGATGATGATGATGATGATGATGATGATGATGATGATGATGATGATGATGATGATGATGATGATGATGATGATGATCGCAACTTGATGATCTTGACTGATTATTCTTTTGTCTCAACCGTGTGCGCCAAGCTGGGTGGTCCCTGCTCGATTGTACAGATCTGACAAGTTGACAGAACCAGCATAGTCTGACAGATGGGTTGGAGTTGCACAGGCCTCTGAGTAGGGGTTAGGCTAGAGTCGCGCAGATCAGGGCAGAGGTCGATAGAGGGTACCCACCCGGGCACAGTGTGTCGCAGGCCAAGCGCTGTCGGAAACCTTGTTACTAACAACGCCGTGCGATGACCTCTATGGAAGCTCAGCTACGATACTACAAACGATAACAACACGTACACTCTCTCCTAGTTGTTCTATGCACAATGCCCGCACCCAACTGTGCGACACAGTGTTAATTAGTTACGAGAAAGCATTCTATTGGGCTACAAGCCATGTAGAGTCTGTACGACCGTAACCTAACCCCTACCCATTTCGCAGCCTAAACCGACACCACCGACACAACCGACACAACCGACACCACTAATACCGAGACAGATGGTGTACAGTGCTGACTGAAATCGGCTTCCGGTTCGCGCACATTGTGTGTTCTCAGCACACGTTCAAATTCATTGCAACTACATACCGAAGAAAAGAAAATAGGCCTGCGCAACTTTCCCGTCTCTTGGAGAGTACCAGGCGTTACAGTACAGTAATACGGTGTGGTTGACCCATTCGGATGGTAATCAATGCGGATACGGTGAAATCTTCGGAAGCATATAATTCGGAATCGTGGGTAACCGGATTCTTTACCTTGGTTCCGTCTCGGTCCGACAGCACTTTCAGCAATCTACTACAGTCTGTGCGCAATCAACAAACTAGTTCAGTCAACGAGCTACCCCACCAATATGGGACGATCAAGAAGATGAGGTTATTGAGCCACACACAAAAGCTATTATCGTGAGGTTTTTTGGTGTATTGACATATAGACGCTACTAAAGCGTTGGCACTAAGCTCGGCCATATATACTTCTCGGCCACCCCACCACAACGCGTGTCGCACGGTTGGGTGCGGGTATTTTAGACGGAAAATTAGGGAAGAGTGTAATTATTCTTCTAGCATCATAGCTCAGCTTATATTCAGGCCCTCGCACGGCACGATTAGTAACAGAGTTTAGGTTCACGAAAGCGCTTGGCCTGCGACAACGCGTTATTCTGAATCTGGCGCTCTATACTGTCAACGCCACACACTCAACATGGATCCCCGAGAAGTTGCTTTTAATAATGCTATTCGCGATCTTAATGCTGGTATTTTCAGAAGCCAGCGACAGGCCGCGCAGGCGTACGGAGTTCCCCGATCGTCGCTTCAAGAGCGCATGAAGGGCCGCCAACCACACGCGATAGCTCATCAACAGTAGCAGCGATTAACTCCAGAACAAGAGACCTTTCTAGTAGACTGGATACTCGATGAGGACTCACGCGCACAACCTCCCTCCCATCCACGCGTACGAGAAATGGCCACCCGGCTCCTCCGCATGAACGGCGACCACGAGCCTCTCGGGCAACTATGGATACCCCATTTCATCGCCCGCAACCCACGCGTCGCCTCTATAGTCGGCCGAACGATCGAGAGCGCACGGACTACGGCAGCTAGCTATGAGACTATTCGAGCATTTCTTGAGCTGTTTGAGCGTACTCGAATAGAGCTAGGCATACAGTATGAGGATATATGGAATATGGATGAGACTGGGTGCGCACTAGGGGTATGTACGAACTCCCAAGTGGTTGCCAGTTCTTCAAAGAAGAAGGCTTATATCAAATCTCCAGAGAATCGTGAGTGGGTATCAATCATTGAGACCATCTCAGCCGTCGGCGTTAAACTTCAATGCCTAGTCATCTTTAAGGGCAAGCATCTACAATCAACGTGGTTGCCCGCACAAGGCACACCTGATTGGCTCTACACAACGTCAGAGAATGGATGGACATCAAACTTAATTGGATATGAATGGTTGCGGCGTATCTTTATACCAAACACTTCACCATCCTCTAGCGGCTATCGTCTACTTGTACTCGATGGCCATGGCTCCCATATACCGATCGACTTCATGTGGCTCTGCAAGGTGAACAAGATCCACCTCCTATACCTTCCGCCTCACGCCTCACACCTGCTTCAGCCGCTGGATCTTGCTCCTTTCTCAGTACTCAAGAGCAGGTACCGTAATGAGATCCAAGCTCTCTCTGCCCTTGATGACGCAGCACCTATTAAGAAGGAGCGTTTTGTTGTGTCATACAACAAGGCAAGAGAAGAAGCTCTGTCAGATCGTGTAATACGAGCTGGTTGGAGGGCTTCTGGCCTCTGCCCATACAACCCAGGCCTTGTACTGCTATCATCCCAAGTAACTGGCCGACCAGTTACTCCTCCACCTACCAGCCAGGTGTCAGCTACCCTAGAGTTAATATTCACTACACCTCGGAGCTCACAAGCCTTATATAAGGCTCAAAAACAGCTAGAGTTGTCAGAGTCCCTCTCACGAAGCACCCGGCTTGTGCTTGGCAAGTCAGGCAAGGCTATTACAGAAGCCAATACTAGGGCAGCTCAGCTTGAGGCTGAAAATCAACGACTTAAATATCAACTACATAGTACTACAGTTACACGCGTAAGAAAGCGAGTTCAAGTTAATCCAAATCAGCGGTTTAGTAACGTTGAGAGTATTAAGACTGCTATTGACCGAGCAGCAGCTCAACAGGCTCAACAGGCAAGCACTTCACCAGAGAATAAGGCTCAAAAAGCAGCAGAAGCAGCAGCAGCACGTACTCTCAACTCTATGTGTACTGAGTGGCAAATATAATCGTTGTTGTTGACCAAGATCGCGACTTTGTATTGTGTGGCTGCTTTGATTGGGTGGCCGAGAAGTATATGTGGCCGAAAAGTATATGGCCGAGCTTACCTCTGTTGGCAAGGTGTCCTTAGCTTTTGCGACGTAGAACGGTGGCATTGTTGATGTAAGACAGGGTTAGCTTTGATACAGCAACCCTAAATGTTAAATTAGATTTGTTTACCACGAGTATCAACTAGCGGTCAAGACTATCATCATGCGAATCAAAATACTATCCATTACTGTGAGGCGAAAGCCACTGTGTGCCGAAAACAGCCAATGAAACACGGTGCCAGGTCGGGCTGACGATATATACTATCCTGCACCTTGATCAGTAGTTTACTGGTCATACGTATCTTTTGGTTGCATGGCGTAGTGGTGCAGGGCTGCGCTCTTACACACGGCGTCGTGACGGGATGTCTATCATCATCGCACATTCCAGTCTTGGATAAACACGCAAGCGCCGTATAATAGCATTACCCCTTTCCAGCGCCCGCTTATAGTTAGAAGGTTAGTCACTACCACGATGTCTTCTCCTTCTTAAGAAGTCCTGATACCGTGTCTGTGTGCTTGATGCGCATCCCGCTACAATCCTGTCCCAACTTTGCACCTTCACAGCCTAACGCTACGAAATCTCTTAAGGAGGCCCTCGAAGAGATACGACAACCAAACTCTAAAAAAAACTCTTAAAAAACAAACTCTAAAGAAAACTCGCACAACAGAAGCTTGCTGAAAAAGTTGCTAACACTTAGCTTTGATAAGCCAATGCGAGCACGAAACCTAATCGCATGAAGTTGAAGCGCCAAGCCAAGGACTACGTACCGTGCCTGACACCAATGCGCCCAGGACAGAGATACGTCCTCGTTCGCCCCATCTCCACCACCATCACAAAGATGGTGCTGTACCCGATAGCTGTTGTCGCAACAGTTTTTGGAGCAGTGATCTAGAAGCACTGTCGGACAGATCGATGTAATGATGTTTGGCTGGTAACTTAATATCGCGTCTGTGCCGCGATCGCGCAGACAGCATCAATGTCTCTGTCCAAGTTGTCGACTATCCTCTTCATAGGAGGCAACTTCGTCAGCAGAGACAGAAACGGAGGGATAGCTTCGTGCGCTGCAGCATCTCGCATCTTACAAATATCACCGATGAGGCTGCACACATTCGCCGGGAAGCTAGAGCGCAAGTTGTCAACCAATGGTGAAACGGCTTCACTTAGCACCGAGGAACTATGCACGCTATTAACTTCCACTGGCCTTGGCTCAGCGACGTCTTGACCCGTCCATTAGGACAGGACACGGCCTACTCCCTCCCTCGTTCCGGGTTCTTCTTTCCTTTTCTCTTCCCCCTTTTTCTTCTCTTTTGCCGCGGCTGACTACTGCTTCACTATTGGAAGGTAACGAGGCCCGAGTCGCAATCTTCCCCTTGCGCCTCCGCACATGGCTGATCCAGTCTCCCCTGTGGCATTCGCACCTAATCGCCTTCTTTTCGTGGGGTTCTTTGCGGTGAGACCTAAGCTTCGCGAGTTTCTGGAAGGTCCGTGAGCAACTTCGTTCCGTACACGGAAACGGACAGTCGCCGCGGCGGACTGTGCGCAAATATCCTAGTCATGCGGGACAGAATGTAGTGAACAGGAAGTCGTAGCACTCAGGGAGAACTGTGCAACATGGCAGAACCACTTGTACACGCTGTCAAATGTTCCGCAAATGTTCCGCGACAGGCGAGGCAGCAAAAGGATGGGCCTGACTCCGTGAGGAAGGTTGGTTCTGTTGCGCGACAAAGGAATGGTAGATGCGTCACTTCCGCGCTAGCTACGCTAATAATCGATACGGCCAGGAAGCTCGCTCGACCTTGCCGAGGCTGTCCCGCCCAGTGTCTAGTCACTGAACCAGGACGGAACAGAGCCCCCGATCTCCGTTGTTTGTCAACGCCGGCAATTCGCAGCACACGACATGAGCAACTTTGAGTATACATCTTTGGCCAGAGCCGATGGCGGTAGCATCGATGGATCCCACTGAACCAGCGCAGGAAGCGAGTGCGGCATAGAGATGTTGTAGAAGCCCTGACCCGACGAGGCTAGCGCCACTACAACAACTGAGCAAATTTCCCTGCTCCGTGTGAATAGTGTCGTTCCAGAATTCACACAAAGTATCCAGCTAGATGAGAGTTCGCTCGTAATCTATGTGCAAAACCGAAGTCTCCAGAGAGTATCGTTGTACGAACCAACCGGGTATAGTCGAGACGAGGTCCGCATCTTGGGGCGCACCATGCCTTCCAATGTGTTAACAACATGTGACTCGAGGCTTGATTTTGTCCGGGAAACTACAAAAGGTGTTCCGGAAATGCAAAACGACGTGCAGCTGAATATCGGAAGGAGGACACCGGAAGAGAGACGCTACTAGGGAGATGCTGGACGATCTCACGGAAAGAGACCGAATCTACCATCAATGTACTAAGCTTTATAAGTGTACCCAGCAGGGCTTTTGGTCGGAGCTCCCACCTTGTTCCAACTAGGAAGCGGCAGTCAACAGAGAGTGAAATTAACAGATCAGCTAGCCTAACGTTGATCGAATGCAACATACCATCCCTCCCTGTGTGACGGAAACTGCCGACAAGAGCGCAGAGATAACAGAGCGTCGTCACGTTGCCAATGCTAACGCCTTCAACGTGTTGTTGTAAACCTCGCTCAGGCCGTGGAGTCGGTTCCGACGTATCTAAAAAATCATTATAAAACTCAGTAGGGTGTGTCCGTCTTGGTCCCTGCATGAGGCCTCGCCTCTTACACGCTCACTAAACTAAGCAGCGTCAGCGATCCGGGTGGCTGGAATAACCTAGTAACCTCCCTCCCTACGCAGCGAACAGCCCAGTGGGTCGAGACCAGCCAATAAGAGGGCACGAATAACCGATGTCCCGACCCGCCGCAATGTTTCATTGGCTGGTCTCGGCCCACTGGGCTGTTCGCTGCGTAGGGAGGGAGGTTAGCAATGTCTTTGTCGATTTTGGTAACTTTGATCATGATAACGGTAGACTCGCAAGCGGCGCAAACCCATGCTTGACCCCGCGTCTGACTTTCGAGTAGCAAATGCTTTATGCATCTCCGTTATACTAGTAGAGATATAGAACACCTCTCCCTGGTTTATGTGAATGCATTTTCTTGTCCCCTTCACAAGGCATGAAGCTTTGCGATCTTACACTTCCTGCATAACGTCCCACACAGCAGAATCACCCTGAGATGCGATCACGAACCGGATGGTAAGTGGAGCAGCTAGTACATGCTGCCATCTGTTAACATTTACTACAGTCTCACTTGCCGCCAGAGGAAGTTGAAGTGTGACGAGAAGAAACCTGTGTGCAGGCAGTGCGCCAAAGCCTCCAGAGAATGCATTCCGAGCCTAGGCATCGTCTTCCGCCACCAACAAAATGCTTCCATGAATGGAGAAGACTCGACAGCTGAGAAATCCCTTAAAGGCTTCTACGCATATAAGAACACCTTCGATAAGGATGCGATGTGGGTGGATATCCCTAAGTGTAGTGAGCGTTCTGTCTCGTCACTCTATGGAGCCCGTCTAAAGCGGCTTTAGTCACCTTTGTCAACACGACCAATCTAAATCTTGATTCTAGTGTGCTCGACGTAGACACCATGTTAGCAACTTCGATGGAATCGCCAAAATCGTTCGAGCCCCACTCTCTAGCTTCGTGGCGCACACAAGGTGATCGTCATCCGATTGGCAATGTACCATCGAGCTTAAGACCCGAAACAGCCCCAATCAGCGTTTCTCGATGCTTTACGCAGGATCTTGAAGCGCTGTCACCACAGATACATTCATCTCCAGGTTCAGTTATGGAGAGACCCGTCTGTCCGCCTACGTCGCTGTTCAATCCACATACAGGTTTGGTCATGAATCCCACCACTTCTTCAACCATGCCACCTACAAATTCCTCTTTTAGTATGCCGTTCGACTTGACCGATCACATGCCTCTATCAGTTTCGATATCAAGACTGCGGTGGCGGCCGCCTTGTCCCAATGCAAGTATACCCACCCAAGACGAGCATGAGATTGCCTTCCTTTTACAATGGTTTTCAGAAGGCCCTGGATACTGGATGGATCTATTCATTACCGGCACTTACTTCGCATCTTATGTTCCCGTAAAAGCACTTGAGAATCCACTACTCAAGTACGCAACAGCTGCCTGCGCTGCGAAGGCCTTCGCACGTGTCCAGAAACGTAAGCCTGCCATGGGCGGTATTTTGACACACCAAGCTGGGATGAAGCAGTATCCTAACGCACCATTAGTTGACTGGGAGCACAAAACAGCAGTCTACTACAACACCACCGTGTCAATGCTGTTGCAAGCTCTCAACGGGAAGGTCGCCTCCTCTCCCAATGGATCAAAGTGTGAACTCAGACAGCGCAATAGTGATCCAGCCTGCGCCTACAACGTATCAGCGCTCAAGCGACAACTGACTTCACAAAATACCTCCTTCACGTCCAGCACTGAAGAACTTCTGGCAGCCATAGCCATTCTTTGTTTTTACGAGTTCTTGGACACGTCCATCTCAGAATGGGAGAGGCATCTGAACGGTGCGAAATCTTTCCTGGTGCTTTCGCAACAGCACATCAGGTCATTGCGTTTACCGAATTTGGCATCACCAATGTTCCCCACTAGCTCCAAATTCGCCTCTAAAGCTTGGAGAGCAGTCTTCTGGAATATTGCTAGACAGGACATGCTTGCAGCTTGTAAGTACTCACAAAGCTTCAGGTTGAAGTGTTACTAATCACCCTTCAGTCATCAATAAGACAAGCACAAGGCTTGGTACTGACGACCTAACACTATGGAGGGAGGCTGGTCTTATACTTGATGAGCAAGCTTGCATCATGCCCAGCAACGCGGCGGTATACGGCTACCTCGAGGAAGGTGATGCTATGATAAAGGAAGAACTTATATGCAACACCCTTGTTTGGCTCATGGTCAAGCTAGTCAACTTCATGGCTGTGGGCAGCGTAATTTCTAGCAGATCCGGCGCGGCTTGGGACGGTGTTGTCCACCGTACCCGTTTCTGCCAGTGGCTTAGTCTACGAAAACAGTTCCAGGTCTGGCATGAAGGCCTTCCAGTCAGCTTCAGGCCTTCCGCTAGGGTAGCTCCTTCGCACACATCCGGTCAGGTCTCGAATGACGACAACGCTTCTTTGTTCACCAAGACCTGGCACTCCATGCCCATGTGCGCCTCGACCATGCAGACTTACTACATGTCTCAGATCCTCCTGTTTATGAATAAGCCGCATGAATCTACTTTAGAGTGTCATACTGAATTCATTCGCATGAGCTACCACCAATCCGTTCTGGCCGCCTGCCAAATTCACAGCCGTAGAATCATTGGCATCTCGCTCGCGCAACAGGACAAAGCGGTTCGGGTCCACTCAGTCCAACCCTTGTTCACTGCTGGTCAGTGTCTTAGCGACAATCGAGAATGTCAGATTGTTTTACGTCTTCTGCGAGACATTGAATCTGACACTGGCTGGGCCACAGATTACCGAGTGCAGCAATTGGTAGAGCAATGGCAAAGAAACGAACCAGACAATCAGGCACTATGGTCTGACAGCCGATGTGCCATCCCACATGAAAATAAACATCCTTCACCCACATTCAACACGGTACGACTACAACACGGATCCGATTTAAGAAGCAATTGAAGTAGTCAAATCACGTGAAGACAGCGCATCTTCTGCGTGTCGCGGAGTTGCAAGAAGACCTGGGGTTCATCGAACAATGCTGTTGCGCACAGTCCGCAACAAGCAATCTAGATTGATTCGCTTGCTTGACTTGCTTGAGTTAATCAATCCAATCGATTCAATCCGAGCTCACGTAAACTCGCAAGCAATTCAAGCTAAGTAGTGGTTTTTGATTGACTTGCTTGTCTTACTTGCGAACTATAAAGACTCGTTAAAGTTAGAGTGGCTAGAGATCTAATCTCACGATAGTTTCTTGGTGTTGCAGTTAGCTCATCCCAAGTTGTATTTAGACCCGTCTATGCGCCAACACACTAACGTTACTGCCTGCTGCCCCGATCCCTACTGTGCTCGACAGTACGTTCACAGAGCTTTTTCTCTCGACTCTACTGCTTATACTTACGAAGTTTTTTAGTGTTCTTAAGTTGCCTATAATGGCTAAGCGCTCACGAGCTCTCTCTACTAGCACGACTGCCACGCCCGCCACCAAACGTACGCGCTCATCAGAGTCCTTACCTCAACGCGTTTCTCAACGATCATTATCACCCCGGCAAGCCCTAGCTGCTGTCAGCCAGGCTACAACGTTCGAGTCGCAACTGTTAGAGTCATAGCCAGAGGCAGAGATCGTCGCACCTGCTGAGGGCAGCCAGGCTAGAACAGCGGCAACTGAAGCTAGAAGTGGCGATGGAGACGATGTTGATGGGGATGGCGATAACTTTGAGGGCATTGCCTGGGAGCGGTTGAAACGCTTTACGAAGCCTCTTACAACTCAGCGGCGCGTTAAGAGCTGGATATATCAACATGGCTATCGCGCTGTTGAGCGTAAGAATCCAAGTCGAGTATGGTTTGTATGCAAGTATTGCCATACTCACAAGGCTATCGACGCTGGAGGCAGCGGCATGTTTGACGTTACAAGAGCTACAACAGCTGCAGCTACTCATCTTGGTCAGCAGAGACATGGTCATCGGCTTACAAAGAGCGGCATAAAACAACAGCAACAGTCTGGTGGGCAGCTCTCTCTGCGACAAGCCTTTGAGGCTGGTGTTGAAGTCTCTCAGGACGCTGCCAACGCGATGGGCAACTTCAATATACAGCAGTTTCGACAGGCTACAGTACTCTGCCTACTCGACAACAACCTACCAATGGAGCTACTTGCAAGGCCCTCCTTTCGAAAGATGATAAACTTTGCAAACCCAGAGGCTGAGACAGCGTTGTGGGTAAGTCCTCGCAGTGTTGCTACATACGTGATGCGCCTTTTCCGCGACATACAGCCCCAAGTTGTCCAGGCCCTGTCAGAAGCTGCAGGTAAAATACATATAAGCTTCGACGGCTGGACGACGAGGGACGGCAAGCGCGGGTTTTTTGGGATTGTTGCGCACTTTGCTAACGCTTATGGAGTAATCCAAGACTTGCCTATCGCTCCGCCACAGCTAGCAGGCTCGCATACAGGCGAAGCTATTGCGAGTACTAGCGTCAAAACGCTCGAGGAGTACAGTATCACTAGCGATAGGCTAGGCTACTTCGTACTCGATAACGCTACGAATAACGACACTGCAATCGCTGCGCTCGCTCGCGTATACGACTTTGACGCTACTCAGCGACGCTTCCGCTGCGGCCCTCACATGCTCAATCTTATCGGCCAGGCGATTATATTTGGCAAAGACAGAGAGGCATACAACAACGTTGTTGAGCAGCTCGATCAAGAGGGGTTGTGCTTAGGCGAGTGGCGTAAAGATGGACCATTAGGCGTGCTTATTAACGTCATTAATTACATTAAAACGCCACAACAGTATGAGCTTTTCAGAGAGTTTCAGCGAGCCGCAAACGCTGAGTTGCCTGCTGGAGAGCGCCTCCGAGTACTCGAGCCTGTCAAGCCTGTTGTTACTCGCTGGAACTCGTACTACGCCGCCTTTGCACGCGCAACTCAACTTCAAGCTGCTTATAACTCCTACGCTGAGCACCGTATTAGCCGCGTCTCTCTTAACGATAAACGCGCAAACCAAACTGGCAACAAGCTCTCGGACGCTCCAAGTTGGATGAGATCAACCGCTCTTACAGCTGCTGATTGGGCAGTAATAACAGAGTACCAGGACTGCTTGGAGCCGCTAAAGCTTGCTACAGAGCGGCTTGAGGATCACGGTAAAGCAGGCAAGTTTGGTGCTATATACGGGGTTGTTCCTGTCTTTGAGTACATACTTGGCGCGCTCGAAGCGCGCACGCAGCCATACGAGCAAGTCGATTTCAACCACACGGACGCACCAGAAGACCACCTTCATATCAACCTACGCACTGCCTGGAGTAAGGCCAACAAGTACTATGATAAGCTCGATAGATCGCCTGCCTACTACGCTGCTATCTGCCTCCCTCCTTACTACAAGTACTACTGCGAGAACAGCTGGGCCGACAAGCCCGAGTGGCTCACTGCTGCTAACGCTGGATTTCAGCGACTCTGGCAGACCTATAAACCTCAGCGTGTACGCCCTCAACTTCATCCTCACAGAACAACAATTGCAAGTGGGATAGATGACGTAATTGGCGCCTTTACACGCCGCAACAACACCAGAGACGAGGCAGCTCACGACGAGTACGAGCGCTGGAGGACACAAGAGCCAGAGTGGAGTAGAGAGCAGTACTTGGGTGATGGTCACCCAGTCGCCTACTGGATTCAAATGCGCTCAAAATACCCATGTTTAAGCCGGTTTGCGGTTGATATACTAACAATCCCAGCATCAAGCTGCGAGTGTGAGAGGCTCTTTAGTGAGCTTAGCGACTTACTTAAACCTAAAGGACGAGCTATTAGCAATAAGTTCCTAGCTACTCTTCAACTCATACGATCGTGGACAAGAGCAGGCTTCAAGACTCAGTACGACAACAGTGTAGAGGGTAACAATAGCGACGACGTGTCAGGCGAGGAGATCGTACAGGATTACAATATACATGAATGGGTTATTGAGCCACTATAGTTATATATAACTTTAGTCTCTTAGCGTCCAATCAAATCAATCTACTAATCAAGTTGCAATCAAGCTGCCTCAAAACACTAACAACCGAGCTACAATCAAGCGACGACAACGTTGCCAAAAAGCAAACCAATCAGCAACCCCAAGATTGACTTGCTTGTTGCGGACTGTGGTCGTGAGCCGGTGGACAAAAGGTTCTCGAGTAAACAACGGGTCGATTTCCGACTCGGAAGCATTGGTGAGTCGCTGCGATGTGATGTGTTCGCCAACTTCTATCATGCGTGCAAAAGAAGCTTGTATGTCGTCATCTGCCCTCTTTCGTTTTGCATCTTTTAGCGGTAATGGTTCGGCGAGTTGATGGATCCTGTAAAGACGGTCCATAACAATCCCCGTGCCGCCAGCGATGACATATTCTACTGTAGGACTGTAACGAGAACATTTCCACACGGCGGCTCCTTTATTATTGTAGATCTTATATTGCCCTGGTGGTGGCTTTACTGCGTGTTGCCAGATCTACGATCGTTGCGGACGGGATTTTGTTGAATAGGTAGGTTTCGATGTGGCTGGATTTTGCGATGTGGACAGTGACTGAGAGTCACGTTTAAAGTCCAAGATATTCGCAACTTCGGTGAACTCGCTAATGCCAGACATGTTCGGGAAGGCACAGATAGTCTTGAGCCTGTTGTTGACAAGAAAGAGACACGTGTCGCTAGATAGTTGTTTGGTCATGATTAATTTAGCGTGTCCCATACTGTTTGTACTAATCGTATACTAATAAGATTGCAACACCCACACCACACCATACGGATAGACGAATCTTTATACGGTTATAATGGTATGGTATACTATCAGTGTTACTATTAGTACACTAACAGTAGGCCGTACTATTGGGAGCCCTGCATGGACTCATCGAAACGCGGAGGCAGCCCCAATTCAACACCAGACTGACGCGATAGAGGCGCCCTACATGTTCCCGACGATGCCGCAAGTAGAAAGGGATTGGTAGGCAGACTCAGAAGCTCACTAGATGGAGAGATGTGGCGATCAAGGGTTTAGTGCTTCGCTGCGTGAGTAGTGCCAGCTGCTAAGTATAGAGCCGTTGAGTAACTCTTCCTCAAGCGGCAAAGCTTAGAGAGCCGATATTGCGCTCCTTCGTGTTCTAGGCTAACTCCGTGTTGGAATATCCACTCGCCTGTGGCGAGCCCTTAACTTCGTGCTTTCAAGCTGCATCGAGCTGTGCCAGATATTCGTCCAGTCAATATCAAACTCGCATTGAATCTCTTTGTCAATCGATACAGACTCAGAGGGTGCCAGGGCCGTCTCAGAAGCGCCATCGACACGAATAACCTGTGAGCAAGATAGGCGAGAAGGCATATCAGGGCTGGTTGCTCTACTAGAGGCCATATTGAAGCGATAATATTTGGCTCAATAAAGAAGTATATAGAAATAGAGGGTACGAAGATGGACGAGACGGCATATGACTATAGCAAAAACGAGCAGATAAAAATTTAAGGGTTTTTCCCTAGGAAGTTCGTTTGTTTGCCTACATTAGAAGAAGGTCCAAGAGGTCCCTATAGTAGCTATACCAAACGCGCTATGTCAAACCGACTGCTCGTCGGTTTGTTGACCACACTGGTGTAACCTAACTCTACCCCGTCAGTACCGTTTAGGCATATAATATATTAAGACGAAATCTGTAGCCGTTGAGGATAAGTAACTGAAAGCTGCCATGATAACCGCCGTCATCCCTTTAACATCTAAATGTTCGTACGGCAATGGAACACATGCTTGCCGAGCATGTCAATCCAACAAGCTACAGTTTCGTGCCATTTGTGAAAGTGTCGGTGCTGCAACAATACTAGTAACGTTCAGGTTATAGCCGTCGCGACGCAAGCGCTGGAACAACTTGATCGCCTTCAATGAATCCCCTCCGACCCGGAAGAAGGAGTCGTTGGCACCAATAAAATCCTCTGGAACACCGAGAAGCTGGACCCAAACAGACCGCAAATATCTTTCCATGTCTGACTGAAGCTCCTTCTTCTCAACACTACCTAGTGATAGTTCTGCGAGCTGCAAAACAGACATTTGCGCGGCCTGTTCTCGCAAGATCTTTCGTGCAATCTTTCCAGACGAGGTGACAGGAAAATGTTGCAAAGGAAAGAAGAAACGCGGGATCATAAAGGCGGGAAGAGTTTCTGCAAGCCTCTCTTCAACATGGCCCAATACGTCAACCAAAATGCCTTGGTCAAATTGTTCTGAAGAAGAGATGGCGCTCTCGCAGATTTCATTATCGGTGTACGCACTACCGAGAGCAACAAATGCTACCAGCACCGCCTTGTCTGCCGTCTCGCCTTTAGGTACCACCACTTCAACACAGAACTCATACGGCTGCCTGGCCACTGCCTTGAGCTGGGATTCGATTTCGCCCAGCTCGATACGCTGGCCGCGCAGCTTAATGTAGCCATTTCGTCTGGCCACAAACTCGAGTGTACCGTCAACTGCGTACCGAACTAGGTCTCCTGTCCGATAAAATCGCGTGGAACCTTCTTGGTGCAAAGGAAATAAGCATCTCCAACTAAAGCCCTTAGGAAAAGCCGCAGCTGTGCTTTCAACCTCGTCAATATAGCCACGTGCCACTAGCGCGCCCTCGAGCACCAGCTCACCCACACAGCCTACTGGAGCAAGCTTTTCGGGGCGATCCGGTTGCACGATCCATGCATAACAACCTGCAAATGGACTGCCAACGTTTGCGCTATTGCCGCGCTGGTGAGTAGCCAACGGGCCGGCCATAGCGGCAATACTACTTTGTTCAGCAGAACCATAGACAGTGTATAGAGAAACAGACGACGCCCAGGTCTCTACAATGTCAGACGTGACTCCTTCACCTCCTGTTGCTAGAACACGTAGACAAGGCACATCTGCTGGGTTGACAGTGCGAGCGAATGACGGTGTCATGAAGGCCCAGTTGACGCTGTACGCCACCATACTGGCTGCGACGTTGGACAGTCGCTCAGTATCGGACAGTACAACAACACAACCACCTGCCACTAGCGTAGCTATGATTTCAACAATAGCTGCCCCAAAGCTGTACGAGCTGTGCTGTAGGGTACGTGTCGTAGAAGACATATGCGTCATTGCTACAACGCCACGTGAGGCTGCTGCAAATGACCTGTGCTCCAGGATTGCGCCCTTAGGCTGACCGGTGCTTCCTGAGGTAAATAGAAGATAGGCGACTGCCCGAGGGTCCAAACAAGGAGACTTTTGTTCATGTGGAGGCTGCAATCTGCCGAGCTCCTCCATAAAGCTATGAGACAGTGTTATGACGTGCGGCACCGCCATCGAGAGTACAGGCTCACAAGGCGCAGATGCTAGGGCAAAGCATGCATTTGCCTTCCGGCAAATCAGTTGATTTCGAGCCGGCGGATGGCTGGGGTCGAGCATAACAAAAGCAGCGCCGGCTTTGAGGATGGCAAGAATACCCACTTGTGTCCATTTTGACTTTTCGAATAGAGTAGGGACGAAATTGCCAGATTTGACACCTATATGAATAAGATGTGCAGCCAGTCTCGTAGCATAAGATTCCAGTTCCCCGTAAGTGAAGTTGCCGTCGTGGGCGTTTACAGCCATAGCCGCTGGGTTTTGTTGGGCTTGTTTTGAGATGAGTGCGTGTATACATTCGTCAGACAAAGCCGAGCGTGAGTTCCATCTTCCTATTTCTTGGCGATCTTCCGGGCTCAGAAAGTCGAGATCTCCAACAAGCATATCTGAACCGGAGATTTGCTTTAGTATGTGGCCCAATTGATCCAAGATCCGCCGAGTTTGTCGAGGGCGAACGACTTGTGGATCGAACATAGCAGAAATGCTGATTTTATCTTCCAGGAGTTCGCAGCGGAGAACTAGAGCACATTTTTTCGATGCTGACAATTCTGTCAACAGTTCTTCCAGTGAATGACTGGGCTGACTCTCAGTACAGATAAGCAAAATACTGTTGGAAAAAGGATCCACGAAATCTTTTGTATGGGGGAAGTCATGTTTCTGCGATGAGAGAACCTTATCGGCGTGCTTCTTTGCGCTTTGCAAAAGCTCTTCCGTGCGACCGTCTTGGCGGATCCGGAACCGAACTGGAAAGAGTATCGTGCCACCCATCGCTTGAGAGGGGAGTTCCAGACTTGACACTATAACGACATCCTGCGACTCAGTATATTGGCTAACCAAGAGTGCCCAGCCGGTCCGAATGATGCTAGAAACCGTATACAATGTAGCGACCATACTGTTCCCTAGGATGATTTCGTATCTTGCCCGCTCGGTCAGGTGTGCTTCGTGAACAGAAACGGGAATCTGTGGGAAAATTTGTCCTTCAAAGCCATCGATATATCGACCCCAGAAATGCTCCTCAGCGGAGCTATCGAGAGTGTCTAAAATGTTGTCTTTCGCTGTAATGTCACCACTGACATTTGGTAGTAGACCATTTGCGAGGGACGAAGCTCCTTTGTCGCAGTACATATTGGTGGGTCGTTTAGCTCAATTGGACTGAGAATTGTGTTCAGTTGAGGAATGTTCGTTGGAGTTGGTGAAGATCAGGTGTCGGCTACGAATTCTAAATAGAGGGGGTTGCGAACGCGACTCCGCTTTGCAATAGAGACTTGGCTCGACCTTGCTATGCTGCCACGCAGTTTTTATATGTTCTATCAGCCTGAAATAACTTGTTTTTTCAACCACATGGCCATGTAAGGGGAATGGCTTAGCTCATACCGCTAGATGACAAGTACAGTAGCTTCTAGAGGATTGGTAGACCGTGAAAAAGGCTAAGCCTGCAACGTGTTTAGACACGTGGAAACCAACTGCCATTCGGTTTTTCGTGCATGCTCGGAAGCTACGGAGCAATAAGTAGTCGAATATGTTCGGTCCGCACGCAGACTGTAGCCGGGTTTCTACCGAAGTGGGGGCGCAGATAAATGTAACGCATCTCGTCTAGCTTCTATAAGGGAGCGACGCATCATCAATAGACTGTGTTACCGCTATGGGTCATCTGTCGTACTTGGAACAGTTCTGTTGCTTTTTTGGTCGAGTGTTCTTGCAGATGTTCTACCGAGCAGCGTACTCGTAAGATGGGAGAGCCGTGTTTCGGATGATGAGTATATGGCCAGGGCGTTGAGAAAGGCTGGCGCTTGGGAGCTGTATGCATGCTCTTGACAAAGCGCAATAGTAACGGCTTCCCGGAAGCCTCCTCTCATTCGGTCGGGCTAAGGTAGCTGCAGTTTACGCCGACTTGGCACCCGGTCAACAAGTTTATGTATATGATATTGTGTAGATGCGCTAGAGATGTTTAGATAGACGAGAAGATCACGCTTGGCTGTCACGGCATACGGTAGATTGATTGCTTCCTTCGGCTGCGCTGCGGCAGTCGATCGCTCAATCTCTATTCTAACCCGCTCTTGTTGCTCTCCACCGGCATCCGATGCCTTGGCCGGAAATATTGCCGGCGATGGCTGTGCTCGGCGGCATCGTCCTGTATCCTTCAGAGCATCATCCGATGGTTAAGGAGCTCCGAGTAGGGCCGAAGTGTCGGGCCCGAGCATCACAAGGCCGCTGCTGACGTACCACCGGATGCTACGGAGCGGGAGATAAGGTCAATGGGTTGAAACCTGGGCATGGAGGTTTGTTGTCTGGGGCTCGGCAAGTCACGCTCTTTCGATCCCGGTCTATAGTTTCAAGGCTCGCCCCGGCTGCGGTAAAACAGAGGTTGTGAGGGACAAGGGTTGCGAAGAGCAAGCGTTGTAACACAGATTTTACCAGAACAGCGGCGAGCCCAGGAGTTTTCGAAGCTCACGCACCGTGAGTCTTTTGTAACCGACACGATTTCTTTGCCGGGAAAGGAGCGTTTCTACCTAGATCTTTCTTTTTTCGTTCCCTCTACCCGCAAAGGGCTCGAGATTCAGGGTAGAGACTTGAGAACTTTGGAACGTTCTGGAGAAGCAGTGTTCCTAGCTACCATCGCAATTACATGGCAAGTCTACCACGTCAGTGTCTGTCATGTAGAAAATACAAGAGCTACAATCTTTCAGCAGGTGTAACATAGTCGCTCTGGATCTTGTTTTGCCCTTTGCACCCTCCGCATCGCTCCCTGAGAACAACTGATATAGTCTTCATCATCATCATCATCATCATCATCATCATGCACCCTGCCAGCGAAAGTTCTCACATCACTCGACTCGCCGAATCGGTTGTTGCGAATACTGCTATCGTGGACGCGTATCTCTGCGAGCAAAATCTCCCGCTACCTCGTTTCGATGACATCAACGCCGCCGTCCGACCTTACACCGCAGATGATGCAAGCGCAGAGTTGTTACAAGCAACAAAAGGAACTCCACCCTTGATGAAGGAGTCGGGAAGGAGCGCCAACCGACGACCACGTCAGAAGGAAATGATCAACGCGGGGCGCTGGTCACGTGATTTGGCATCTCGCCAAGACAGGACATCTCGCCAAGAATCCAGATGTCAGGACATCTGGAGATGCCACGACATCTAAGAAATCTGGAGATGTCAAGGTAAAGGGAGAGGAGGCAGATGCCAGGTACAGATTGCAATGGGTATAAAGGATGGACGGATTTCATTATTACATTCGTTGTGGTCAACTCAAATAGTTCATCTCTCACACAGATTGTCAACTAGTGATTCTATCGTTTATAGAATTGGTATTGTTTATCCTTTGGTTACAACGATAACTCTTTTCCACCTGATCATTCCATACGATTCCTCACGGACTACCGCTTTAGTCTATCTCGCCTTAGTACGGACCGAGCTTAGAGAAGTATAGCCTAACCCCGTGTAACAAGAGTCTGCTCGTCGAGCTGTTGTTACGGCATCGCAGGAACTCCGTGATCTTCTCTCCGGCCCGTCTGCACCTTTGATGGTCGATTGGACAGCTCACAGCTGCTTGCGCACAATTGTACACTTCAGACTTGCTGAGGCTGTCTCTCTCGTCCCTGCTAATAGTATGGGAACATCGTTTGCCAGCATCGCTGCGCAGACGTCTCTGTCTGAAAACCATGTCACCCGCATCTTGCGACATGCAATGACACGCCACATCTTTCGTGAGCCCGCACCTGGCTTTGTTGCGCACACGGCTGCCTCGGCCCTACTATCACGAGACTCGGTCACGCGGGACGTAGTGGGTCTTATCACCGATGAGATGTGGCCGGCAGGATTGAAGGTACCAGAGGCTCTCGCGAGGTGGCCGAACTCGCAGGAGCCTGAAGAGACGGGATTCTCAATGGCGAATGCACAAGGGCCAGAAGAGCAGAAGAAGAGTATGTGGAGTGTGTTTGAAGAGGATGCAGAAAGGGCTCGACGGTTTGGTGTGTGTATGAGCGTGGAGAATAGTGCGATGCCGTTTCCGTTGGAGGAGCTCGAGTGGCAAGGGCTCGTGGTGGACATTGGCGGTGGCGTTGGTTTCAACGCCTTCAACCTAGCGGAGAAACATCAAAATGCCAGGTTTATAGTCGAGGATTTGTCAAAGACGGTGCAGCAAGGAAGACTGTTGCTGCCCAAGCAACTTAAAGACCGGGTAGATTTTATGGAACAGTAAGTCCAAACACATCTTTCCTATCGGCTTGCAACTACTGATGTCGAAGCTATCACCAGCGACTTCTTCTCTCCGCAGCCAGTCAAAGACGCAGACATCTACTTCTTTCGTCGAATCTTCCACGATTGGAGTGACAAACATGCAGTTGAAATAATCCGAAGCCTTATCCCAGCACTGAAGCCCGGAGCACGTGTCAGAGTAAATGAGCTGCTGGTACCAAAGCCAGGCGAGCTTCCTCGAGAGATAGAAAAGATGGCTAGGTAAGCTACGCCGCAGTCGCATCTCCAACAGGAATCTTCAAACTGATGTCGTTCTTTGTTTCAACCCATTTAGAAACTCCGACTTCGCCATGTTAGCTCTTCTCAATGGAAAAGAAAGAAACAACGAAGAATGGCAAGCTCTTTTCCGCGCCGCTAGCGACAAGTTCCGGTTTGGTTTCTGCAAAATCACTCCACCAGGACTAATGGCTGTGATCGAGTTTATATGGGAGCCATGAGCACATGATACTTTAGTTCGTATGTTCGTTGAGGCTCTATGCATGCTTTCGACACGGCCCATATATAGAGGGGAGCAAGCTGTTAAGATCATAGTCAGCAAGGAGTCGCTCGTCAATAACTTAGTCCGTTTTATCCATACCTTGACACTGCCAGTTCCTGTTCTGTCATGCTTACACCTTGCCAAAGATCTTTTGATGGCAAGTGCAGACTTGTCTAGATTGCGTATGCCGTGGAAAAGCTTGACGGGATTGTTATCCAATCAAGGGCGATCCGCACTCCAGACTTGGGAATCACTAAGTATTCCGAAAGATCTATTGACTTGTATGTTTTTAAAGCAATCAGTATGATTGCAACTTGATGTTGTAGGTTACTCAGTTGAGCATAGTCTTGGGTATTGTTGTAGCCAAGGTGATTGGGTAACTGAAGCTTGCGATAACCGTCTTACTACACTTTTCTAATATCGAGTCTTGAGTTTGAGTATAGTCATCAACCACCTCTAACACAGCAGATAAAAAGCAGTGATTGTATTTGTACGTATCGGGGATCTTTTGGTGTTTCGAGTGTTTGGAAAAAAAAAGAGAGCTGTATTGCTAGGGCTGTTGGGCTGGGGGCAGTACAATAGCAGTGCTAGCGACTGCTTTGCTCCTTCATGTAACACTGCAGCACTTACCGTACAGCTTCTTTAGCAGGATATCGATTGTATAAATGGCCTACATAAGAATAGTAGCGTAGAGTAAGAGCCTGAAGTGGATAAGATGCTGAGCTACAAGACGCCACCGAACGCTGGTGTCACTTCGGGCTAGCCTGAACAACCCACTAGTACGTAAGTAGCGCTCATCTACACCCCGATACTGGACCAACATACGCTGAATGCATTTACAGCTATCGGGTTTGGCAATCAAGTGCACGGCAATACCAGCTAGCAGCTGCAATCGTGAGTGACTGTCCAGTGGGCTATCAGAGCTACAGAAGCGCATCATCGACTCTAATTTGCGAACAGTGGTACAAGACTTTGAAAGCTTACAAGCTGCTACATTTGAAACATCATCTAGGGCGGGCACAAGTGTCATTGACGACGAGAGGCGTGCTATACTACGCGACGTAGATGGTTGGATGCGAGATGAGTACCCACTACTTACAACACAAAGAAGGAAAAAACGGACACAATAACTATCACTTCAACAACAAGCAAAGCACGTATCATGCTAAGTCCGCCCTATGGTGTCGAGCAAAGATGGGCGATGCACTCGTTACGTGGCATGCGCTGTTTACTTTGTGACGCACTGCTAGCTTCAGACCCGTGAACTGGATGAAGAGGATATGGGGTTGACCTGGCTAGTGCCGTTCCTTACGAACCGCTTAGAGAATGTTGCGAGGACGGTATAAGCCGACTATTTTCAGGCGATTAGAATATACATCACATGGGACAATCAGCCTATATGCAGCAGATGCACCGATCGCATGCACCTACCCTCTCTGTCCACCAGTACCGTGACAGATGGAGGCTAAAAGGGTAGAGAGAAACCGTGTAATGAAGGGCAATTACTCCACCAAGTGGTTGCTGGACGGGCTGCATTGCACCGAGAAGATCAACGAAGCAATGTCTGCTGCCACTTGTCTTGGTGACACACCCGCTTCTCTCTCATCGCACACACGGAGCAGTGCTTTGCTGTAGCAACTTGAACTGTATTTGCTGCAGCGCCCAGCCTGCCATTCTATTCTTGAGGCGAAGCGAAGAATGAACATCATAGGCAGCTATCTCCGGAGTAGTGTCAGTCCGACCTGCCCGCTATCGTCTGTTGTCTAACATGCCGTCTGCTTGTTTGCGTAACAGTGCTTCAGACCACACAACTCTGCACTGTATTCAAACGGGGAAGAGAGCCATGTGATTGGGTTGAATTATGCATAGGGCATTTGTGGCACAAGAGGTGGTTCGACAAAAGACTCGGTTCACTCAGGACGAAGAAGGCTGCATCGAGTATTCTTGCCATCGGTGGATCGATACAGTACTTATAACAGCTAGATAACAGCCTGCAGCGGGCTGGTAGCTCTGCTAGAAATTGCGACGCTTTGGCTCAGCCCTGCATTAAGCCCTAAGTCTAAAGCGACCGCTTATCTGAGCATTGCAGATGGTACTGAGAGTATTCTAGTCACTGCCGGCTGCCTTCCTGTACGGCGCCTCCATACGCTTGCATGATTCCCGGAGCCTGCTAGAAAGGGTCCCGATCTTCAGAAAAAGGTGAGCTAGTATACTTTGCTAAGATCCACAGGAGGAAGGGGGAAACTTACATTCTCACTTTCGAAGAGGCTGTAGTGGTTGCCAGGGACCATCTCCACAGAGTCGATAACATCATGCTGGCAGAGTTCCCAGCCCAGCTTCAAGGAGCGCTCTTTCTTCGCATCAATGCCCTCGACGGCGCGGAGAAGCAGAACTGGAGGCTTGCTATATCCCTGGGGCCAGGTCGGTGGCTCCCACTGCGAGAGCATCTCTGTATTGCGGACCATGGATGCCCGAACAACCTCCTGCATACGGTCTGGAACATCATCTCTAAATGGGACAATAGGTCCGTTTGTAACAGTTGAACTGTAGCTCGCTTTCTCTGGGCACGAAGTGTCAATCAGTATGACGCCGACAACCTCGAACCCTCCAGCGCTGTCGGAGGCGATCATCTGTGCTAGCTGCAACGCCAGCAATCCGCCGAATGACCATCCTACAAGTAGATTTTCATTAGAGCTGCTACTTGGGGGTTCTTTCACATGACAAAGTCGTACTCACCACCCAAGATGACGCTACCAGGCCTTATTTCCATCTTCATACGCCTGTAGTAGTGTATGGCCATCTCGGTTATGCCATCCTTCCACTGTTGCCCTGATGTAGCCCTAGGGTCCGCGAAGCCGAAAACATCCCTGCCCAGGGACTCAAGAAAGAAGTAGGAGAATAACGTGCCACCACCATCGTGGAACAGAACCAGCGGTGCTGGAGCTGCAGTAGCGCGACCTTGCCTACTATACTCTTGAATGAGCACAGGATTCTCCAAACCGTCGTCGAGTCCTGACATGATTGCAAGTAGTGATCGTAGGTAGATTGCACAAGGTCTACGAAAGTAGTTGGTAACACACGACTAGAACAACCTCGGACCTGCCACTATTGCCGACAGGCAGCACTAGTGATTCGACTAGTTAGCCATGCCAGGGCCTCTGTATCTTAGCAGGGAACAACACAAGCGTGGCATGGCACTTCGTAGGGGTACTCCGGCGTCTTGGATTCATAGCCACGCGTCGTTACTATCCTGTAACTGTCATTATCGGTAGGACTGATATCCCAGTCCGTAATCCGTCCGCAGGGCTAATATACAATGTCTTGGCCAGAGCTTAGTGCTTACCAAGCCTCGCAACCACGGATATGAGGCTATGGGATCTCTAAGCGAGGGAGAAACGTGGAGATAGCAGTCCCAGGCACCTTCTAAGGATCCCGGATCTAACCAAACCTGTGCCTCTTCACTGACCGACGGACACCATGGCGAACCCAATTGTTTCCGGGAGATGGATAAGCAGATTATCAATTATCGGGCCGAAAAAGATGCTATGGTAAAACGGAGAAATACACAGAGTGGTCTAGTCTTCTAGTGTAATCAAGGGCCTGAAAGACTGGCGGTGACCAAGCCCGGGTCTCCCCAGATTGCTTCACCAGTCCATCTGTCGTCCTATGCTCCCCCCCTTGCGCTAGGGTGGCGTCTGCTAGAGCTGAAATGGGCAATGGAGCGGGCTTTTGGCACAAAGCAGCGAAAACTTTACTTCCCAGCTTTTGGTACGACGCCGCCAGTCCCCGATTTCGGATCAGCTGCAATTCCATGTCGTCCAAAGAGAATGGAAATGCCTGCCCGGCAACGTGAACAACTCGGCCTTCGACGTCAACCTCAATGTTCTCGCCCTGCTGCGCTGCCTTGTAGAATGCTTCGTCCGTAAGGACAATGGCTAGCATACCGATGTTTGGCATGTTGCGTCCAAAGATGAATGCGAAGGATCGTGCAATCACGCACTGTACGCCGAGACCTTGCAGAGGAAAACGTCAAATTAGCATACGGACACGGAGAGAGAGAGAGAGCCTACCCTTGAGCGCTCTGGGGGCTTCCTCGCGCGATGACCCGCACCCAAAAGCTCTGCCGCCGACAATGACTCTATGCCCGGATCGTACGTAGTCACGGAAGTCGGGGTTTGTGAGTTCAAAACAGTGCGATCCGAGCATCTCGTCGGTCGGGCTTCCAACACACGCAGGAGCAGGGATAATCTGTGGTAGTGAGCAAGAATTAGCAAGAGCCTATTGTCCGAACTCCACGGAGATAGACTTACCGCGTCGGTGTCTACGTAATCATCGAGTTTATAGATGCGACTGTTGATGCTACCAAGTCTGGCATCATCTAGAGAGACAGCAGCGGCCTCCAATGCAGGCACTTCGCCTTCGGCCGATCGCGCGTTCTCGCCTAAGAGGCAGGGCTCAATGTATTGGACGTTGTTGGCCTGCTTTCCTCCCGCCAGTTTGCTCTCGCTACCTCCCCTTGCCACTTTGCAGCGTGCTAGGTACTCTTTGAATGTATTCTCAGAGACATCGTTTAGCAAGTCACATGGGTCTGTCAGAGTCATGTTGAAAGAAGAAGCAGCTACGGTTGCAGCCGAACAAATGTGGCCCACAGCCCCTATACAGTTACGTTAGTTTGTATCTCTGTGTGCCTCTGTCGTCAGACTCACCTCTGCCCATGCGGTTCTGGAAGTTCCTGTTTTGCGAGGACAGCCATTGCGAACCGGCTTCTGCAACATCTGCACCAATTCCTAAGCATAGACTGCAACCCGGTGCGGGCTGCTCGTAGCCACAAGCTTTATAGATGTCGAGCAAGCCAAGCGCTCTGAGATTTTTGACAATAGGAAGGCTTCCTGGCACAACGATGCGCTTGCCTTTCTCTAACGTCAAGCCTCTCTTCAATCCAGCTTCGAGAACGAGAGCTGCAAGGACCAGGTCTTCCTCGGTAGTGGTACAGGCGCCAATAAAACACCCATCAAATCTCATGCCAGTGCGCTCTGCCACAGGGCAGACCTGATCAGGCGACGGGTAAATAGCGATGAATGGCTCCACCTCACCAAGGTCAATCTCAAACGTACTGGCGTATGAGGCACCTTCGTCTGGTGCGAAGTACAGAGACTCGGATTTGTACATCTTGCGCCTGCGGCTATCGACAAACGATTGAGTGACACCGTCGGGAACAAAAATGCCTGTAATAGCACCAAGTTCCTAGAAGTAGACCGATCGTCAGCTGTTGACTTCAACTCAGGTCGATCATTTGGATCTCTCACCGTACACATGTTCGAGATGGCGAAGCGCGCGTCGCAAGAGAGCAGCTTAGCACCAGCGCCGCCGAACTCTACTATGCGTTCTGCAGCATACGTGTTTCTCTTGAGTTGTTTCAGAACCGACAAGATCACGTCTTTGCCTCCGATGTACCACGCTGGCTGACCAGTAAAGTTGATTCTGATGCACTCTGGCACTTTAAACCACGTCTCGCCGGTAGCAAGGCCTGCCATGACATCGCCTGCCCCAAGTCCGATGGCCAAGGCACTGACCGCGCCAGCAGAGCATGTGTGCGAATCAGAGCCGAGTACAAGCATGCCGGGCTCCGCTCTCTCCCTAACAAACTCGGTATGCATGATTGTGTACTTTACTGTCGTTAGCAGATAGTAAAAAGATTTTTGCCCGAGCTTTCCTCACGTTTGATCCCTGGTTCTCGGTCATCTTCAGGTCTCGCTTCGCACTCTCAAGGCCTTTGATTAAGGCTTGCACGCGCTTGTCGTGGTACGTTCGCGGATCAACCGTATGATCACCTGATAACCAGAACCGATCGTTCCTCCAGGCGCTGGGTTTCATATCTAGGCTGGTCACGCTGTGTTTCATGCCCACCCAGGACAGCTCGCTTGCAATGACCCAGTCGATGGATACACGAAGTAGATCACCAGCGACAACTCTCTCGCGGCGGGGCACAGAAAAGGCATGGTGAGCCAGTATCTTTTCGGCCAGGTTCATAGGCAGTCTTCGGGTATCCTGTTGCTTTTAGAGGCTGAGGGAGATGTCTTGCAGCCGCTCGTGATTCTGCGGCAGTCAACCATGCGTCCGTCAAGAACTTGATTTCATGCAACGTGTGCTCATCCACCTCCTCCCAGGACTTGCCGGATATGCCGAGGCCACCGAGCTCCTGCTCCGTAACCACAATGTTCAGCACGTGGCGTATGGCGTTTCCATGGGTAGCTCTACCCTGGCCCTCGAGAATGGTACAAATGCTTTCTAGCAACTGAACCGGCCCGTTAGGCGTACCGGGGAGCTCTTCTAGTAGAATCAGCTATGGATCTTGAAGTGTGCTCTGCTTAGCTTACCGAGACAGTGCAGAAGTTTGTCTTCTGCGATTTCAATCTGCCGGCTTCACTCAGTGTTTGTAGAATAGAGCATATGAACAAGTAGGCGTCCATTTTGTTTTGTTTAGAATGGCTCGTGGGGGACGTTTGACTTCCGAACCATGCGTAGAACCAGCTTGCCGTTGTTGAGAAGATGCAAAAATCTGTGTGAAGGCGACTCGTGCACGAGCAACTATATATAGAGTGTGTGTTGAAACACGCTACTTTCGAGAGGCCGATTACTCCCCACCATTGTACGGCCCCAGCTATGGCTTCGCGACACTAGTGACACAGCCAAGCTAATAGTGTCTGGTCAATGGATGCACAAGGAAAAGATAAGGCTGGGGGAAAGAATGAAGGCGTCAGCGCTAGCGCCGTCTCGCTTGGTAGGCTTACCGGTGACTAGGATAATCTAGAAACGGACCCTCTCCCTCTCCGGTCTCGAAGTACCCCGGTATGTGGAAAGGCGCGGGGTGGGTCTATGGAGAAAGGCTAGGCTTGTACGCCGGGAAACTGTGTAATTGCTGAACAACAGGAGCGTTGAGATCTCGGATGTACATGGCTCGAAGATTTCTGTCGGCATTTAAAGAGACTAGGGGAAGGACACCACATGTTCGAGCCATATCTTCCCACACCGCTCTTATTGAAAGCTGCCAATACTCCCCGTCGTATTCCCAAAATGTCTCGTATCTGTTCTGACAGACCAAGCACGCTCGTGAAATACGGCAATCGAGTTCAGCCCTTTCCTTTCCCAGAGCGACAATGGCCTAACAAGGTCCTCAAGACAGCACCGGTGCTATTCTCGACAGACTTGCGAGACGGGAACCAATCTCTTCCGAACCCTATGGTCAGTGTGAGAGACATGTAGGGAGGTTACGTACTGATCGTCGTCTAGACTTTCGAGCAGAAGCTTTCGCTATACAAGCTGCTCGTTTCAATTGGATTCAAGGAAATTGAAGTAGCCTACCCATGCGCCAACCAAGCCGAGTTTGACTTTGTGCGGCATCTGATCGAGACGCCTGGTTTGATACCCGAAGATGTTCTCATCCAGGTCATCACACCATGCCAAGAGGAAGCCATCAAGAGGGCAGTAGAAAGTGTCCGTGGTGCCAAACAGGCTATTCTTTTCACCTACCTACCAAGCAGCGACAACTACCGCGACACGGTGTTGAAGATATCCGAGGACGACTGGGTGGAGCGTGCTCGTTGGGGAGCAGCTTATGCCCGCTCCATCACCAAGGACGCCGAAGACCCAGTTATCCGGAGTACCCGATGGACGTTCAACTTTGGGTTTGAAGACTTTGCCAATGCCCGAATTGGAGCTATCATACGCTGCACAGAAGCAGTCAGAGCCGAGTGGAACCCATCTCAAAATGAAAAGATGATTATCGGCGTGGCGTCTAGTGTAGAGGCCTCGACTCCGAACGTATTCGCTGATCAGATTGAGTGCTTGTCTAGTAACATCTCCAACCGGGACACTGTCCGCCTCACTGTACACACGCACAACGACCGAGGTGGTGCCGTGGCATCGGCCGAACTCGCCAGCCTCGCTGGAGCCGACCGGATCGAAGGGTGTCTGTTTGGAAATGGAGAGCGTGCTGGTAATATGGATTTGGTCGTGTATGCGTTGAATCTTCTCACTCAAGGTATCGAGCCTGGTATCGATTTATCCCGCCTAGACGAGATCCGTAAGGTCTACGAGGATATTACGGAACTTCCGGTTCACCCCCGCACTCCCTATTCCGGCGCGTATTATCTGAAAGCCTTTAGCGGAGCCCATCAAGATGCAATCTCCAAGGGTCTTCGACTCCGTACCTCGGCCACCCAAGAGGGTAAGCCCTGCGCTGTGTGGCCAGCTTGGCGTGTACCTTACCTTCCGCTCGATCCAGCTGACATTGGGCGATCGTTGGAGGATGTTGTGGGTATCAACAGTCAGAGCGGAAAGGGTGGCGTAGCCTGGGTTATTAATTTGGGCCTAGGGCTAGACCTGCCACCCGGGCTTGCACGCACCTTCTCTAAAGCAGTGAAAGAGCGCTCTATTCAGTTTGGCCGCGAGATGTCGTCCGACGAAGTTTGCATGGTATTCCTCGAGGAATATCAGGTCCTGAAAGCTGCCGATAAGTCAGATGATGACATGATCCAGGCAGTTCTACGCACGGAAAGCCCACTTGTGGCTGCTCTCGGCCAAGTAGTGGGTTTGTCGAGTCTTTCAGCCTCAATTACTTCACATACCCTTGCTAACGACGTCTCGAGCTACGCTGCTTATGCAAACGTCACTCCTGAAGAGTCAAAGCCAAGTCTGTGGGGAGTGGGCCTAGGCGTCAGTCTGCAACAGGCAAAGCTACGTGCTGTTGTGTCAGCACTACAGGTAAGTGATGGTTCTACGAATTGGGTACGACTTGTGTAGCTGACCACTCTATTGAAGATTGGAGGGTACATAAAGACTACTTTATCGAGCCACTACTTTACCGGGCCACCACAAACACCCTGAAACTATTGTAGGGGGTGGGATCTCCAACTTATATGATGATGTTGTGAACACGTAGGTGATCTGCATAGCCTTGTCTGGATCTCGAATATATGTTTAGTATTTGTAGCTTTTTCCCGTCATCTACGACTCGAATCTAATGTCTTCTACTTTCGCATGCCTACTCTCTAGAGAGTCCTCGGTCTATTAGATCAACTACCATAAATGCTCCGCGTCAAGGGCTATAAGTAAGAATAGCATAGAAAGGGTTCTAAACAGGTTGTACACTCTTACTTCCTGGCTCGGGAGTGTAACGTTCTTCTTTTGGGACCCAGCGGACAAGCAAGAAGCGAGGTCTAGCATAGGAGAGAAAAAAAGGCCTACTAGGAAGAGCATTGTCTGTCTTCCTATGGCATTAGCATGGTACACTGAGCGTTTGCATGGTTTCTTAACAGGTTTTTCACTCCATAGAAAGCCTATAATTTGATGCTCAGAGGCGCTGGTCCCAGGAAAAGACGCTACGCTCTTGAGCCGGGGGTGAGGGCATAATCCTCTATCATTTGCTGATGGGCCATAAACACTGCTTTTGCCTGATACTACTGTACAAGAGTTCTGTCTGCAATGTGAACAACAAAACTGCTCATGCTCAGTGCTTATCGGATATCCTAACCAAAGCAGCTACCACAGCATCTCCTACTTCAGACGTCGACGCAGTGCCTCCAATGTCTGGCGTACAAATGCCAGCCTCTAGGGTATCTCGGACTGCTGCCTCAATAGAAGTTGCGGCAGCGCCCATGTCCAGTGACAGCCTACACATCATAGCAACAGAGAGGATCATGCCTACAGGGTTGACAATCCCCTTCCCCGCAATATCAGGCGCAGAACCTGTTCGCAACTCATCAGCCGTGTAGCGTGTAGATCTATAGTCGAGGTTGCATACCGTGTATGGGTTCGTAAAGGCCACGGATGCGGGAGCTTTCCTGCCCTCTCTCCGGTATGGAGCAGAGGCTTGCGCTAGGAAGCAGCCCGATACTCCCCGGAATGGCGCTGGCCTGGTCGCTGATGATATCTCCGAACATGTTGCTGGCGAGCACCACCCCATTGAGCTTGGTAGGATTCAGCGCCATAACCATGGCAGCGCTATCAATCAGCATATGACGTAGCTCAATCTCCGGAAACTCTGCCGCCATGACCTCACTAACGACGCCCCTCCACAGTCTCCCGCAAGCTGCGAGTACGTTTGCCTTGTCCAAACTGGTCACGGCAAGAGGCGGATCGCGAGCCATGGCCAGCGAGCCAGCCAGTCTTGTAACCCGCTCGATTTCTTTGCGAGTGTACACATCGGTATCAGACGCCTGGTCGAACGAACCATCATGTTCGCTCCTTGGTCCGAAGTAGACTCCGCCCGTCAGCTCCCGCACGATCAGTATCTCGGTACCTGTGCACACCTTAGGCTTAAGAGATGATCGCGAAATAAGAGATGGTGCAGCAAAGTTAACCGGGCGGAGATTGCCAAACGCGTCGAGGGCTTTGCGAAGGCGGCCTAGGCCCCACTCGACAGGGATAGCATGCTTTGCCCATTTCTGTTAGGATAAACGATCAGCAGGCGTGCTCCGCAGACGCCCCGGGTCTACTCACTGGCCCTCCCACGGCGCCAAGCAGAACGGCAGATGCCGAAGTCGCATCGGATAGAGCTGCCACGGTAATATTCTCTCCGTGTACGTCCCATGCAGCCTGTGTGGTTGTTAGTTGGTGTACATGGTAAGACCTGGACGCGCCTTCACCACTTACGCCACCGATTAGATGATGTATGAGCTCAAACTTGACGTCCGGATTCTGATGCTCAATCTCTGACAGAACCTATGTGCATATCAACGAAACACCCAGGGGAGGCTATGTAGAGCGAAGTCCTTTACCTTTAGTCCTTCCTTCATGACCTATATGCCCGCCTAAGTTAGGGGATGGCTTCCAGCCAATGTAAGGCTTTGCACGTACCTCGGGGCCACAGTAGTCTCCGCCAAAGACGACAATGGTATGGGCTGTCATCATGGCTGTCTCTGTTTTTGTTCGTGCCTTTAGCTATGCTCTAGTTGGAGAACCTGAACGAATGCCGGGCCAGCTTGGTGGGCTTGGATATTCAACTCAGCCTTCCTGGTGCCGATGTGGATTTATATAGGCCTAACTAACTACGTGTGTTGTCCTGCATTGTTGCAGCCACATAATCATCTGCGAATACGTGTCTATCTTTGCCGAGGCATAGTAGTGTGCACCGGACACAGGGGTATGTTAGTATATAAGTACTGCCGACCTGCTCTGCCGCAAGTAGACGGTTAGACAGCATACAGTACCATGGCTTCTTACGGGTTTCCCCTCACCGCCTCTAGTCTTGTAGGCAAGTTGTGTGTGACCAAGATGTAAAGACTACGCTAACGTTGGCCTAGATTGGACTAGCTTAACGTTTAGCCCTATCGAAGGTATGAAACCGCCACCAGCCCTGAGAGTGCGCCCAGCCTTACGAGACTGCAGTCAATGGCCACATTCAATGCACCTATTCCCCAGAAGTCGCGGAGTGGGGCGCGCCCCATTTCGTAAAGGATCCATATCTCCGCGTTCATGGCCTCGCCCCAGCGCTCAACTATGGGCAGCAAATCTTCGAGGGCATGAAGGCGTTTCGCACGCCGACGGGCAGCATCCGGCTCTTCCGGCCTGAGATGAATGCAGTCCGATTTGCGCACTCGGCAAGCTTTGTCGCTATACCCCCTGTGCCCGAAGCGCTCTTTCTACGCGCAGTACATCTGGCTGTGGGCCTCAATAGCGAGTTCGTGCCGCCGTACGACAGTCGCGGCTCGGCGCTCTACATCCGACCCATTGCATTCGCATCCAGCGCCACAGTCAACCTTGCGCCTGCAGACCACTTCACCTTCTGTGTGTTTGTCATGCCTGTGGCTCCTCTATCCACGGGTGCTGGCCAGGGCCTGCGCGCGCTGGTCGTCGAAGACGTGGACCGCGCGGCGCCGAAGGGTACCGGTAGTGCCAAGGTAGGCGGCAACTATGCGCCTATTGTAACCACAATGCAGCGCGCGAAGGCGGACGGGTACGGATTGACGCTCCATTTGGATAGCGCTACGCATACCATGGTGGATGAATTCTCGGCAAGCGGCTTTATTGGAGTGCGTGTCGGTGCGGGAAAAACCACCATGGTAGTTCCCGACAGCCCTACCATTCTCCGGAGCATTACCGTGGACAGCATGTGTCGGATTGCGGAGTCGTTCGGATGGCAGGTCCAGAGGCGGGCAGTGTCCTTTACCGAGCTTGCCGAACTTTCCGAGGCTTTTGCGGTGGGCACGGCCTTCATCCTAACGCCTGTTCGTACCATAACACGCCCTTGTACCCACACCTGCATTGAGTATACCGCCGACTACCGGTCTTCGGCATCAGCCTACACGCGCCTTCTAGAAACTCTACAGGGCATTCAGCAAGGCTGGCTTGACGACGCATGGGGCTGGACCGAAGAGGTACAGGATCCGAGCTCGGACGAATTCATCACAGATACTGTGCAAGCTAGGAGATAGTAATTCAGCTTTGACCTCGCAGCTTAAGCTTAGGCGTCTAATGGAATCCAGCCGTTACGCTATCTCGAATGCATTCAAAGCAGTGTACATCATGTTTCGCTGTGCTTTCAAGGTTGGCCAGTCTATTGGGAATTGCACTTACCAGATCGATGCTATCCGCCAGAGCGCTCTGCTGTACTAGTCGGTTCTTTTTTCGGCCCGGATTGGCTACGTAGGACTGTGCTTTCTCCTGTAAAAATAGGACGCAAGCAAGGAGTCTGATAAGGGCCGACTTGGTAGGGAAACAAGTCTCTATCAGCCTTGAGGCGTTGCTAGTCGAGCCCTAGATTGCATGAGGAAGCCGCCAAACTGGACATGTACCATTTCTTGTGAGACCATGCTTCATCCTTAACAAACCTACACCCATGGCTTGTTTTGTTGTTTGCCGAGAAAGTACTAGAATACAGAGCCGACCATATCTTGCTTATTCTTTGTGCATTCCTGCTCTACATCCAAGTAAGTGCAACACTAACAGTGTTTCTCCCGAATCTTATTGATACCATGTTGAACTATAAAAAATGGACGCAGCCGCCTAATTCGCTCATCAAATCGATCAAGGCCTCTCGTGCTGCATACCGGCGACTGGGAAACAGCGGGCTCTTGGTCTCAAATCCAATCCTAGGAGGCATGCACATTGGGGACCCTAGATGGTATGATTGGGTTTTGGATGAGAAAGACAGTATCGCTCTCCTCAAGGCAGCCTACGACAGAGGGATTAATACAGTACGTAGTCCACACGCTTCCTGCTGGATAACTAACGCCAGACATTTCTTGTAGTGGGATACCGCAAACATCTACTCCAATGGAGAGTCAGAAAGGATCATGGGCAGAGCACTAAGGTCGCATAACATTCCAAGAAGCAAGGTTGTTATCATGACTAAATGCTTTCGCGCCGTCACAGATCCAGACGTAGACGGAGACATAGGCTCGAGTACTGCCTTCTTTCCGGACCTGACGAGGCAAAGTAAAGACTATGTAAATCACTGCGGTACGTCGAGTTTTGGAAATATGTATTCCCAGCGCTTAGCCTTGTACTAGGGCTCTCCCGGGCGTCCGTCTTCCAACAAGTCGAAGCATCGCTGCGACGTCTCAATACAGACTACATCGATGTCCTCCACATACACAGATTCGACCACCACGTACCGCCAGAGGAGACGATGAAGGCTCTACATGATTTGGTGCAGATGAACAAGGTCCGCTACCTTGGAGCAAGCTCTATGTGGGCTCATGAGTTTGCGATTCTGCAACACACCGCAGAGAAAAACAACTGGACCAAGTTTGTCTCAATGCAAAACCACTACAACCTTCTTTATCGCGAAGAAGAGCGCGAGATGATCAAGTACTGTAACCTCACCGGTGTAGGTCTTATTCCAGTAGGTCATTCTGAACCAGATGCTGGCCAAACTAATGCTTTTTAAGTGGGGTCCCCTGGCTGCTGGAAAGTTGGCAAGGCCTCCGGATGAGAAAGCGTCCACTTTTCGAGCCATCAACGGCGGCGCGTACAAAGATCACAATCCGGCCGAGTCGGAACAGATAGCCCGCCGTGTTCATCAGATCGCTGTTTCGCGGGGGGTTCCAATGAGCCATGTTGCATTGGCATGGTTAAACAAGCGGGTCGTTTCACCTGTTATAGGTCTGTCATCGGTGGAGCGAATGGATGAAGTGCTTGATGCTAGAGCACTTGAACTATCAGATGAGGAGGAGAGCAGGCTCGAAGACCCTTACAAAGCGCAGCCACCCCAAGGGCATTCTTGATTTTGTTTTCTGTATGATGAAGAAGTCGTTAGGGAACAATTGAATCCTATCGAGTTCTCCTGTCCTTGTGTTCCCTGCCTACTCGGAGTCTTGCTGTGTGCGCATTTTGTTTCCGTTCTTTCTATTACCGTAGGCGGCGGGTTGCTTGGAAGCTGTTAATGGCACGCCAACATCAATCCTCAAGGTCTTCTCTGGCGATCTCCATGGAACGAGTTGCCCCCATGCATGTAAGATATGTCCTAGCCTAGGTATGGTGTGCAGGTAGAGTTAAGCGGCCATCGACAGCGGACTTGTCAGCAATCAAGCCAATCAATCTGAGCACCCCGGATTGAATTGACTTAACGTCCTATAGTAATTTGGCTTGATTGATGAGACTGATCGATCAAAAACGCTCAGATTGATTGACTTGGTTGATTGGATTGATAGTGTAGCGTTTGTGAGGCTGTAAAAGTGGGGTGTCGTGACTATTTGTGGTGTTGAGTCTCGTTATCGCCGTCGGTATCGCTGTCGATATCGTCGTCCCATGTATCCATGCCGTACAACGTCTCTATATCGCTGTCAGTTATAGAGTCTGTGCGGCTTGTATTGTCATTGCCTAAACCAGATTTTCGCCACCGTCGTACGCACTGTATCGCCGCCAAAAGCTGAGGTCGTATAGTTTGTCGGCGAGGCTCTAATAGGTCTCCTAGCTCACTAAACATACGCTCATACTCGCAGCTTGACGCTGGAATAGACAGTACGTCAAGCGCAAGCTTGCTAAGCCGAGGATAGTGATCCCGCAACGATAGCCAGTATTTTATTGGGTTGTTGGCGTCCTCCGTATCCTTCTCCATATGTCGCTCGCACTATTTCCACTGAGTAAACTCGTCGTCTACTATTGCGCTGTTGCCAGCGATTGTAGGATCGATAAGACCGTCGATTGCGTCGTCTATATCGTTCGATACGGGTTTCGTACGTTGTACAACAGCCGTAGGGGTATTATATAAAGTTCACAAGGCGCGGAAGTTGCAATTGTTCTCTGAAAGCCAGTCAGGCTTGTCAGCACCCTAGGTAGCGTCGCAATACGTCTTGTAGTATGGATGGAGTATTGTAGCGGCGTAACAGACGGGCGATAGGTCTAATTTGGCGTAGTACTTGTTGGCTTTTGTCCACGCTGCGCGTATATTGATAGCGAGATGATCCTCGGGTGCCTTGTTGTGAGCGTTGTAGTTGACTGCCTTGTAAGCCTTGACGCGCTGCTCGTAATAATTGAGTATATACTCAAATACTGGTATCACCTCAGCGATAGACCTAAACCTGCCACTCTTGTCACGCCCTTTGAGGCGCTTTGTAGCAGCCTTTAGAGGCTTCAACGCATCTATATACTCTGTGACTACCGCCTAATCGTGTGCTGTTAGGCCGCTTGATCTTATCTACCGCGGCGCATTGGGTAGCTTGTTGCGGCGGGTTTCTGCGTAGGTGTCCTCATCTCGCACCCGCTTTATATAGTGATTGGCGTAGGCGTTGATAGCTGACTGTAGCTGTACAGCGCGCTTAAAGCAGGAGTAGTAGGAGTTCCAGCGGGTAACAACTGGCTTTACAGGCTTGAGGATCTTGCGTTTATCAGCGGGCGCGTCGACGGGTAACTCGCGATGGGCAAGGCGCTGAAAGTCAGCAAAAAGAGCGTACTGTTGTGGCGTTTTGATATAGTTAACGATTGCCATAAGCACGCCTAAAGGCCCGTCATACCTCCATTCGCTTATGTACTCGCTCTCGACAGCAAACTCAGCTAGGTCGTTGTCGTACGAGCTAGAGTCTTTGCCCCAGAGGAGTATTTGACCGATGAGGTTCAGCGTATGGGGAGCACAACGGAGGCGGCGATTGACAGCGTTAAAGCCCATTTGCTGCGCGATTGCCTCAACCGCGGCGTTGTTGTTGCTTGCGTTATCAAGTACGAAGTATCCCACGGTTGCTTTGTTGATCCCAAAGTGATTTAACGTCTGAATAACTACGCTGGCTATGGACTCGCCACTATGGGTGCCTGTTAACTGCGGCAGCGCAATAGGAAGGTCGACAAGACTGCCGTTGCTGTTAACGTAGTGCGCAACAATATCTAGGTAGCCACGCTTGCCGCCCCTCGTCGTCCAGCCGTCAAAACTTATGTGTATCCTGCTCTGGGCGTGTAACAGGTCCTTGACAACGCACGGCTTCATATAGTCGTACAGGCGTAGAACGTAGGCGGTAACGCTACTATGAGAGGCCCAAAGTGCTGCCTCTACTTGTGGGTTGGCTGTCGATATAAGCTGTCAAAAAGCTGGCGATTCGAACATAGAAAGCGGCAGGTTTGCCTCTACAAGCCAGCTAATAGCAGCGAGTCTAAAGCGCTGTATATTGAAGCTAGAGAGCTCGTTCGCGACCGTCTGGCTAATCCGGTTGCTAGTAAGTATACGATGGGGGACGCTGGGGCTGGTGGACTGGTGCTTTTGCTAGGTGGCTGATAGCCATGGCCGCGTCGTCTCTCTCCCAGGTGTCGCTGAGCTGCTGATGTTGAGCGTGTTGTCTCGTATACTTGGGTAACGCCAGCTTCAATAAACTTATGCTCGTGGCAATAGCGGCATACGAAGTATATACGCGTGGGATCTTTGCGATATGCGACGCGGTAGCCGTAGCGATATATCCAGCTTTCTCTCGAACGCTGTGACGCCATGGGCTTTATATATCGCGGCAGACGACTCCAATCAATGCCATCAAAGTCGTCCGCAAAGCTCTCTTCAAAGACTTTAGTATCCTCATCGTTAGTTGTTGTTGTTGTTGTTGTTGTTGCCTCCTCGCTGCCAACAACAGGCGGGACGATAGCTTCTTCGACCTGCGTTTCGCGCAGTCGCGCTTCGAAGCTTGACGCCTGGGACGCTTCATTCAGAGCGAGACGAGGAGAGAGACGAGGAGAGAGACGAGGAGAGAGACGAGGGGAGCGACAAGGCGACGATGGAGGGCTTCCGATAGGTATAGGTTGGTGTCGCAGGCCAAGCGCTGTCGAAAACCTTGTTACTAATAACGCCGCGCCATGACCTTTATATAAGCTCAGCTAGGATGCTACGTTCAATATAACATACACTCTTTCCTAATCTTCTGTCCACAATACCCGCACCCGACCGTGCGACAGTTGGCTTAGAGTACCGCGAGGCAGAGGCACGCCCTTCTGGCGCTTTCTTGACGTGCCAACAACGTCGTGGACGCGTCTTTTCGGTGGCATACTTGCGATCGCGAGAGGAGGATAGGCGGGTAGGAGTAGCGACGATAAATTGACGCGTATGGGTTGAGGTTGGAAAGATATCGTAGCTTTGTTGTGTGGGGGTTGTAATACAACGCTTGGCGCGTCCTTGCGTATTGCAACCACCTTTACCTACAATAATATATACAGTAATATCACGCTTATACTTAACTCTACTAGGCCTGGCAAGCTTAGTGAGGGTGTACGATCAAATCTTTTTGGAGATTCGAATCGTAGCAGTAATAAGTCTGTTATGAAGCTTTATATATATCTAGCGTTGTTGTGATTTTTTGGTGATGTCGTTAGTGATCACAACTCCAGAAAAGTATCACGATATCGCTCCTACAGAAAACCAAAAGCCTCACGTACGGGCCGAATCCTATCAATCCTATCAATCTGATCAATCAACCCGGCAATTTTGAGCTTGATTGACTGCTATTTTACGACATGCTGGATTGGCTTGATTTGCAACACAAATTGTCACAGCTTGATTGATGAGATTGATCTGGATTGATTGTTGACAAGTCTGATCGACAGGAATAACCCATACCCTCTGTGAGGATTGTCCCTGGATGATCTAGAGTTGATTCTCTGGGTATGAGTGGGCTCGTTGGACACGGGAGTGTGTTAACACGATCGGAAGATGGATGTAAAAACACGGTGATTGAGAAGCAAATACTGATCCTTGGATTGAATACGAAGTTTCACACCATCAAGTGTAGGGGTTTCTCGCCTAAGACTATATAGCGATGAGTGATGATGCTCATCGTTGAACAGTAACTATGCTCAACTTTGAGCGCGTGTTGATCGGCCGGCAGCTGCTCACCATTGGACATAAGCAGCTGACCACTTGACGACCACGTGACTGCGGCGTGGCTGCTGTGCCGCAGCTTTGCATCGTGCCGTGCGATCCTTCGAAGTGATTACGCTGACTCCTCGCGGGTCCCTCTGACTGAGTCGTAACATCCCTCCCCTTCTCTTCCCAACCTCTGTAGGAAATAGGTGCGTTGGGTACGCAAGAATACCATACATCACTCTCACGCAGCCGTCGCACAGAGAGCCTGAAAGTCGACTATGGTGCTTACTGTATCTCCGATAAGATCTATCGCTACGCCCTTTGACAGTTTGTTGCTAAGCCTTCATCTCAACATAACTCTGACCATCAGTGGCTTCTTGTCCCACAATGGGAAGCACTCTTGCTTCATCCAGCCGTCCGATTCCGCTGCAGCCAGTAAGTCGTAGTTCCACAGGATCCTGGCGATAATAATACGGATGTTATGATACGCCATGCTCTTACCAATGCAGTTCCGTGGCCCGTAGGAGAATGGCTTCGACGCTTCCTTCCTATCACTATCGTACCCCGAATCAGGGAGCCACCGCTCGGGCATGAAAGAATCCGCATCTCCGAAGTTGCTTGCTGAGTGGTATGCTGCCCATGTGCTAACGTAAACTCGCGTATGTCCTGGGACAGCATGCCCGCAAATGACATTACCATCGGCAGGCGTAACACGCGGATTTCCCAGTGGTACGGGCGGGTACAAACGCAGCGCCTCGCTCAAGCAAGCATTCAAGTAACTCAAGCCCTACAGTGTGTCCATGTTGATTGCATCCTCGCAAGTAAAACTGTCGCGAATTTCAGCCACCAACCGCCGCATACACGGGGGGTGCTGCAAAACAGAAAGACTAATCCGCTCAACGCTGTAATTGTGGTTTCAGTGCCCTACAAACCATGAGCTACGTGTACCGATCAAACAAAACAGCCGAGCTTGTACTTACAGCCACCATGAACAAAGATGCGTTGGCGTGTTTGTCTTCTATATCCAACATTTCGGCATTCTCATGGGCTGCGAGGAAGCCCCAGATATCCCTTTTCGTTGCCTCACTCTTCTGTTGCCGTTTATTCACTCGCTGTGCAGTATACTGCACATGCTGCTCACGTTTTCTCCTTGCTGACGGTGGCATGAGAAAGAGAGCAACTTACCTAGGAGTGGCATACTCGAGGAGAAACTGGCCTACGGACTCGTACCGCAGCGCAACCAGTAATGTCTCGATCCACTCAACATACGCCGACTGTTCAAGCATACCGAAAGACTCACTTAACATCAAGTCTCCCATGATATCAAAAATGGCGCAATTAGAGTAGATGCACGAGGTCAAACGGCTCGTCAGCACGTGCCAATTGCCGCAAGTTCGTATGCATCAGGCGCTTAACGTGTTTGTTGATGACTGGCTCCAGTGCCCGTAGCGAGCGGTCGGAAAACGCGGGCTGAAAAACGCGGCGTACGCTGGCGTGGTGTTGACTGTCTAATAGCGAGATCATCGCACGTCGCCCGTTGGGCGTCGGCGCATAAACGTCCGTCCTTTTGTTCTCTTTGTGGCTTGTAGTACCAGGACCGTATATATCCTTCCATGCCTCAGGTGCAATGAAGCTAAGTCGGTCTGGCCCAATACGCACAACTTCTCCGTGCTGTCTGTGAAGTTTGTGCAATTGGCGATGTATACGGCCAGCGAGGGTCCAATACCAATGATACAGCCCTGTTGCTGCAGCCAGCTTTGGCCCAGGATAGTGGCGGAGTGGATGAAGGTAGATGTTGTATACACATTGGCAGGAAGCTCCAATCAATAGCTTTGGGCGGACTGTGTCAGCAGCGTATTGTCCTTAGTTGTCGAAGCTAGCGTACCATTCCAAGCAACCATTTGATCAACTCAAGCAGAGTCAGGAAGCCCATAATTGACAACGATGGTCCTAGTAAGAGTTGGGAGGGCTGATAGACAAGTTCTCCCACACACACACACACACACACACACACACACACACACACACACACACACACACACACAAAGAGCAAGACAAAAAGAGGCAAATATGTCAAAATAGCAAGGAAATGAGATGACTAGGTACACATTCTTATCAAGTGTTCTGGCAACTAGCACCACCGTATGCCACCATAGCAACATTCCAAACGAGCGGACTACGGATGTCGATTTGGCGCTTTGACTTTTTCTACTCCGCTGCTTCCGGCAGCACGCTGATAGCTCCCTATGCCTTACCTAACTTCCCTCCCTACGCAGTGAACAGCCCAGTGGGCTAAGACCAGCCAATAAACCATTGCGGCAGATCGGAATATCGGTTATCCGTGCACTCTTATTGGCTGATCTCGGCCTACTGGGCTGTTCACTACGTAAGTGGGAAAACTACAACACTTGTTCTTCGCAACCTTTGTCCCTTATGATCTCTGTTTTACCGCAGCCGGGGCGAGCCTTGAAACCACAGACCGGGATCGAAAGAGCGTGACTTGCCGAGCCCCAGACAACAAATCTCCATGCCCAGGTTTCAACCCATTGACCTTATCTCCCGCTCCGTAGCATCCGGTGGTACGTCAGCGGCGGTCTAGTAATACTCGGACCTGACACTTCGGCCCTACCCGGAGCTCTCAACCATCGGATGGTGCCCTGAAAGATACAGGGCCATGCCGTCGAACACAGCCTGTCGCAGGCGGGTTTCGGGCCAAGGCTTCGGATGCCGGCGGAGAGCAACAGGAGCGCGCAGCTCTTAAGCGCTAGCGTCTTTCGACGCTGCGACTATACGCTCATCTACCGTAAGACTGCTCTCTTGTCTTACGAATGCGCTGTTCTGTAGAACGTCTCTCAGAACGCACGACCAACAAAGCGGCAGAACTGTTCCAGGTATGGGAGATGTTCCGCAACGGTAACACAATTCACTGAAGATGAAATACAGAACGCTCGCAAAGAGGACAACACAAGAAAAATGGAACTCAATGACGATCCGACAGGAAAGATCATTTCTGGCGTAAATGATATATCTTTACCGTCTTTGAGTGCGAAACAAGTAGCTCAGTCTTTATCAGAGCAACTTTCGACTTCTGCTCTACCGGCAATTCAGTCCTTCTCTTTTCCTCCGCTACCCAATGGCTTGTCAGAGACTTTTCACGACAAAAGATGGATCTATCGTATGCTTTTCCCCGGAAGCTAATGTCCGCTTTGGAAGTCTCGAGCATGTTCTGTGCGGCATGGGCCATTGCTGTAGACAGATATACTACGAATGACGATGTTGTGTTTGGAGCTTTTCTACAAGACATTCCGAATCCTGGCTTGGTGCCTCTTCGCCTCAAGACTCGTTCTGAGACGGATGTTGGCGGCCTTCTTCACTATGTCATTAGCGAAATCACCCAAAGTTGCAACTATCCATATCTGGGTAAAGAGAAATCCTCAGAACTCAGTACAGAGCGCCAAGACAGTCGCGAGGTCGGAGCGATGCTGGTGTTCGGAAAGTCTGGAGCCGGTGAGAGCAATGTGCTATATGAGAAGCCTATTACATGCGCCCTTACCATCACTTGCACGCTGGCTGGAGATCAACTTCATATAGGCGCAAGCTACGATTCTCGCGTTATCGAAGCTCCCATGTTGACCCGAGTACTCCGCCAGTTCGACTATCTAGCAACGCAACTAGCTGATGCCAATCCGACGCGCCGTCTAACAGACATTGCCCAGGAGCCGAATCGTCAAGACTTGGAAGATATCTGGAAGACGAACATGGAAATAACGACTGAATCAGGCGCGTTGATACAAGAAATCTTTGCTGGACAAGCGAAGCAACGTCCTCATGCCATTGCTGTCGAAGCGTGGGATGGTGTACTCTCATACGGTCAACTGGAAAGCCTCTCCACAGGTCTTGCTCATGCGCTTCTCCAACTGGGCATCAAAGACCACTCTCTGATACCCTTCTGCCTCAAGAACTCAAAGTGGGCGGTTGTTGCGATGTTAGGAATCCTGAAAGCCAATTGCACCTTCGTGCCAATTGATTCTTCTTCGCCATGGGACAGACGCAATCGCATCCTGGAACTTACTCATGCCGAAGTCATCATTACTTCTTCGTTTATGTCCGACGACAATCTTTGGAACACATCAGTTCTCTGTCTTACAGAGGAGACGGTCAGCGGGTTTCCTGTTCTCTCCAATCTGCCCGGACGCATAAGTGGACCTGGGTCAGCGGCCTACGTTCTCTTCACGTCAGGGAGTACCGGAGATCCCAAGGGCGTAGTTGTAGCACACAGCGCCATCTGCAACAGCCTTCATGCTATTGGCAGTAAGATCGGACTTGACGAAACTAGCCGAACACTACAATTCACCTCCCTAGCCTTCGACATATCTATCTTCGAAATCCTTGGCACCTTGATCTTCGGCGGCACTATCTGCGTGCCCTCTGAGGATGACCGGTTGACTAGATTACCGGAGTACATTGTGTCCGCGCAGGTCAACACCGCTTCCCTTACCCCGTCGGTAGCGCGGCTGTACGACGCTGCAATGGTCCCTTGTCTGAATACTCTTATACTTGGCGGCGAAGCCATGACTGAAACGAACATCAAGAACTGGTGCCGGTTGCCAAACCTTTTTAATGGATTTGGTCCCACCGAGACTGCCATTGGTTGTGCGATGCATCGTGTTCATGCGGAACAAAAGCAGCATTCGTTGATTGGTAGACTTGCCGGAATTCCCGTATGGGTCGTGGATCCGAGCGACCACGAAGTCTTGGTTCCATTCGGTGCGGTAGGAGAGCTAGTCGTGGAAGGAACGACGCTAGCTCTCGGTTATCTTGATGACGACATTAAAACTCAGGCTGCTTTTATTCAAGATCCCCCGTGGCTACTGCGGGGATGCGGCGTTGAACTTCCTGGTCGCCGTGGCAGGATCTACAAAACGGGTGATCTAGTTCAATACAATGAGGAAGGATCTCTCCTGTACGTTGGGCGCAAGGACTCCGACACACAAGTCAAAATCAGGGGTAACAGGGTAGATCTTGGCGAGATTGAATCTCATCTCCACGAGTGTCTGCCGTCCAGATCAGAAGTTGTCGTAGATGTCGTTCTACCCTCTGACGCCCCTACGTCATCCGACCATATCCTGGCCGTATTCCTGCGATATGAAGGTGTGAATACTTTGCAAGATTCCACTGAAGGGACCATACCAACGAAACTCATACAGGTTCCGGAGGGCATCCAAAAACATCTGTATAGCAAGCTACCAGCATACATGGTACCTACGGTTTATTTTTCTGTTGCAGTCATTCCTAAGATGATATCTGGCAAGACGGACCGTAAAAGGTTACGAGGAATGGCGTCTCTATTCTCCGTGCAAGAGCTGGCAGGCAATTCGTCGCATCAAACGGTCAAACGGGCGCCCGATAGCGAAATAGCGCGACAACTACAGGGAATCTGGGCTCAGGTACTCCACGTGGATCCATTGGCCATTGGGCTGGACGACAGTTTCTTCGCCCTAGGTGGTGACTCGATTGCAGCTATTAGACTCGTGAGAGAGGCCCGTCAGACTTTCAGCATCGGCTTGACTGTAGCCGATATCTTCAGTTTTCCTTCACTTGAAGCGCTTGCAGCTATTGCAAAAGTGATTCCATTGATTGATCCAGGTCCATCCCCAGCCTTTACTTCATTACGTGGCGTATCAAGCATCACTGATCTTCTGAAAGATGTGGCTGAGTCCTGTGGCCTCAAACAACCCTCTTTGATTGAGGATGTATACGCTTGCACGCCTCTCCAAGAAGGGCTCCTGGCTCTATCGTCCAAGCATTCTGGAACGTACACGGTTCAACGAGTGCTAGAACTGGCGCCAGACGTTGATATAGCCCGGTTTCAAGCTGCTTGGGAGACGACGGCTCGATGCACTCCGATCATGAGGACAAGGATTGTTCAGCACGTTGAACTAGGACTTCTACAAGCTGTAGTTGATGAGGATATTGAATGGAAGACCCTGCCTTCAGAACAGCTTGACTCGTTCCTTCTAGCTGATCAGAAAACATCCATGGCCTTGGGTCAGCCACTCATGCGTTATGCGCTGACACAAGGGCCTTACTCCGGGACCCATGGCTCGCGGCATCTAGTGTGGACGGTTCATCATGCTCTATACGATGGGTGGTCTTTGCCCCTGCTTCTGGAGCGAGTCAGGCAGGCGTATTATGGCGAGCAGCCACAACTTTCAGAATTTGCGCCGTTCATCAGATGGTGCGAACAAGATGTCGATGAGGATAGCGCCGCCCGACACTGGCAGACATACTTGGAGGAGGCTGATGAGTCTGCCCTTTTCCCGCCTCTGCCACCCTCCATCACAGAGCCTATTGAAGATCAACAAGCGGAGAATCGATGGGCCTTGCCAGAACATGGGACAACAGCTGTGACTAGGTCGATAGTGCTGAGAGCGGCGTGGGCGATTGTCGCTAGCCGTTATACTAGTTCCAACGACGTGCTGTTTGGCACAACGGTCTCTGGAAGAGGCGCGCCTGTGCCAGGCATTGAAGAGATGGTGGGGCCTACTGTTGCTACAGTACCTACACGGTGCAAAATTGACAACAATAAGTCGGCGAGCAGCTTCTTGCTGGAAGTGCAGCAGGCAGCCGTGGAGGCAATCCCGTTTGAGCAGACCGGGTTGAAGCGCATCTCAGAGATAGATACTCGGCTACGGAGGGTGCGTGAGATCCAAACATTCCTCGTCGTTCAACCTGCCGAGTATGGGAGGCCGCTTTTGAAGGACTCGGCAAATGGGTCAATGGACCGGGATACTATCGACTTGACGTATCGGCTCTTACGCTCGAATGTGTACTCACCGAAAGTGGCGTGCGTTGCGTAGCATACTTCGATTCGCACGTAATACAGGCAGCAACAGTCACGAGAGCCCTAGCACAGTTTGCACATGTTTCACAGCAGCTGTGCACTGCCAGCCGAACACTACTCTGGGACAGATTGATGTCTTGACATCCTCTGACCTAAGGGACGTTTGGAACTGGAACGGACCGCTCCTACAGTTGGCGGAAGAGCCTCTGCCCCACGTTGACATCGGAAAACAAGCGCGAACACGCCCAGGAGCGATAGCTGTTCACAGCTGGGATGCACAGTTGACCTATCAGGAGCTCGATAAGTATTCGTCGCTACTTGCGAAACAGCTTCTAGACGCCGATGTAAAAGTCGGTGACATCATTCCTCTTTACTTTGAGCCATCAGCGTGGGTTGTCGTTGCAATGCTTGCTGTGCTCAAGTCTGGCGCGGCTTTTACCCCCATCGATACATCTCAGCCAGAACAACGCAGAAATCGAATCGTCTCTCAGCTACAGCCTAGCATTGGATTGGTTTCGGCGAGACATGCTACTACGGTGTTTGGACCTGGATGGGCTACACTTGAAGTGTCTAGGCGGGCGCTTAGCAGCATGCCCGAGGGCCCTCTTGGCCAGGTTGGCGCTAGCTCCATCGCATGGGTCATCTTCACCTCGGGCAGTACGGGCCTCCCCAAGGGCGCTATGCTACAACACTCGGCAGTGCACACCAGCCATCGTGCACTGGGCGCCACATTTGGTCTCTGCGCCAACACAAGAATGCTGCAATTTTCCTCTTTCGCCTTTGACGCTTGCGTACTGGAAATTGTTGCAACGCTGATGCACGGTGGGTGTGTATGCATACCGTCCGCATTACAGCAACGCTCGCTCTCCGAGCTGCCTAGCGTATGTGCAGCCATGGAGGTCAACACCATGGTTCTCACACCCACCGTGGCGAGGTTGTTTGGACCGTCAGATTTCCCTGACCTTACAACGCTGGTTTTGACTGGCGAGCCGTTGGTTCAAAGCGACGTGACCAAATGGAGCTCTATAGCGTACGTCGCAAACGGCTACGGTCCCGCCGAGTGTTCCAATATCTGCACAGTTCATCGTATCGCACCTGACGACACAGACCCGAATCGTATTGGTAGCCTGCGGGGCGTGCCCAATTGGGTCGTTCACAGTCGAAACCACCATCAACTTACTCCCATAGGCGGCGTTGGTGAGCTGCTCATTGAAGGCGCAACCGTCGGTCATGGATATCTGAACGACGCTGAGAAGACAGCAGCAGCATTTGTTACAGACCCGGCGTGGCTCACCGAAATATCGCACGCACTGCCTTGTTTTGAACGGCACGGGAGACTCTATAAGACGGGAGACATAGTCAAACTACACGAGGACGGCAGTCTGTCGTATTTAGGCCGCAAAGATACGCAAATTAAGATCCATGGACAGCGCATCGAACTAGGTGAGATTGAGCACCATGTGCTTCATTGTACCAAAGCTGTCGAAGTGACTGTAGACGCTGTCTACGTGCCAGGCGAAGAGAAGAACAAGTCGTTGGTGGCCTTTGTGCGCCCCTCCAATGGCACTTCTACTCCGCAATTCTACGACAACCCGGACGCTATCATAAATGAACTAGCGAATAGTCTCCCTGCATACATGATTCCGACCATGTACATCCAAGTGCCGTCTATTCCGAGGACTGCGTCTGGCAAGACGGACCGGAAACAGCTACGCGAAATGGGTACCGCAATGGCTTCCAGCCATGCAGCTAGACACTGGAAGCACCAGAATCGTCCTCCAGTCACAGACATGGAGAAGCACGTCCAGAAGCTCTGGGCCCGTGTATTAACCTTCGAGAATGCAGGAGAAATTAGCCTTGACGACAGCTTCATTCGGCTCGGTGGGGACTCCATTGCAGCTATGAAGCTGGTTAGCTTAACTGCGAAGGCAGGACTAGGTCTGACTGTTGCTCAGATTTTCCGACACACAAAACTGGAAGATCAAGCCCGCCATGTCACCTTGCTCACCCAAGGTGGCCCGGCACCAATTGCCCAATTCTCCTTGCTTCCAGACAGCCCGGACGTGAAAGCGCTACAGGCTGACATCGCCAGAGCATATGCGATAGAGGCGTCCTCGATTGAAGACGTCTATCCTTGCACGCCGCTACAGGAAGGGCTGCTTTCCCTGAGCTCCAAGCCTTCGGAGTACAATACATACACGCTTCAACACGTCTTCGAGCTCCCTCCTACCGTCGATATTCAGCAGTTGCGCTCTGCATGGGAAGAAACGATACGAACCACGGATATACTACGGACACGTATAGTTCTCCACCCACGGTACGGTCTTGTGCAGGTCGTAGTCAAAGAAGAGATACAGTGGCATGAGCCAGCAAATGCGGATGTGTATATTGAAACGGATAAGCAGGTGCAGATGGTTTTGGGCTCTTCTCTAGTAAGATATGCCATTTCACCAGACACTGGATCTGCAAGCCGAAAGTTCATCTGGACTATACACCATGCCCTGGCAGATGGATGGACTCTGGACCTAATCTTGCGAAAGGTTAAGCTTGCTTACAGTGCTTTACACACAGTAAGCCCTGTGTCTGAGTTCAGATCGTTCGTCAAGTACATAACCACGAGGAACACAGACGAAATGGTAGAGTACTGGAAGTCCACCTTGGGCGGTTACCATTCCACCACTTTCCCTGCTCTGCCATCGTCAGTACGGTATGCTATAGAAGATTCAGAAGTAGGGCAAAAACACGAACTGCCACGAAACATCACCCTCAGCGCCCACCCCCTGTCTACTTTGCTTCGCGCGGCTTGGGCTATTGTCCAGAGCAACTATAGTAACACGAGCGATGTCGTTTTCGGAGAAGTCTTTTCCGGTCGAAGTGCTTCAGTTCCGTTTATCGAAGCCATTGTTGGGCCCACCATGGCTACCCTACCAGTTCGCGTCAAGATTGATGATTCCGAGCTCGCACGCGAAATGCTTGACCGCCTTCTGACCACTACAATGCAGATGATACCGCACGAGCAGTTGGGGCTACAGCGTATCTCGCAAATCAACACTGACTGCCAGGCGGCTTGCTCTTTTCAAACGCTGCTTGTCATTCAGCCTCCTGCTTCCACCCATAATGGTCAGGAAGAACCAAGCCTGTCATTTTCAGGATCTCCGGACTATCGCCTGGCCACCTACGCTCTAGGGATCGAGTGTACGCCTGCATCTGATGGATATTCATTTAGCTGTCGTGCCCGTTTCGACTCACGCGTTCTGTCTGCTCAAGTAGCGGAACGCATGATGGCACAGCTTGGGCATGTAGTATCGCAATTGGTGGCTGTTACGGCCTCTCCTTCTTCGAGTACACTCGTCTCGGATATTGTTCTGAATACGCCTCAAGACCTCGAGAAGCTGTGGGCGTGGAATGAAGCGGTACTGGAACTAGGAGAAGAGCAAAAGCACAGCATGTTGCTCCATCAGGTCTTCCGAAAGAAGGCTCTTGCTGCACCCCAGGCGACGGCTATCTCATCGTGGGATGGTGAGTGCTCCTATGCACAACTGGAAAAGCTGTCAGACGCTCTGGCTGCAATGCTCACGGACTTGGGAATTGGTATGGGGCTAGATCAGCAGCTAGTGCCACTGTGCTTTGAGAGATCTATGTGGGTTGTCGTGGCCATGATGGCTGTTTTAAAAACTGGAGCTGGCATTGTGCCGTTGGATCCTACACACCCCCTAGTCGGCATGAGAGGATACTCGCCAAAGTAGGCATTGGCGGGTGCATACTCGTGTCGCCGCAATATGCTCAAAGACAATTCGGAGAGGGATGGACAACTATGGTGGTTTCAGAGGCCTCTGCCGCAGCAGTGCCAAGCATACACGCATTTGACCCTCCAACAGTTACCCATCTGGCGGTCTGTTGGATCTTATTTACGTCTGGAAGTACCGGAGAACCGAAAGGTATCTATCTGGAACACGGAGCCATCTGTGCTAGCTACAAGCTCCTAGGAAAAACGCTGGGGATTGATAAGGAGACTCGTATGCTTCACTTCTCAGCCTATGCTTTTGACATCGCCACCTTCGAGATAATAGGCACTTTGATGTCAGGTGGTTGCATCTGCATACCGTCAGATGCCGAAAGACTCGAACGATTGCCACAGTTCTGCACAACTTTTGCCGTTAATACTGCAATTCTAACACCTTCGGTCGCGCGTCTCTATACGCCAAACGATATTCCAACCCTGCGTTCGTTATGCTTGGCAGGCGAGGCACCCAACAAGCAGGATATCTCAACATGGCAGCACAGAATTCCGTTCCTGTTCAATTGCTACGGACCTGCGGAGGCCGCCTGCTTGGCAGCTACCAATCGCATAGGCCCAAACGACGCTGATCGCAGTGCAACGCGTATCGGTCGCTTGAGAGGCGTACCGCTTTGGATTACGGCGCCCGGAAATTGCAGGAAGCTGGCACCCATCGGAGCGGTGGGCGAGTTACTGATTGAAGGATCTACTCTTGCACGCGGCTACTTGGATCCAACTCAAACCGATGCTGCATTTATCGAGGACCCAGAGTGGTTGTTGCAAGGCCCAGCTGGGGAGCGATCCGGCAGACGTGGTAGACTCTACCGGACCGGAGATCTAGCAAGGTATGACGAAGACGGTGGAGTCGTATATGAAGGGAGAAAGGACAACCAGGTAAAAATCCGAGGCCAGCGCACCGAGCTTGGTGAGATCGAGTACCATCTAAGTCAATGCTTTCCTACAGCCTCCGAGGTTGTGGTTGAAGTCGCCACGTCAGAGCGTGATCTGGCGTCTGTGACTCTGGTCGCATTTGTGAAATCGCGAGAGACTAGAGACAGTTCTGAAAAGGTCCCTGCTGGTATATTTGCGCTGCCGAGCAAGCTTGAGCATGAGATTAATCGTCGACTTCCTCTTTACATGATCCCGGCTGTGTTTGTTTCTGTACCGGAGATACCAAAGACTGCCACAGACAAAACAGATCGTCAGAAGCTCAGGGAGCTTGCTTCTGTCTATGCGACGCGAGCAGTAGATGCGCCCCACCATCAGCCACAACGCCTTCCATCTACTGTCATGGAGGAAACCCTCAGAGATCTATGGCTGAAGGTGATTCCCGTGAGACAGACTGCCATCGGCCTAGACAGTAATTTCTTCCGGCTCGGTGGAGATTCCATAGCTGCACTGAAGCTAGTCGGTCAAGCCCAGCAAGCAGGAATTGAACTGAGCAGTAAGGACATATTTTTGAATCCGAAGCTCGTCGACCTTGCCGCTTGTTGCACAGATAGGCGATGCGTCAAGGAAGGCAACCGTATGGTTGCGAAACATGCTACAATTCCCCGCTTCTCCTTGCTACCAATCAACGCTTCCATTTCATCCATCGTAGATGAGGTCGCAAACGCATGTGGAATCCCGCCACGATCAGTCGAGGATGTATATCCGTGCACCCCAATGCAAGAAGGGTTAATGTCGCTTTCTTCTCGGAACCCGGGCACTTACGTCTCGCAAATCGCCATAGAATTGGCGCCTGACGTCCTTGTCGATCTCTTCAAGCTCGCCTGGCAGCAAACAGTCTCGACCATGCCCATCCTACGCTCTCGAATCATACAACATCCTGAACTCGGATTCCTCCAGGCCGTCCTAAAGAGGATGTTACTTGGAACAATAGCACGGACCTTGACGAATACCTCGAAACAGACAGCTCTACACCTATGGGCTTCGGTTTTGAGCTTTCCCGACATGCTCTTGTTTGGGATAATTCTGGCAAGCACATTCGTTTCGTATGGACAGTTCACCACTCGATCTATGACCATGTAACGTTACGGTTGATCTTGGATGATGTCTATGACAACTACAAGGGGAACGAGCGCAAGGATTTTCAACCATACACATCTTTTGTTCGATCCGTTATCAGCATGAAGTCTTCTGAGTCGGAAGAGTTTTGGCGCAATGCTTGCAAAGATGAGGGATCTTCCATCTTTCCTCAGCGGTCTCTATCCATTCGAGAATCATGTGAAGACACCACTGTTGAACAGTCTTATCAACTTTGCACCACGGCCACGGGTGTCACCATGGCCAACGTTCTACATGCAGCCTGGGCGGTCGTGTCAAGTTGGCACGCTGGTAACCAAAGCATCGTCTTTGGCACCGTACTCTCTGGACGTACAGCGCCCGTCCTGGGTATTGAGAACATCGCTGGTCCCACAATTGCAACGGCTCCATTTCCCGTTATCATCGATCCCAGTGAGACCATCTCTAACTTTCTCCAGCGCATACAAGGCCAGATGGCCGCTGTTATCCCTCACGCACAACTCGGCTTGCAGCGTATTTCTCGACTCTCTAGTGCATGCGAACTTGCCTGCAATTTTCAAACTCTTTTTGCCGTACAAGAGGGGCGGGCGATGGTGGGCAATTCCTTGGGCAAGCTGCTAGACGTAAACACCTTCTCAATGAGGACGTACGCGTTAACGCTGGACTGTTTCTTGGATACAGAAGGATTCCACGTCAAAGCCAGTTTCGATAGCCGCGTGGTAGACCAATGGAGGATGGAGTCGATTCTCCGGCAGTTTGGAGCCGTTGCACAGCAATTGGCAACGAAAGCTGAAGGAGGAGAGCTTGTTAGCAGCATTGAAACGCTGAACGAGCAGAGTTGGGAACTGTTGAGGCGTTGGAACTCTCATCGAACTCATAAACAATGGGCTGTCTTTCCAGAAGACTGTGAAAAGCCATCGCCTATCGGCGCCATAGGTGAGCTGCTCATCGAGGGACCGGATTTCCCCTCTAAGTACGTGGAGGATCCTGGAGCCAGAAAAGTTCGTAGTCCTCGGTGGATGGATAGAAACGGCCACAAAACAGTCCTACTAACTGGGATATTGGTTGCTTTTGACCAGAACGGAAACTCCATTCACATAGGACAGAAGAGGACGACGATCTCGTTCAAGGGTCAACGTATCGATGTCAGCCAAATTGAACGTCACATAACTTCCTTCCTTGCGGGAACTGAGGCAGTAGTTGAGGCTATCGCGATTCCGTCAGCCGAAAACTCCCAGTCCGTGCTCGCCGTGTTCCTGCATCGCCCGGAATTAGCAGATAGAGGAGACAACAAGTCCAGGCCTGCTATTTGCTGGTCAAAGGACTACGGGGATATAGAGAAAAACCTCTCTGTCGTATTCCCTGATATGGTGCCTACGCTTTATATTGACATGGAGGCTATGCCACGTACTTCGCACGGTGACATAGATCGTTCACAGCTCCAAACTCTTGGATCTTTGTTCCCTGCGGAAAAGGTTGCTATATTGCGAGCGTCCCGACAGAAGCGCCCTGCCGTTACTGCGATGCAGCTGGCTATCCGGGGGCTCTGGGCCAGCTTGTTGGGCGCGAAAGAAGATACTTTTCACCTTGACGACGACTTCTTCAAGTCTGGCGGAGATTCTATCGGTGTTATCAAGCTTGTCGGCGAAGCCCGGAAGCGAAACATAGCTCTAGCTGCTGCCGACATATTCCAGTACCCCAAGTTGGAGTCCTTAGCTGTGCGAGCTACCGAGAATACCCTCTCCCAAGCAGAAGAGCTTGAGGAGCCGTTTTCTCTTATCACTAGCTACGTGGATGATGCTGATCGTATCGAAGACTTTTTGAGCAGCAATATACTCTCCCGAATTCCCTATGCACGCGAAGCGTTGCAAGATGTTCTTCCATGCACATCGATGCAGAAGCAACTCTTTCACGCTCAAGGACAGATCTATCGTTTCGTTCTAGATTTCGGCGATGCCCAAATCGATGCCCATCGGCTTGAACACGCGGTTCATGGCCTGATCGATCGGCATGCCATACTAAGGACCCTCTTCGTCCCATACCAAACCGATCTCCTACAAGTTGTGGTGTCTCCTGGTAAACTCAAGGGACGCTTTGTTGCAGAGACTCTTGGCGATGGAGACGAGATAGAGGCCGCAGTCGAACGTGTCGTCTCTGCAGACAAGGCAGATACCAACATCACCGGTTGTCCGATGCCGCAGTTCATCTTTCTGTCCAAGAGAAGCAAAACGGAGGGTTTCCAGTCGAAGCTTATCATAGCCCGTTTCTCGCACATGCAGTTTGATGGTTACAGCGTGCCGTTTGTCATTCGCGATCTTGCCACGCTCTACGCCGCCACGACATCGAACACCAATACCCTCGATGCCGATGAGGAGCGTACCCTCATTGTAGCTTCCGAAACGCTTCCTCCTGCTCCCCAGTTTTCCTCGTATATCTACGCGCATTACTCCACTTCGTCTTTGGAACGACGCAAGTACTGGACGCGGTTGCTCCGCGCTTCGTACATGACACCTATCACGGTCAAATGCGACACACCCGAGCGCATATATAACCACACGCGTTACGAGAACAGGACTGTGGAGCTGGAGGCTTGGTACCGGATCGCTTCCAGTGGCCAATCCTCTCCCGACGACATGCTTACCATGGCATGGGCCCTCACTCTTTCTATCGCCTCGGAAGAATCGGATATCGTTTTCGGCCGCACTGTGGCAGGTAGACGAGCTTTGTTCATTCCTCACGGCGGGGCTGATGATATCATGGGGCCTTGTGTTAACACGATACCCGTGCGAGTGCAGTTGCCGTCTACAACAGAACAAGAAGAAGTAGACAAAAGCATGACGTTACGGGATCTATTAGCCGAGATTCATAAGCAGACCAAGGAAACATTGCCGTTCGAGAGTACTGGGCTTGACGAGATTGTAGAGCACTATGCCCCATCAATATGGAAGAAGAAACCTCGAAGATGGACTTCAACGGTTGTGTGGCAAGATTTTGCTGGCATGCAGGCGGTGCAGCATACAGTTCATCGCCGAAGCGGAAATCATGAGCCGAATGGAGAAGAAAAGTATGAGAAGGTGGGGCAAGAAGACGGTTCAGTGGCTCTAGGTTACATGGACCCGTTCGCTGCCTCTTCAAATGTTGCATTTGCGGACCTGATCTGCAGTGTGACGTGCGAGATACCGCTTTTTGACCCGGCAGACGTGGCGGTGATTGGACGACTGGTAGATGGGTCACCATGCTTTGCTGTTGGATTCGCGCCAGAGCGTGTGCCTGAATCAACAATCAAGAGATTGGCAGATACGCTCATGGCTGTTGTTTTGTGCTTAGCAGAGCATCCCGAGACAAGCGTTAAGCATCTGCTTAGGGCACAGAGAGAAAATTGGCGAAGCATCCGTGAATTGCCCAATATTTAAGAATGCCGTTCACCACATGGTTGAGGAGGGGAGAAAACGATAACGTTCTCCAACATGGGCATCGGGATATGTGTATGACCAGATATGAAAGCTGGCACAGAAGTCCGTATCTTACCTCCACATCCGTAGTTTTGTTACTACAGAGAAGGACTGTTGATTCTCAGATAGGACAACACAATGCGGTCAATTAACCCGGTACAGTAATCTCAACGCAGGTGTGTTTCTCAGACACCTTGTCTTCACTGTATGCAGCTGTAGTAATCGATAAAACTCCCTCTCATTGAAGTCGCTGTGATGAATCTCATGCTTGTACTGACGACGAGCCTTCGGGCCAACCTTTGCACCAGTCGTGGCTGATCTCATTGACGTGGATATCTCTCATAACGTCCGTCCCTACGTAACGGGACACCCTGCATGCCGGGACTGGCCAATCAACTTGCAGATTCTGGGCAAAAGTCTGCGATTCAAGTGAGCTGATTAGTCGGTTCCGGCACGCAGGGTGTCCCGTTACGCAGGGATGGACGTTACAGGCTCCGCATCTCTTCATTACTCTCTCCGCTGCGGATTATCACTGGGATGATTTGTTACGCTTTATGCCGCGGTACGAAGAGTGGAAGACCGCAACATCTGCTAGGCGTGCCCGCCTCGCACAGGATTTCGTGAGGGACAACCCCACCTCGTCGCATATTACTTCCACCAGCGGTTTGAGCTATTTAAGAAGCATGTTATCATCCCAAAGTTCAACGTTGTGGATTCTTGGGATCGTTATGAGTGGCAGGCTCGCGGTAGTACACACAGTCACGGCCTTTACTATTGCAGCGGTGTTCCAGATCCAGACAAAGAGCTTGGCCCTGGTAGGTCCGAGTTCAGTATTGCACAAGCAGCAAAGTACTGGGGATATCACGTTTCAGCTATGCATCCAAAACCTAACCCGCAGTCGCTGCTAGATGAAGGGTCTGTTCTCGCGCTCCCTTTTGAGGAGATGAAATGGACTTTTGGCGAGTTGGCGTCAATACTTGCGCGTTGTTATGAGCATCGCTGCACCACAGGGTATTGCCTTCGCAAAGACAAGAACAGTGGCTCTGAGGTCTGCCGCTTTGACGCGCCTTGGGCGATCCGCCTACAGCCAACATTTGAGCGACCTCCAACAAAATTATTCTTGCGCTTTTATGCTATGCGCAATCACTCTCGCCTAAACGCATATGTGCGACTATTACCCCTAGCATGGCGGGCTAATACCGATGTCCAGGTCTGTACAAGCACATCTGGCGTTGTACAGTACATGGGAGTTTATGCTGCTAAAGGCGAAACCCAGTCTCAATCATATAAAGAGATTGCGCTCCAGGTTCTATCATATGTTAAGCCAAACCGGTCTCTACTCTCCTTTGCTTCGCGCATTATTAGCAAGTTAATTGGAGAGCGGGAATACAGCGCCCAGGAGGTTATGCATACCCTGTTTGGACTGCCACTAGTACATTGCTCTCGTACTGTTGTTAATGTCGACTGCCGCCCAGAGGACGCCCAGACAACATCGTATACGTTTCGCAGAGGTGGCGACCCTAACCTAGACACAACTACTGATGATACAGCTGCAATTACCCAGGGAATATCTCTCTACGCAAAGTATAAAGATCGGCCAACGTCTCTAGAGGATGTGTGTTATTTAGGTTTCTTACTACACTTTACTCACTCTGGGCGACAGTATAAGCGCCGACCAAAAGCTAAGCCATGTGTGCTTAGCTTCTTACCTCGGTACAGTATAGTTGCGCAACCTGAGGAGTTTGTTAGAGTTAAGTTAATGTTGCATCATCCCTTTCGGAACATTAGAGACGTCCAGATCCTGCACGGTCATGTGTTTACGTCTTACACAAGTGCTTACCAGGCTTGCAGGGAGGAATGTGAACATAGCTTAAAGGACTTGTACGGTAACCCTGATCTTGGTGTTGAGGAAGAGGATCCAAATTTAGAGCCTCTAGAACCTGTACAAGAGTCATCTTTCGATGAGCTTGCTGGAAGGCGACCAGGATCTGGTGGAGAATTAGTGGATGAGGATCGTATCGGCGAGCGGCCCAGCGATCGCGTTAAGGAATGGACTGCAGCCCAACACGTGGATCCTTACGGTCTGGACATGCGTACGCATTGGCCAGATGCAACAAGAGACTATCTTGTTGGAGTGACTAATACCTGGTTTAATACCTGGTCTAATACCTGGTCTAATACCCTGCAGGAGAAGCAGCGCATATTGTACGACTTGGTTGTCAACCACTTTCAGGCCTTCCTTGATGGTCAATCGCCAGCGCAACTGCTCGTTCAGCTAGATAGACAGGGAGGGGAGGTACATGGAAAACGTACCTTATTGAATGCCTTTCTCGGTCCTTAGAGCACACAGCGTCGCTAGCTGAGCTTCAGTGTCCTGTCATGCGCTGCGCTCCTACTGGTGTTGCTGCATTCCTAATCTCTGGATATATTATCAACGCCCTGTTCCGCATACCAGTAATGTCCGCGTATGCGCAATTAGATCCGCTTGATGCTACTACTGGGCGGTAGCATATCCCAGCAGTCTTTAAACACATTCGCTATCTCATTATCGACGACAAGTCTATAGTCAGCCTCCATATACTTACCTCTATCCACAGCCGCTGTCAGATCTGGCCTAGTCAGGCGCATCTCCCCTTGCCGGTCTAAACGTTATTTTGTCTGGCGACTATTATCAACTCCCTCCTATTGGACACCGGGCATTATTCGACCGCTTGTCTAGAAAAGATACTTTTGAGGTTCATGGTCAACATCTCTATCGGGCGTTTAAGAAAACTGTTGTTTTAGATACAGTTCTCCGCCAACAGGGTGAAGCACAAGCCAGGTTTCGCGATGCCCTGCAGCGACTTCGGATCGGCTGTTCTACTCAGAACGATTGGGTGATGTTTATGACACGCTGTCGAGCCAATCTCCCCACTCTGATCATGCCTCTTTCCGGGGCGCAACTCGATTATGTGGCCGGCGTGCTGAGGTGTCCCACATTAATCATGAGAGTATTTGAGATTGTGGCAGTCCAGTATTAGTCGTATTAGCCCAGCACGACCAAGCCGCGTGGGCATCTGCTTCTACTGATGAAGCTAGCAATCTGCCAAATCAATTACCTCTATGCATTGGCGCAAGAGTTATGTTGACAACAAACGTTTGGACAGAAAGAGGGTTAGTAGACGGTACTACAGGTATCGTTGACAACATTCTATGGGATAGTAGTGTGACTAATCCACGCGAGACAATGCCCAAGGCTGTACTTCTTGCTCTTCAGGATTATAGCGGCCCAAGCCTCTATACACGCGCTGATGGCCAGGCTGTTGTGCCTATCTTCCCTGTACTGCGATACTTTTACTGGAACAAAATGTGTTGTTCTCGCTTGCAATTCCCTGTCTCTTGCTTGGGCTGTTACTATCCACAAATCTCAGGGTATGCAGTGTGTCCATCAACCAAGTAAACCAAAAATCGACCCTCTTACTTGACTTGGCTGACGAGAATCCTTTACCTTGCTTGGTTGGTTGACGAGAAGCCCTTGCTTTGCTTGGTTGGTTGACATTACTCGATAGAATTTCCCGATTTGATATCTATACCAACCTACAGGAGCATACCAGTTCGAAGGAGGTGCTTTTGACACTCAATTGCCGCCACAGTCCCTGAATCGAGCCGATTCCGTTCATCCGTGATGACCTTCTTCGTCTGTGAGAATACCCGCTCACACTCAGCACTCATTGCAGGACAACTAAACAGATCAAACGCCATCTTAGAGAGCACAGGATAGTCAGGTGCATGGCGAATCCACCACTCTAGAGGGTCATCAACATCTCCATCAGCCTTATTAGTCCTAGCTATAAACTGATCGAGGTCAGAGGTGACTCTTGCGCGCTTCTTTCCTCGCGTAGACGCCGTACTAGCGGCGACCCGCTGCCGACGCTTACGAGCTTGCTGGAGAAGATCGAGCGTTGTATCGCTATCCGTACCAACCTCATTATCCTCCTCTTGTGTTGCTTCTGCTATCTCTGCTTCCGCAGCTGCTTCCTCGTATTGTACATACTCATCATGCACCACCCGCTTCGCCTCAGTAATCCATTTCTTCTCATGCTGCCATTCGATATCGAAATAGCTAAATTTGTTCGCAGGATGGAGGGCGACAGCGCATCGGTAGGCTGGCGTAGCGTCCGTAAGGCCGTAGTATTCTTCAAGCTTGAGGCGGGCAGTATCAATGGCACAGGAATAGTATTCCGAAACCTCCTCGGGGTGATTGTCTGCGAACTTTCCGGCTTCCTGAAGCTTCTTAAAGAGGACGTCAAGCGACTCGAGTGTCTCATAGAGTGAGCCATGTGATCCTTCAAGGCCAGCTTTATTGGCTCGGCCTTCCATGCGTTTGGTCAGATCTTTAAACGGCTTCAAGATATTGAAGAAGTGCTCCAGATTAGTCCAATCGCGCTGAGTAATGGCGTCCTGTGAGATATCGTATCCTTCACCACTATGATTATAGTGGAGAAAGAACAAATCAATTGCGTTACGGAGCTTGAGAGCTCTCTCAATCATGGCATACACAGAGTTCCAGCGGACGCCACCGTCAGCCAGTACCCTAGTGTAAAGGTTCTCGATGCTGCCTCTATCGTACGCCTGCAAAATATACTCTCTCAGAAACTCCCGCCGCTGATCACTCCGGTTGATCCACACACAGAAATTATGGAGCTTACCAATAAAACTCTGCTTCCTCCATATCTCAAACCGCTCATCATCAGATGCACCACAGAGCTCTTTCTCCAACCTGCTAACCCCCGTCCCAAACAGAAGAGCTTTGACGATGAGGTTTAGAATATGGCCAACGCACCGAAGGCGACTCTGCTGTGTGATTGTGGGGTACTGCTTTGCTAGTTCTCCAATACACGTGTCGTTATTGCCAGCGTTGTCCATCATAAAGAAGCCAATGACAGCGGATATATCGTACAAGTCGATAACCGTTGACAGCAATTTCGCAATGTTCTCTCCAGAATGTGGGCCTTTTAGAGGCGGGAGGTCAAGAAGGGCTGTTTGCAACTTATGCTTCTCGTCTAGGAAGTGAGCAACAACTGCCACATAGTTCGTTCCTTCCTCAGAAGTCCAGGCGTCAGTTGAGATATGGATCTTGCTTTTCGCAAGATGAAGCCTTTCCTTTAGCCAAGCACGTCTCCCAGTATCACCGTCCCACATGTCTTTAACCCAGGTGCTAAGAGTTGATGGGCTCTTAGGTAGAATTTTATCGATATCCTCTAAGCAGCCAGTAAACATGTTACGAGTGCGTTGATGTGTCGCTTGCCGAAAGGTGAAGTCAAGATCAATAACCCAGTCAATAAACTCTTTCTTGAACTGAGAGTCGTTGAACATCAAGCGCCGGCCTCCAAGGTATGGTATGGAGCTCGTTGCTCCCTTGGCCATGTCGAACGGGTTTAATGCCATTATTTTGTAACCGAATTCTTCAAGTTTGTGTTGATTCTTTAGGTGATACATGATCCTAGTAGTACTCTCACTACTGTACAGAGCAGAATCATGCTGGCCACTAAGATGGCAGTATTTGCAGAGCCAAAACTTGTTCTCTCCATTGGTTGTGAGCTGCGCACCGTGTTTGTAGATTGGCGAGGGCTGGGTTTTAGAGTTGAGGGCCCGCTTGTGAGGCTGACGATACCGAATCGATGGCAACACCTTCCTTTCATAGCGAATTTTGTCCCAGTCAATAGGAAATGGGCATTGAGTAGATGTCGGCAGCTCTCTTTCGAAGGTGGCAGCAGTATTGGTGGAAACAGAACTTGGGGTCTCTATGATTTCTAGGTTATAGCTAAGGGATTCAGAGGGAGTCCTAGGTAGAGGGGAACATGTGGATCCTCTACGAGTCAGAAAAAATGGATGGGTAGGCATGTTTAACCTGGAATCTGGCGGTTTCGTACATAGAGGCTGCAGGCGTGAGAGTTTTCGACAGCAAATCTCAAGAGCGGCAATTTCCAACCAATCAGAACATCCGGGCTAATAGTTCTTCCTATCCCGATGCCCCAAAAAACTCCTGTCGCCCACCTCCTCTACAAAAATGCCTAATGCGGTAAGGTCGTCAACCAACTCCGAGTCGACTCGAGTAATGCGAAAACCCTTACTTGTGGTTGCTCGGATAGACGTTTACTCGTGGTTGCTTGTTATGTAATCAACCAAAGTCAACCAACCAAGCCAAGTTACTTGGTTATTGGACACACTGATACAGAGGCCGGGACAATCGACTGGGATTGGATATAACAGCAAGCGAAGGTAAAACACAATATCAATGCTCTAGAATGTCTTCGAAATTCATCTAGATACAATTATTATCATGTTACAGGTAACACAGAGGATTCCCTTCCTAACGGGGGATGACGAGGTTGAAGGCCAACCACGGCCTGTCAGAAGATGGTGATCACCGCGGGGCGCGGTAGGTCACGTGACAGGAATAATATCCGCCAAGACTGGTCCTCCTTGAGGCCGGTGGGCCGAGGGAGGCTACACTCCTCCCGCACCTCCCTCTTGGATGGAAGGTCAGGGAGGATGGATATAGATCGCAACGGGTATAAAGGATGGACGGATTTCATTATCACACTCGTTGTGGTCAACTCAAATAGTTTACTTCTTCTAGAGAATGTTAACTAGTTGTCGCAGGCCAAGCGCTGTCGGGAACATGAGCCTTATTACTAATAACGCCGTGCAATGACCTTTATATGAGCTCAGCTAGGATGCTACAAACAATACAACATACACTCTCTCCTAATTTTCCATCTACAATACCCGCACCTAACCGTGCGACACTAGTTGTTACATCGTTTATAGGATTGGTATCGTTTACCTATTAGCCAACATCGATAACTCTTTCCCACCTGAACCTTCCGTACTATACCTCACGGGCTACCGCCTTAGTCTACCTCGCCCTAGTACGGACCGAGTCTAGAAGAAGTATAGCCTAACCCCGTGTAACATATCTGTAGAGATGGAAAACCTACTCTCCGAAACACTGGGTGATAACCCATGGTAACAAAGCTAGTCAGTAAGCAAATTAGGAGCAAGCATACTCCACAAGTGAAGAGAAATGTCTGGTGCGGATAGAGGACGAAGAGGAGGAGGCAGAACAGTGCCTCGATGAAAGGGTAGCGGAGTAGCTCTAGATGCAGAGCCAGATCACGATGAAAATACTGTGATTTGCTCGTAAGCGTATCCATATAGCCGTCGCAGCTGCAACATCACCCTCCACAGGAACGTCAAAGGATCTTGTACAAGGTCTTTGGAGTGGTTTTGAATGCGTGAGCCCAGTACACACACAGAGGTCATTTGGGAGATACTAGAGGTCAACAAGAACGTGTTTCAGCGATGTGGAGTGACGCTCAAGCAGACTTCATGTGTTTTGCGATGCTGGCTTCGGAGCTGGACCCCTTCTTTCCTTCCTTACCCGCTCCAGCTGCCTCAGCGCGACCCGATCCGGCGAAGACACTATGTCATCTACGAACGGTTTCTATGCTATATATTCCGGACATCAGCATTGTCGCGTAATGTAAAGGAGCCTACGAGCGCGATCTCTGGGCTGCAGTTGACTACATCTCAGCTGGCCATGATGAACCCCATCTGGAACCATCTTTCTGCTACCGGCGAACAGGCAGACTGCGGGGTATTGCTACAACCATCGTTGGATGGTCTCTGTGAGAGTCTCTTCCAGCTTCTTATCATGTTCTGGATAGACCTGTCGCACGATGGAAACATGAACCGTAGCGCCATGTTGCATTTTTCTGGTGTCCAGGGAATCTATTCTACAGAGCTTTGTTTCCACAAGCCTTACAACTATGCCACATTCATATCAGCGCTTCTGTAGGTGGAAGGTCCGGTCATACTTGAGAACTCACTGCTGCTTGGACCATACAACCGTCTCAAAGTCCCTGAGACTGAGCGTACTGCCTACGACAACCAAGCACAGGGGCTGCGTGAGCATATTCAACTCGAATATCTTCAACGAGGAAGCCTCGCACCTGCTGGATACCTCATCGAACGGCTTCAGTATGAACGAGCAATTACTCGGCGCGAGAGCCCCCAAGCAAATATGTCATGTTCGCTAGATGGCTTAACGCTGTATATCGCAGATGCCCAGATTCACGTGCGACACTTCCGCGAAACAATCCACGACGTCATACCAGGGTCGCAAAATCTTGTGCAAGAGCTCCTTATCAATCAGTGACCAGATGTCTAGCTCAATGCCGTACAAGATGATCTTGCCACTCATCGCCCAGGATTCTCACTTCTAACACACCCAGCCAATAAATGCCAGGGGTCTTCTCGCGCTCTTAGTAGACTCGCATTCCCAAATCAAGCCAGATTTCCATTCGAAACAAGAAGAGGGGAAGCCAAACCAAAACGATACCTTAGGAAAACTGGCCATTTGTTCGTCTACTCTATGCAGCAATGCACGTGACAAACGGCACACCAGCACGTGGAGAAGAAGTTAGGGCGTTACGCCGGGTTGACGCGGTTTCTGTGCGGCGAAACATCTTCGTCTACAAAGGAAAGGTGATCTTTGAGATGGTTCACATAGCGCTAGAACCGGTATATGCAACTCTCTATCACGGCTCAATGTTCTTCTCTACTATATCTTTGCGCATAACAATCTCCAATCGGTATTTATCATCCTATATCTAGCCGGTCATGCTTCAATGTGGGCATTAATCGCACTGCACTCGAAAAGAATTGGAGTACTTCTGGAGAATGCACTTTGGTTAGAATGTCGCGATCACTGGACATGAGACAGCTTCGGAGGATAGAAACGGCTCCTGTCACCTCGCCATCCGTTCTCAACAGCTAACTGACTCCAGCCTTCACTTGCTTCGCGCTACCCGACTAAGTCATTGCTCCGTCAGTCTTGACGCCCTGAATTTTCTAGAATGCTGACTGTTCGTGCCCCTCTTGCGCCCCTTCTAAGCAAATGAACCATGTCTTTTATTAGACGATGATGTATTGTCTTCCTGTCCTGAAGGATCCTGGTTCGGGATGCTGTGACTTTGACGCTGGCCAATACTCTGAAGCGTAAGGTCGGACATCTGCCCCAGCAGCTGTGTGGACCTTGCACCGGCCGAAACTCTTCGAGCGTTGATCAAATCCCCAACTGTCGACACAATGACTTGATGGCCATCCTCGCCAAGTGACACTTCATCAAACATATTAACTCGATCCGTGGAAGCATCTTTGGAAGCCTTAGCGCACACTGCCAAACTCTGCTTGATGCTTTTAATTTCTTCTTGCATTCTGTTTTGTTCTTTGAAGTCCGGGTATGCAAATGTTTGCCCTTGGAGAGTGTCTAGTCGGCGGAGGACGTCTGTAAGATGGATGTTGAGTTGTGAAGATGTATAGGCAAGTCTTTCCCTACAATCACCTAGGACGGTGATTGTAGCCTGTCGAGCTGAAGCCGCAGTATTGAGAGGACCGCGCTGGTCGCCATAGTCTTCTGGCGATAGGAGCAGGTTTTGGGACGCGGAAGACTGCCCCTTTTCGATGTGCGACGACAGCTCAGCACAGATATCGAGGCATTGCTGTACGCACTCTCGCTCGACTTGGATTTTTTGTTCGTCGAAATCTATTTGACTAACATTTGCACCAGCAGTGACAAGAGCTTGTAACTTTTCGTCAATATTCTGTAGGTTGCCCTCGAGATCCGACACAGTGTTTTCTATTAGCTCTTGGTACTCATCAAGTGCCTTCGCTGTGATGGTAGTTTTCCGTCTATTGTGCAAGGTGTCAGACGAGTTAGCAAGAGGTTTAGGTGTGCTTACAGATTGGCATCACAAAGAGCGATGGTGATAGTAGACTTGTATCCAGCCAGTAGGGCTTTGAACCCCTCGATGTCGTCTCCAAGGTACTTGAGCCTTGCCCAGTCCCGAAAATATGCTAGGGAACCATGGGATTGCTTGGCCACGTTCTTGACGACCATGTTGAAGTCTACGCAAGCACTGCCACATCTGAATAGGGGAAGCTTTAGAAGTAGAAAGTCTCCCTCATCGTCCAAGATCGCCTGGTGCAAGGACGCCAACACCAAACTCAGCGCATCTAGTTCTGCTTTAAGCTCTCGTACATATCTATGATGGCTGTCGAAGTCTTTAAAGGTTTGGTACAATGCCGAACTTGACTTGATGCCGAACGTGACTAGCGTGATGATGGCCGATGCGGCGCTGATTGGATCCGCCATCGTGAAGACTTTAGATCGTGTAGAGGTAGATTGGAACGAAGTTGAGAGATATGGTTCGATGATGGAACGATGACGTGGATGGATTTGTCATTTGAGCAGGTATCGCAAATCAGTAGGTACATCAGGGTCACGGGTGCAGGTGAACCCCGCTATCGCGGCGTGAACGCCTTGTCAAATGCGCCAATCAAGACGTGTTCCAAGGGCAGTCCTTGTCAGAGCCTGATTTTGTCACTCAACTGCAGCAGTGGTGCAAAGTACAGAGTGCGTCAACAAGACAAACACTGCTCTTGACCGGTCACAGTCCTCATACAGAATCCATGCCTTATTGAGGCTTGTTATGGTGGAGCGATCCTGGCTAATCGATCCCGACACACCGTGCACGTGCACCCAACGCGCGCCGTCAGCCAGCGCACGGAACCAGCCCTAATTATCGAAACACGACAAACAGCGAGAAATCAATTTTTGAAACCACCCATCACAACAGCCTCAAAAACATCTGCTAGCGGTTGTAATGGTCTCTACAGGCCATCACGCGTCCCCCGCGCCCCCCAGCGTCGGTCTGGCACCTGTAGAGTAGCTGTTACGGCCCTGGCAGACACAGACGAACAGAACCTGCGAGCAGGCTACTTAACGTGACAAGTCCACCAAATGCAGCGGCAGCCATCTAGCCACGACACAGCAATTCAAGACGCGACAACGGAGCCTAGACACCCCTTTGCGCATATAGGTCACAACGTACACGACACAGTCACTGATGAGCTTCCTGGTCAGCCTATCGCTATCGGACAATGCCTACAGCGTTCCGCATCGACGAGCCCTCGCGCTGAACAGCATCACCTCCCACGCGAATCACCTCACAGACACCCAGCATGCCACCATCGTGTGCTACCACATACTTGCAGATCATCAGACAGCCTCGTCTACTGTCGCCCCACGTGTTTAGGGAGTGGTGCCCCTTCGATACAACCGAAAAGGTCTGAGGAGATTCGCGCGGGAGCTCTCCTGCTCAGCAGGTTCAATGGCACGCACGAGCGGAGCATCGCTCTTGTGGAGCTGCGTTACGACGAAATGCTGCTGCCGCAGCGTCTGGTGGTAGGTCACACCACAAAACAGCCGCATGGGAACCTAGTGGACGGCATCACAACTCTGAAGAATGCCGGAGTTCAGAGAACACATTGCAGACCTCTGGGCACGAGGGCAAGTTAACACACACGACAGCCGAACACTAGGGTGACACTGAAGGTATTGCGGTCGCAAAGCATGAGGCAACCGTGCCTCTACGAGCCTTGAAACAACGCTACACATATGAGGTTTCGAGTACGGTAGACACACAGGACAACAGTCCGAGTAACACAAATACAGGCAAACACGTCACCTCCAAAGACGAAATGTACATGATCGTAGATAGAAGCCAGATGCGGCAGGCCTCTGGGGACAGATGGCTCTTTCGAGAGTGGACTGGGGCGGTGCGGATCAAGGTCTGCCACGCTTGCCAATCGAGCGTAGCAGCGGGCTTCGCGGCTGAAACTGTGTGGGAATCGACCAACCAACCATTTGTCGCGACAGCACTTGTTCGACGCCGCGATCCCGTGGGACATACTGGTATGTCTGCGACACAAAGATTTTGGGAACCAAATCGGAAAATTGCACGACCCTTGCAGACCTACCGTCAATGCCGCCGCCAACCGACGAGAAACCGTTCGTGCAAGCTCTTCGAGTCATCGCACTCTTCCACGATATCCAAGCTAGGAAGCATAGCAAATGAGATTTGTGGACGGGGCTCCTGCTTCTGCCAGGGAAGTTCGATAGGGTGCATCGTCTGATCGAGCAAGACGAGGAGTTGCGAAGGTTCGATTACTACGACGCCCGGAAACACCCGCTTGTTTTTTGCATGCCTACAGCCGTGTACGAAGTGTTCATCGTGCGGGCCGAGGATGCAGTCTGCAGTGGACCAAAACTGTTCTGTGAGGGACTAGGCGATGCGGCGGCTTTCGCCAAGAAGGTGAACCCAACTCAGTCTACTGAGATGTAATTTCCGGTTGACAATGCTCTCCCTGGCAAGGACTCGAAGTACGAACCCGATGCGTCTTTTTGGCACGACAACGCACATCACCCTGGGATTACCATCGGGGTTGCATATTCACAGGAGAAGAAGAGACTGAGCCAACTAGCTGAAGACTATCTCTTAGATTCGGATGCAAATGTACGAGGCGTTGTCGGGTTGGACATCGAGTATGGCAAGAAACGCTCACGCGATGCAACATTGTCTATATAGCGAACACGCGTGGTTCACACCCCTGCAGGAGATTGCAATTGATGTTTACTGAGGTGCAGAAAATTGCTTATGTTGCCATGGCTGACAGTCTTCTAAGACGTTCCTCGATCATGGCGGAAAGCCTACCGATCATCAAGGCCTGCGGCAATGCCTCAGCGATTCCGCTCATGAAGGGTTAGTAGAGTATGGAATCGGTAGCCGGGATAAGGACCAGGCGGTCTCTGCTCAACAGCTCTGCTCTCGGAGCGCAGCGGAAGTGAGAACAGACTGGAGAGGAGCGTTGAGTAAGGATCCGATCGCTCCTGGAATTAAAAAGCGGAAGAGATCAGAAACGTCTGAAGACAGAATTGCATCGGGTGACGAAGCATGGTATGCCGAGCAAGAGGAGAGGCGAGCGAAGCGCATAGTGCGCGATGACCCCAATTGTTAAGATCGATGGCGAATGAAAAGCTCGTTAGATTGAATACACCAGTACTGTTGACAACTCCACAAAATCTTGCATTGGCGCCTGCTTGTAGGGCGTACGGCGTTGCCTGCCAATAGCTCAAGTAGCGATGCGGGAAGCGACTCTGTTTAGCTTCTGGTATCACAGCAGTATGTGCAATAGATTGTAAAAGATTCTAAGCATTCCTATCGTAGAGCAACGCTGTATGCACGTTGTAGATGTAATTTGTAACATTGGCAAGAAGGGCAGCAAGAGCAACGTAATTTTGTATTAGGAGGATTGGGACAAGCATGCAAACAGCTTCGTGTTACCTGTAACAGTAGGAATAAGGCTGAAGAAAGAACACGATTCGGTCCTTTGAAAAGCCAAGAGTTGCACAAATGGCTTTATTGTGCGTCTCCAGAAATTGTCTTTCGGACAAAGTCTATCATTAAATCGCTCTAAGATTCGGTAGACAGTATGGTTCAAAGTAGAGCGTACCCAAAATCATGCTTCGCCCACGTCGTACCAATAAATTTACTCAGCAAAACACGGGCGGTCGGGTTGAACGCCATGCAGATGTCTACGAATGGATATCCGACGACTTTCCCTCTTAGTCCATCCGTTTCCTCATCTGGTTCGAAGATGCCTTTTCACGCTTGAATCCTGGTTGAGCCTGAGTTACAGAACTTGTCTGATGAAGAGTCGAACAGCTCTCTCCTTCCGTGTTCCCGACTCGAGCGGGGTGGCTGGTAAGACTGGACTCTGGAGCAAAGGCGCCAAATCGACTTGCATAACGCTTTTCAGCCAAGAATCGGAGGTCCTCCCCTGACATGGAGCCGACCAATTGTGCTGCATTGTTTCTGGAAATCGCTTTCTTGACGTCAAACAGATCGGCCAGAGTATTTGCCACTACTTGATCGCTGTCGCCGTCAGCAATAACCTCCCCAACTTTGTAGACTTTCTGGGGCGAGGCTTCGCTTGCAATTTTGCAAACCTCTAAGCACTGCTTAGATGTATTGATGTCTTCCAACAGACGCCTTCTTTCCTCATCACTTTTCGGACCATCTTTGAGGATCAATGACTGTAGCCGATCTTGGAGATGGTCTATGATGTTTGCAAAGCTGTCCCGGTTCTTGTCAAGAGCTTGACGTGTGAGCACCTGTGCTTCGAAACTCTGCTGCTCACCGTTTCCAGTGGCGTTTTGCCCATCTTGTAACACAGTCGATTTCCGATTCAGGGATTCGAGAAACTCTTTTGCGTCTTCGCAGATACGGAGACATGTCTGAGTGACTTCTTTTTCGTCGCCAAGGTTAACCTTTGTGGTGGACGTGTTCGAGTTCGGATAGCGCTGCAACTTCTCGTCGACTCGCTGCAAGTGAACATTGAGCTCATACACTGTGTCTCGTATCATCTCGTTGTACTCATCTAGCGCCTGCTGAGAGACTTTGGCAGCACGTCTGGTATTTTCGTTAGCGAAGTTCGGGAACTGTGATACCGACATACATGGTGATTGTGCCTAGACCAACAGTAATCGTGGATTTGTACCCAGATATCGTGTCAATGAACTCGTTTATATCCCCCCTCATGAACTCTAGCTTAGCCCAATCCCGGAAGCCAGCCTTGTCCTTTTGGTTGAAAGATCGCATGGATTCCTCGAATTCTTTGCATACTTCGCTGCATCGGTCGATAGGCCCTCTGAGAAGTGTAGATATAGATGCTTCTGCATAAGCCACCTCTTTCAAGGAATCCAAAATGCCAATGATTCCTTGGAGCTCATCTTGAAGCCTCTGCAAGGTCTTGTCCCGTCCTTTGAAGCGTGAGACGGTTTCGTAGAGTGACTTGACTGACTGAACCGTGACTGTAACAAGAGCTACCACTGACGCTGTAGTACTCAAAGGGTCTGCCATCGAAGATAATAGCGCGGTGCACGTGCGAGGTATTGGCGTGTTATTGATGCTAGACTGAACGTTTGACGATGGCTGAAGAGAAAGAGAGGCGGGGTTGTTAAGTACATCAAAGACCCGCATAGCTGATGGCTATGGCGATTTATAATAGCTGATTGGTTAGATTAGCGCTGTGGCTTTTGATACTGTTGACAAGGATCTCGGACTTGTGCTGTTCATCAGGTGTTGACTAATGCATGGCCCTGGGTGCTTTTGGAAGTAACGTTGGAAATGAAATATGCTACAGGCACTGGTGATGTTGTATGGTCCAACTTTGATAAGACAAGTAGATGCTGCCGTCGATTTTAGCAACTCTATTCCGCCACTTTTGCCCTGCCGTACGGTACACGCGCTAACCCGCATTTATGCAAGCGCTACTGTCCGTGCGCGGTCAACGAGCCACCCCACCAATATGGGACGATCAAAACAAATGAGGTTATTGAGCCACCCACAATAGCTATTATCGTGAGATTTTTTGGTATATAAACACATTGACGCTACTAGGGCGTTTGCACTACTTGTATCTCGCGGGTGTTTTAAGTTGACGCTCGCGCAGGCTAAATCTGGGTGGGGAGGGCGCCTCAGGCCGACCAGCGTCAACCCGACTTGATGCAGCAGCAACACGACGACGCTTTGTGTAAGGCTTCTCGTTTGGGCTTATTTGCTGTATCGTAAGTTTTTTTCTGTGGTTGCAGCGTTTTTTTACTGATTTTAAGAGCCCGTTCCGCAGTCAGTTTCTCAGCGCGCTGTTATCACTCGCGATCCTTCTCAATTTTCGCTTGTTGTCGAGCCACTCTCGCAGCTTCTTGAGAGCGCTTCCTGTCAGATGCTTCTGCCGCTCTTGCCTCTCTATCGCGGGTTTTTTTTTTCTTTTTTCCCTTTTTTGAGTTATAGGTAGGCGGCTTCGTCCAGTGCTGCGGTCTTGCGCGCGCGCTCGCTCGCTGGCAAGCTTCTTGAGACTGTAGAATACAGCTCCGCCGTGCCAATCATCGCCCTCTTGAGTAGTTAGTGTTGTTGATTTGGACGGTCGGGATCTCATGAGGTCAAATTCAGCGCGTAGCTCCGCGTTTTCGAGGCGGAGAAGCTCGTTGTCGACCTGCAGCGAGTGCGGGCCTTGGGACAGCCGTTTGGCTTCAAATCTGGCCTTGTCAGCCACCGCAGCGTCGAAAATTTTGCGCAGCTGATGCGATATATTGCCGTAGCTTTGCTCTCCGATTCCTGGCTCGTTATCTTGTTGTTGTAGGTGGTTGTTGAAGCGTTGAAGTACCGGGTCTGCATCCATCGGCCATACGCCTGTAGCTTGAAAGCTCTTCGATATGAGATCATGAGTCATTGTAGAGCTCCCGGATGAACAAGAGTTGCTGGAGAAGTCGTGTTTGGTGATCTTCGAGAGGCCTTGGGTTCGCTGGAGGTACTCGGTAAGCTACTTGATGAGGTGTTTCGAAAGCGGCGAGAGGAGGATGACATCTAGCGGCTGCAAGCTGTGGGTCAAATGGGGAGGAAACATCGTAACCATAATGCGTTTGGCTTCATAAAACTCCAAAAATTCGGGCGTAAGGTGGCTGGCGTGCCCGTCAAGGATCAGAAGGCGCCATTGACGACGAGCTTTGGCTGCTGTATAACGTTCGAACGCTTGTTGAAGCCAGGCAAGACCCAAATCGTTGTTGAACCATCCCGAAGTCGAGTGGGGTACAAATACTTGGTGTTGTTGGGTCTCCAAAAGGTCGTGAACCCAGCTTGATTGAACCCCGGAGATGTCCTGGTAGATGAGAGTGGGCGGCAATGCCTCTCCAGAAGCACATACGCAAGCTAACAGCATAATTCATTCTCTATTGCCATCTCTCATCGCCGCAGTACGCTCCCCTGACTCCCAAACTACCTTAGAGAAGATCCTCTTTCTGCGGTGGGCGATGCCGACAAAGAAGCCCTTCTCATCCATATTGTACGTGTTGCGCTCTTCAATCTCATGTTCTCGCATCTTGGAGTGCAGCAAGTTGAAGTACAACTCGTATTTACGCTTGCTGTCAGCCAAGTGGCGCTCACGATCTATGCCGGTGTCCCATTTGGAGATAAGCTCATCGGGATGACGGTGTCGAAACCGGGTAACCCAACAATCCGAAACCTTATGCTGCGCAACTGAGCTGCCAAAATTCTTTTAAATACTCCTTGTAGGTGGTACTACGTCTCTTGTTTGCCCTTCTACGAAGCTAGTAAGCTCATCCTCTTGTTGTGGGTTGAGATTTCGTCAATGTTTGGCTGCCTCTGTGCCCCGGGGTTGTTGTGTGCCCCGATGCCTCCGCGACAACATCGTTCGATCAACTCCCAATATTTTTGCAACTTGACGATATGAGAAATTATCTCCATCCTCACGCGATTCAATCTATTCAATCGCTCTTTGAACTGGGTCCATGGTTGTGGAGTTATGATGTGTTGCAGTTGGGATGATTCATGAGGTTGCGGGGCTTCGGGTGGCTCGTTGACTGAACTGGCTCGTTGGGTGCGCACGGACTGTATCACGTACAGCTGCGTACCACGCGGTTGACAAAATAAACCCGACTCACCGATGCCCCACACCATCACGATTTGTACTGCAGCACCACCAAAACAACATGAAATATCACATATTTGGGCTCAAATCGAAGCTTGAAGCTATCCAGTTGTATGAGAAACCTATATATCCAAGTTTTTTTGGTGTTGTAGCTCAAAAGGAGCGCCCGGGAGCTCTTTTCACTCATATTTCTTCAAAACCCAGTCATTCTACCCTCCATATCAATACAATTTTGAAGCCTTTCGGGCATCTGATTAATCCTCTCATTTATGAAGTCTTGTGATACGTTTCCCCAGCCTTCACAAGCTAATTCTCTCGTCTCAAACTCATCCCAATGGGGAAACTTTTTGAGATGTTGCTTCATCACTTGCCAGCAATTTTCTATGGGAGAAAGATCAGGGCTGTTGGGTGAGTTGAAGTAATAATCAAGGTGGTGAGCTTGTTTCCAGCGAGCCACGAGGTTTGTAGTACTGCCTCCGCCGTGGCCGCTGTCGTTATCTTCTTCCAGAATGAATGGGGGGTCATTTTGGAGCCATTTCTTCACCACAGGCTCAAGGATTTGGTCCCTGTACGCACTCAATGAGAGCTTGCCATTACGGTTGCCGGCGACCTTGTAAAAGGTGAGGTTCGACTTGAAGTCGTAGCCAACAGCTGCCCAGATGTGGGAGGTTTCCCAATCTTTCTCCTCATCCCGATTGAGTTGCTCTTGAATACAATCGCCACAATAACGCTCCCCGGGCTTCCGGATAATCCGCAGCTTGCCTTGAGGACCTACACGGCAGTGTACCTCATCCGAGAAGCGTACATCATGCCAATCCTGAGGTTGTGGCTTGAGGGAGAGGAGCGTTTCGGCATGCCTCATCCGAACCTTTGCACAACGTTGAGATACCCAACCCTTCGTACAAGCTATACATTTTGAATACTCCATTGACCCGAGAGCACGTTGTAGAGTCCTCCCGGAGACTCCAAAATCCAGTTCTTGAGCCAATTGTGGCCAAGTAAGTACTCTTGCATCCCATCCAACATCTTGGAGAAATCTGTCAGCTTGCCGGAGCTGTTGAGGGCTCAAAAGAGGTTTCCTGCCTCTGTTTTCTGGTGAGGATTGACGATTATGGTGCCTCCGGCTGCTCTCGTCGTTTTTGGCGTTCAATATTTCCCATCCCTCGTGTTTTTTGACCCCATAGAAGCGGAACAAGTCGCTGTGGAAATATAGGATCCCCTTAGCGTCCATAAACTCCGCAGCACCCACAATCTTCGCTTTTGTTAGGGTTTCACTATGCGCATTTAGGCTTTTAGGCATAGCGAAAAAGATGCGCGCAAAAAAATAATAGGTTTCTAGGGTGGTGGTGGAGGTATTAAGTTAGGATGATAACAGGTCAACATTGGCTGGTGTTGTTGTGGGGTGCCGAGCCTCGGTGAGTCGGGTTTATTTTGTCAACCGCGTGCCTGTGCCCGCCAAGGCACAGCAGTCAGAACGACTTCGTGCCATCTTGTGGCATACGATATGGGGAACAACGAGTGACTTCCAGCTTGACATCGTGGCGATATTTGGAAGCACAGACGCTTTGCTCGGTGGGCTTTTGTTTCGTGAACGACGCTGACCAGGAGATGTGCCCATCTCTTGGCGACGTGATCTTTCCTTTGTTGCGGGGGCAACGGCGCGCAGCCGGCGCTCGTGCACTAGGAGTGTAGGCGGCCAAAACACAGCGGCGCTTCCATACACAACTCTCGCGACTCTCTTTTCCCACAGCTGTCAAAGCGACTCTCTTCATTGCCCCAAATATCTGGCGCAATCATCGTTGTCTACGCTCATGCGATAGGCATATTCGGGTGTTTGTGTTCTGCCGACGGAGAACGCAACAGACGGACCCACTGCAGCGAGTTGGTGGTCGGAAAGATCTTATCGCCACGACATGGCCGACGGGTCGCCAGACTATAAGGTTCTGTACCTGGAGGCAGAACGCAGGCGCGAGGAAGAACAACGCAAGCGCGAGGAGGCAGAACGCAAGCGCGAGGAGGCGGAGCAAGCTCAGGAAAGAGCTACAGAGAAGACGCGCAAGACAGCCCTCCCCGAGTTCCTCGATGCCTGCCACACCCATCTCCATTCCGGCCTCACCGTCCAGACCGACCCGACCCTATCCACGCAAGGCAATCCTGCCAATGCAAACAACAAGCTTCGCCCGGAAAGGGTGGTCCTATGGACCGACTTCCCAGCACAACAGGCGACCAGCTGGAATGATCTGATGGAGTCCGGCTTCGCGTCCGAACGGCATTTCACGTCGCTGCACACACTCGAGGAGACGGGCGAGGCCGTGCAGCGGCGGATGATGAGCTCGGAGCTGGACCTGAACGTCTTCCAGCGGCACACCGTCGAAGACCAGGTATCGCTGATCATCCAGGGCATGCACAGCGACCGACGACTGCGGCGCAAGTTTGGGCTGCAGGGCTCAGTGAACTTTGAGAACCACGCCAACACGCTCAGCCCGGAGTCGCAGCTGGAAGAAGACATGGAGCAGCTGACGGTGTCGGGGACCGGGCGACGGCGGTCACCACGCCTGCAGGCTAAAGCGAAAAAGACACGACCGTCAGGCTCAACAGATGCGGCAGAAGCGGAGGATGCTGGTCGCAAGAGCACAGCGAGCTCGTCGCGTCCTCGGGCCGACCAGTTCTGCGTATATAACACAGGCACGACTCGAAGCGCTCAGGACCACATTGCGGCCTTCATCCTGGAGTACAAGGCGCCGCACAAGCTCCCGCTCGGCTACATCTACGAAGGGCTGGGCGAGATGGAACTCGACGAGGTAGTGCAGTGCCGTGACGACGAGACGCTCAGAGACCGCTTTCGCCGGCTGGTCGCCGCGGTCATCACGCAAGCCTTCTCCTACATGGTCCGGATCGGGGTGGAGTATGGGTGCGTGTGCACGGGCGAAGCGTACATCTTCCTGCGGGTGGGAGACGACCCCAGGACGGTGCACTACTTCCTCTCGGTGCCAAAGGGCGACGTGGGAGAGACGACGGGGTGGACAGCCGGCTCGGAGGGTGCGAACCGGTTGCACCTGACCGCGGTGGGCCAGATGCTGGCCTTTACCCTCCAGGCGCTGAAGACACCGCCGCGGTCGCAGCGATGGCGGACTAAGGCGGCGGCGCAACTGCACAGCTGGGAGGTGGTGTACGACGAGCTGCTGGACGCGATCCCCGAAGGCACGACGCAGTCGTCGGAGTACCAGCCTCCAGAGGACAACAGCTTTCTTCGCATGTCGCCCGTGCAGCTGCGCGGCGGAAGAGCGAAGCACAGATCGCCCAGCTGCCGGCAAGCGGAGCAGCGGCACGAGGCCAGCGACGACGAGCCAGAGTCGGAGCCTGATCCGGACACGCCCAGCCGACAGCTGTCGTTGTCGCAGCATTTCTCGCGCGCGCAGAAGACACGGGCTAGCTCATCAAGCGGTCGCAAGCGCGAGCGCAGGCGTGGCCAGGGAGCAGAAGACGGGCAATACTGCACGCAGGAATGCTTGCGCGGGCTCGCGGAGGGCGGTGTGCTCGACAGATGTTGTCCCAACATGCGAGACCACGGAGACAAATACCACCAGATCGACCAGTCAAGCTTCCTTGCCCTCATGCGTCGACAGCTTGCGGATGACCTGGACACGGATTGCAGTCCCGTGAGCATGCCCGGGGCGTGTGGCGTACTCTTTCGCGTCCGCCTGCGATCGCACGGATACGTTGTGGCAGCGAAGTGCACACCCGCCTACTTCGCCCATCGCCTGCGATGGGAGGCGTCTATCTACGAGCGGCTTCGATCCATCCAGGGCATCCACGTGCCGGTGCACCTGGGGAACATCGACCTGGAGACGCCGTACTTCTACGAAGGCATCGTCGACCTTGTGCACATGATGTTTCTGAGCTTCGGAGGCCATCTTATTAGCCAACATCTCACGACGGAGAACAAGGAATTGGTCAGCGAGCAAGTAAGGCTGTCGGCCGACGCGATCCACGGGCTGGGAGTGCTGCACAGGGACCTGATGCTACGCAACATACTGTGGAACGAGGAGACTGGGCACGTGATGGTGATCGACTTCGAGCGAGCAGAGATAGAGCAGCGGACCGTACTAGGTGCTATCTCGGTCAACCGCAAAAGGAAGAAGCCGGCAGAAAGCTTGGGCAAGCCAGCGCGAAGAAAGTCTTCTGCATGCACACTGGAGATACGGCGGGCGATGTTTGAGCTGAACGGCATGGCGCAGTCGATTCGATGCGGGTGATGCCAAGCACATGACTTGTCTGCACCTTGTAATCGATGGCGTTCACCACAAGCGGGTACCTGATGTCGCCCATGACGAGCTGCTTTAGCGGAGGGAGCACAGGTGCAGTGGAGCATGTCAGTTGTGGGGATTGTGGCAGACATGGCCTGCCCGATACCTTGGATGTTGACTTGAGGTACGGACCCAAGTACTGCCTCCGAGGAGACTTGGTCGAGCTTCGTGGAGACTGCTTTGGGCAGCTGCACGAGGTTATGTCATCCCGACCTCCAAGCTCGATGTGCCGCCCTCCACTGTGCGGCATCTGCACGAACACCACCATGAGTTCTCGGCTGGAACCGGCCATGCGTGTGAGTCCATCGCAGCGCGATTGCTCAAGGCGGGGTCGTGACGCTGAGTCTTGTGGCAGGCTGCTGTCGAGCGGACTAGCAGCTGCGACTGAGCGATCGAGCTCCAAAAGACAGTAGATTGAGCCGTCTTCTCCGTCCTGACCACCAGCTTGGAGGAACTAGTCTTTCCACTCTATGGCCGCGAGGCCACGTCGACGACTTTACTTTACGCCATGACTGTTGAAGAAGTGGATGGACAGGTAGTTGGGCAGGAGGCGGTCGAGCAGTTTGCTGATGGCAATCCTGAACCCGTCATGCTTGCATACAGAGTCGGCGTGCAAAAACAATTCGTCCGATCGCAGGCGCAACTCTCTCAGCAGGACCTCTGAAGCCGAGTCAACGGCCTACATTCTGAACGGTGAGCAAGTGTTGCCTCCTTCTGTGTGGCGGAAAATCTACCGTGCCGAAAAGATGAGGTTCTACGCGCGCATTGAGCTTTGCAACATCTCTCTGTGCATCATGTACTATAGCTAATCTTGAACATGTGGGATATCTTCCATTTGCAAATCGCGTTTGCATCGTCGTCTTCGTGCTTGAGTCGCAAAGACCTTCTTTCTGAGACTTGCTGACAATCGACTAGATCGGTGCGGAGCGTCTAGTCGTCTCCGTTCAGTCAATTCGTCGAGGTGAGACTGGTCAGGCTGGTTTGATCAGACCGCTGTTGTCCAGTGTCGATGTGGGCGAGCTGGTGTTTCGTCTGCGCGCCTTCGGCTATGGCTAGAGCTGCCATCCTGTTAGCAAAGCTTACAACGACTCCGTATTTTGGCGTCTCTGAGGTCTGCTCAGCCGATCTCAGCTTTGCAACGTCTCGCCGAGCGTGGTAAAGCTGACTGTCCGCCGCCGTCGACCTCTGACGCACCCACTGCTGTCGATGCCGACGGCGGCATTCGTATCGCAGTGCCTGCGAACGCTATCGCGGTGGCGCCGGCGGACTTGGTGGACGACAGAGACTCTGGAGGGTTTAACGAAAATCGCGTGCCGCAGCGTGAGCCGACTGCTCGCGGCGGTCTCCGTGGCTAGGTTCTTCGTCACGGCCGGTTGCTTTGGCATATAAAACACAGGTCAAATGACTAGTTTTGCCGTTGTTACCACTAGCACCGCATTCCTGGCGCTGCATACGAGGTCTAAAGCTAGACCTCAAGTACCGCCGCCCATCCCCAGAAGCCTGCACAAGGTCACTCTGTCTGGCCTCACGATGCTGCACCTACTCAAGGCTGTGCGGACAACGTGTCAGGTGCTATTGCGTGATCAGCAGTGTTTAAGATGAGGTCTTGAGGGGTTCGGGCAACGCAAGACGTCCCATGTGAGCTGGTGCCCGACTCCTCGACTGCAGGCTTCTCAGTTGCAGGCTTCTCAATGCGAGGCTTCACAACCTACTGGTTTCAGAAGGCGTCGGAGGGCGAGGTAACGGCGAAGAACTCAAGTTGAGAAATAAGAGAGACGTCACAGTCTCAGCGGCTTGTTGGAACTGCAAAACCGTTAGCTGTAGCTTGCTGTAGTACGGCATCATCGCCAAAGCCTCTACAGCATCGTCGCCGAGTACCATGCGCACGTACTCGCCGTTGCCGCATACTTGCACAAAACGCAGTCGCCTATACATGTTTCCTATGGCGATTGGACTTCGGCCAGCGGGCGGCTTGCGTTGACGGATTTCCGCGCACGATGTCCTGACAGCAATTGCAGATGGATTGGTTGCATGCTGGGCTCGCCTGTGCTTCTCGACACACAGACTGGCATTCACATTGCGTTAGTAGCAGTGACAATGTTGCGTAGGTTCGACATAGATAAGCGGCGTGTTCGAGCGTTTTGCATCCGCTAACGCTTACGACAACCACACTGCAGTACCTTGTTGGCTGGTGAGTTTGACTTCGATACAGCTCAGCGGCAACCACGTTGCTGCTGTTACATGCTCAGCCTAGGTGCTCAGGTAGTGACTTTGGAAGAATATGGTGAGGCTTACGAAATCGAAAGCGCCAACCTTGACAGCCAGGTGCAGTTCGTGGAAGGTTGGTGGAAGGCCGGGTCATTTGATGCACCTTTCGACGTGATCGCGTCGACATCTGCGCCACGAACCCGCCAATCTTTAGAGCAACTCCGGCGCAATGAAGCTGACACGGTCGATGTGCATGAAGCTCAACAGTAGAGGCCAAGAGCAGGATGTGCATGACCAATGCTGTTGGTGCGTGGTTCTTGAGAAACCTATGTTGCTCCGTTAACGCGGTATCGATGGACCCGAAGACAAACACACACTTCGAGTGCCCATGAGATGTGAATCTCGTATCATTCTAAGAGATCCCTCTGCACGGTTGTCAAGTACTTACATATGGACCAGAGAGATGGAAGCATGACATACCGAGACTCGGAAGGCTCATCGCCTTTCCATCGGCAAATCGTGTTGTGGATCAAGCAAGGGCCGAATCTAGGGCCCTGGTAACGACTCTGTATCTGATTAGCGGGGCGTTCTAAATGGATCTGATATTTCATTCAGCTTTCTCACAGAGACTATAGTCGATTCGGCCTTTCTATACATAACCTCCCTCCCTACGCAGCGAACAACCCGGTGGGCCGAACACAGCCAACGAGAGGCTGTGTTAAGCGGAGATATCTGCTATCCTCGCACACTCATTGGCTATGTTCGGCCCACCGGGTTGTTCGCTGCGTAGGGAGGGAGGTTACCACAGACAGGTGTCATAAGCCGCGCGTCGGTAGAAGCATTGGCCGTGTGCTGTTGCGAGACTTCCATGTCGGAGATGTAGTCCTTGTACGCTCCGACTCCTTTCACGGCCGTCTCTCTTTGGCATTCTTGTCTCCCGTCGCAAAGTTCTAACTATTTGTTTCGTGCAGGAGGGATGACTTCTTACCATCTGTATAGTCGTAGTTCGATGGAGATGGCCGTGGGATGGGACTGTAACGTTAGCGATGCTGCAAACGCACTTGTCATGTCACTCTCTACGCGTCGAAAAAGAAGACATTACCTCTTACTATGCGCCAGTAGGCTTATTGCTCATGGCGACGCAATCCGATGTCCGAGCCCATATCCGACAACCTTGTCGCATACGTGTGTCCTGGGGCATGTACGATATGCTTTCGCTCTGATCTACTTTCGCAGCAATCAACATCCCTCCCCATGTAACGGAAAACTCGGTTGGCCGGAACTAGCCAATGAGAGCGCAAAGTCAGCAAGCACAGTGTGTCCATCAACCAAGTAAACCAAAAATCGACCCTCTTACTTGACTTGGCTGACGAGAATCCTTTACCTTGCTTGGTTGGTTGACGAGAAGCCCTTGCTTTGCTTGGTTGGTTGACATTACTCGATAGAATTTCCCGATTTGATATCTATACCAACCTACAGGAGCATACCAGTTCGAAGGAGGTGCTTTTGACACTCAATTGCCGCCACAGTCCCTGAATCGAGCCGATTCCGTTCATCCGTGATGACCTTCTTCGTCTGTGAGAATACCCGCTCACACTCAGCACTCATTGCAGGACAACTAAACAGATCAAACGCCATCTTAGAGAGCACAGGATAGTCAGGTGCATGGCGAATCCACCACTCTAGAGGGTCATCAACATCTCCATCAGCCTTATTAGTCCTAGCTATAAACTGATCGAGGTCAGAGGTGACTCTTGCGCGCTTCTTTCCTCGCGTAGACGCCGTACTAGCGGCGACCCGCTGCCGACGCTTACGAGCTTGCTGGAGAAGATCGAGCGTTGTATCGCTATCCGTACCAACCTCATTATCCTCCTCTTGTGTTGCTTCTGCTATCTCTGCTTCCGCAGCTGCTTCCTCGTATTGTACATACTCATCATGCACCACCCGCTTCGCCTCAGTAATCCATTTCTTCTCATGCTGCCATTCGATATCGAAATAGCTAAATTTGTTCGCAGGATGGAGGGCGACAGCGCATCGGTAGGCTGGCGTAGCGTCCGTAAGGCCGTAGTATTCTTCAAGCTTGAGGCGGGCAGTATCAATGGCACAGGAATAGTATTCCGAAACCTCCTCGGGGTGATTGTCTGCGAACTTTCCGGCTTCCTGAAGCTTCTTAAAGAGGACGTCAAGCGACTCGAGTGTCTCATAGAGTGAGCCATGTGATCCTTCAAGGCCAGCTTTATTGGCTCGGCCTTCCATGCGTTTGGTCAGATCTTTAAACGGCTTCAAGATATTGAAGAAGTGCTCCAGATTAGTCCAATCGCGCTGAGTAATGGCGTCCTGTGAGATATCGTATCCTTCACCACTATGATTATAGTGGAGAAAGAACAAATCAATTGCGTTACGGAGCTTGAGAGCTCTCTCAATCATGGCATACACAGAGTTCCAGCGGACGCCACCGTCAGCCAGTACCCTAGTGTAAAGGTTCTCGATGCTGCCTCTATCGTACGCCTGCAAAATATACTCTCTCAGAAACTCCCGCCGCTGATCACTCCGGTTGATCCACACACAGAAATTATGGAGCTTACCAATAAAACTCTGCTTCCTCCATATCTCAAACCGCTCATCATCAGATGCACCACAGAGCTCTTTCTCCAACCTGCTAACCCCCGTCCCAAACAGAAGAGCTTTGACGATGAGGTTTAGAATATGGCCAACGCACCGAAGGCGACTCTGCTGTGTGATTGTGGGGTACTGCTTTGCTAGTTCTCCAATACACGTGTCGTTATTGCCAGCGTTGTCCATCATAAAGAAGCCAATGACAGCGGATATATCGTACAAGTCGATAACCGTTGACAGCAATTTCGCAATGTTCTCTCCAGAATGTGGGCCTTTTAGAGGCGGGAGGTCAAGAAGGGCTGTTTGCAACTTATGCTTCTCGTCTAGGAAGTGAGCAACAACTGCCACATAGTTCGTTCCTTCCTCAGAAGTCCAGGCGTCAGTTGAGATATGGATCTTGCTTTTCGCAAGATGAAGCCTTTCCTTTAGCCAAGCACGTCTCCCAGTATCACCGTCCCACATGTCTTTAACCCAGGTGCTAAGAGTTGATGGGCTCTTAGGTAGAATTTTATCGATATCCTCTAAGCAGCCAGTAAACATGTTACGAGTGCGTTGATGTGTCGCTTGCCGAAAGGTGAAGTCAAGATCAATAACCCAGTCAATAAACTCTTTCTTGAACTGAGAGTCGTTGAACATCAAGCGCCGGCCTCCAAGGTATGGTATGGAGCTCGTTGCTCCCTTGGCCATGTCGAACGGGTTTAATGCCATTATTTTGTAACCGAATTCTTCAAGTTTGTGTTGATTCTTTAGGTGATACATGATACTAGTAGTACTCTCACTACTGTACAGAGCAGAATCATGCTGGCCACTAAGATGGCAGTATTTGCAGAGCCAAAACTTGTTCTCTCCATTGGTTGTGAGCTGCGCACCGTGTTTGTAGATTGGCGAGGGCTGGGTTTTAGAGTTGAGGGCCCGCTTGTGAGGCTGACGATACCGAATCGATGGCAACACCTTCCTTTCATAGCGAATTTTGTCCCAGTCAATAGGAAATGGGCATTGAGTAGATGTCGGCAGCTCTCTTTCGAAGGTGGCAGCAGTATTGGTGGAAACAGAACTTGGGGTCTCTATGATTTCTAGGTTATAGCTAAGGGATTCAGAGGGAGTCCTAGGTAGAGGGGAACATGTGGATCCTCTACGAGTCAGAAAAAATGGATGGGTAGGCATGTTTAACCTGGAATCTGGCGGTTTCGTACATAGAGGCTGCAGGCGTGAGAGTTTTCGACAGCAAATCTCAAGAGCGGCAATTTCCAACCAATCAGAACATCCGGGCTAATAGTTCTTCCCATCCCGATGCCCCAAAAAACTCCTGTCGCCCACCTCCTCTACAAAAATGCCTAATGCGGTAAGGTCGTCAACCAACTCCGAGTTGACTCGAGTAATGCGAAAACCCTTACTTGTGGTTGCTCGGATAGACGTTTACTCGTGGTTGCTTGTTATGTAATCAACCAAAGTCAACCAACCAAGCCAAGTTACTTGGTTATTGGACACACTGCTTATGACCGCCCTGAGAAACGGGGAGACTGATCCCACATACCCTAGCATCGCAGTTTCTCTTGAGGATAGAGGCTGTGAAGCCACCGGGTGCCATGCAGAGATCGAGAATGGCAGGATTTCTGCTAAATGATGAAGTTGATGGCAGGACTGAAGTCATCTCGTCGAGTTCGTCACCAATCTGGCACATCATTTTGTAGAATATGCGTTTGCCGGACTCATCCGCGTTATCTGCTCGGTGGCGCTGTACTCTAAAGTGGTCGTCTCCTTGAGGATTCTCCCATCCCTGCTCGTGTAATCAGCACTGAATAGTTTGGGTTTATAGAGAAGGCCTACTCTGCGCCGAAGATCTGTGAGTTCCTTGAATACAGCTGCATGCTTGAGGCAGTACTCCTTGATGATCAGGTTCGGGCATGGGGTCAATGAACTGTCCGACGAGGTTTTGGGACGCCCGTCGTTTGAAGTTGCATTTTCCGGCTCGTTATCAAGCATTGTGTCTCTGATGGTTGTCAGTAATTTTCAGCTTGACGGTGCGGAAACCAAGAATATTCCAGGGTCGAAACCGCGAACGGGTCACATTGTCGATCGCCACTTTTTCTGATTGTTCTTACTCACGGCTCAACAACGGTCGTCGGAAGCACTATCGCAGTTCCGACCGCAAACGTGTCACCGCATCACTCGAGCATCGCCGCAAGCCACAGTTACACAACAGCGTCCCAAATGCATGCAACGCATAGCCTGAAGATTGCCGATGCAACACCTATTTGGCGATCTCTGAGCATCACTCGAGCGTTCTCTGAGCGTCCGTGAGCTAGACTTGCAGTGTAAAGTCCAGCTTGTGGTCAGCCATCGGATCATGTGATCGTGTAGATCTTACGGGACCGACAAAGGTATGGAGCATAGATGGATGATGATAAGAAGGTCGACGTATCGGGCACGATAGGTCCAAGGAGTACGTCAATTGCTGTCGGTACGCAATCGAAATCAACTCCACGACATGAACCATTATTCAACTTAGGTCCCGCTGTGATATGATCAGAGGAGCTGTCTTCCGCAGAAAGGGCGATTTCATCGTTTCTCGTGCGACAGCTAGATGCCCATAGAGGCAAGTTTAGTTTATTTGCTGGCCCTCTTTCTCTGATAGTGACGGTGACAGGCACGGTTGGTTCCTGGTTCTGCGGTCTGCTTCAATCTCACCACACCGTCCACATGGCAAAGATCCTTCTCTACCAATACGGGCGTTTCGTAGGGTATCCAGATAAGGTCTAGGAAGGTTACTTGTATAGATCGAGGTGCTGGCGAGCGCCTGGAGACTGTTGAGCAAGTCGAAGCGCTGACTGGATTTTCTTACAAGGCTCATGGCCTCGAGCCAATGAAGAGAGTGCTACTACAGAAAGACGTGCGTCGCGTTTCCGTCGGCGTTACCTCACCCGCCCTGTTTGAGATGATCGAACCAGTAACAGCACGCACAGTGTATACCCAGTGACAGGCTGCTAGCAGCTGTCTGCTCATCGATCTCGCTCCTCAACGTGTCAGGTCCAGACAAGCTGCCTATTTCTTGCCATCCTTGTTGTGTGCCCATGGTGTAATCATGTCTAGCAGCTCGGTGCGAGTATTCGGTAGACATCGTGAGTGGTGCTTCTCATTGTGATACCCAAGTGGGCGCCTGTTGCAATAGGCAAGTCAACCGAGTGGTGTTCTCGATTCTCTCGCCACAACCGATGCCAGACCTTGACTCGTCTCTCTCCGTACAGAAGCAACATCTGGACATTGAAGACGCTCAGAAGAGAGTATGACGCGTCCTCCCCGGGCTTCATGTTGTGTCCTTGGGCCCGTCGCATACGTCCGTCCACCGTAAAGCATATCACCGAACTGCCTCCAAGCACCTGTACGGCAGTTCCAATGTCGTCGTGAAGAGTCTGCATTGCGGCCCCCTTGTCGCCAAGCTGCTCTCCTTGCTTAGAATGAATTTCAGTAGTTGCTGGAGCGACAAGCTCTTGAAGTGTCCAGCTTCACTCAGACTATCTGCTTTTCTTGATTGCAGGCTTTCGCTTTCTATGCGTATCGCTGTCTTCTGGAAAGAGGCCACTGTAAACACCGGAGAACACAAGTACCTCCTTGTCGTATCTCATCTTGCTCTTTCCGCTGCTCGTTGACAGATTATCGAGGGCTGTTTCTTATTCCTTCGTCTCAGGTAGTGAAAAGTGTCCCATAGGAGGGGATCTCATCGTCACTGACCATGTCCTTTGTACAAGCAAGTCCGCCACCACCTGAGTAGTACAAGAGTCGCATCGTATCGTGAGCGGAGACTGTAGGGCGGGCTAGCGACAGCGGCACGAGGATCGATGGTATGACAGCCCGTCCGCTCGTTAGGGACAACGGACGTCGCTGGTAGGGGCGATGAACACAACTCAGCAGAAGGTTCGTGACGGGAAGCATAGAAACGTCGCAGCATGATCGCTCGTTGGAGCCTGCGGGTCTATTTAACGAGTGATCTTCAGCCTTTGGTCTGTGGATAGGGACGATTCGTGCAATGTCGCCGCGCTCATCGGTATTTTGAGTGTGAGTGAGAATGGTCTACTTCGCTCACTCAATCGCGCACCAGTACCCGGCGACTTAGGCGCTCAATGCATGTTGTCGTACAGGCAACATGGCAGCCCCAGCAGCCTCAGAGTCGCTGTGACAGCAATCGAAGTCAGCGGACTACTGGCTATATGGGTAAACGCCGTCAAGCGCCCGTTATATTACGCCGAGTCCATATAGCCGTGTCGGGGAGATTAATGGATGAGGAGACTGAAAGTGTTGATGTTTTGGCCGCCTTGTTGCGAAGCGACGGCGTGCACGGCCTTCTGAGGCCTGCCGGCACGCGTCAGGGCACGAACGACTATGTGTCAGTTTTTGGCGTACAATATAAGCAACGACGAATGGCTTGCAGCTCTCTACCACGTGGCATTTGCGCGAGCACCAACAAGAGTTCTTGCTTGGAATCAGCCTTGCGTTCGAGCCTACTACAATGCGATGTCCGGATGCGGAGTCGTGACACTGGGTCTTGTGGCAGGTTATTATCGAGCGAACTTGCAGCTGCGGCTGGGTGATCCGGCCCCACAATTTTCTGGTCCAAGTTTTAAAGAGTGATGTCTTCAGCCCCATGGTCACCAGGCCACATTGATGACTTTCTCTTTACACCGTGACTCTTCGACAGATGGCGGGCTAGCAGTTCGTCGAAAGCACTTCTGGATCGGTATTGCTTGCATGCGAGGTGTATGTGCAAAGGCGATTCCGCTGGTCGAAGGCGCAGCTGTCTCGGTCAGAGCTTAGGAGCAGAGTCAATAGCATACGCGTTAAGCGGCGAGAGGACGATGTCTCGCCTTGCGCGCTGGAAGACCCAACGTGCAGAGAACAGAAGACGCTACCCGCACACGGAGCTTTGCTATGTGTGTCCGTGGGTCGTGTATTATAGCTAATCTTGAACGTCTTACATACCCCCTCTTTCTAAGTGACGTTCGCATGATCGCTTCCATACTTGATTTGCACAGTCTTCTTCTCAGACTTCTAAGGATAGACCAGATCAGCGCGCATCATCTCGTCTTTTCTCTCTGATCAGATCCTAGCGGTCAGACTGATCACGTTGTTTGGTCTAGGCTGTTGTAGGGCCGTTTCGAGGCCATATCTAGTAGTCGTGATCGCGATTCTTGGAGCTGAGTTTCGTGCGGCTTAACATCTAGGGCTCACATGTTTCTTGCCGGATGCAGGCCAGCTGGTGTTCAAACCAACGCTTCTTCGGCTATATCTAAAGTCATCGTATCATCAGCAAAGCTTCTAACGACCTTACATCCTGCTGTACTTCATCTCTACCGAGCCGAGTTCAGCTTGACGACGTCTCTTCGAGCGCGGTGAAGCCATACCTCCACTGCTACCAACCTCTAGCGCGCACACTGGTGGCGATTCTAACGGCGTTGTTCGGAGTGTAGGGTCTACAGCTGCTATTGTGGTGACATCCGCAGAGAAACCTCGATCATATACCAAAGATAACCTTACTCCCCAACAGGTTCGCATCTGTCGCTCCGCCAGCTAATCATCTCTCGGTAGGCTAGCATTAGGTATGCTCAGGAGGTTAGCGTTGAACGGGATTATGGGCAAGAACCTAGGCCCAGTCTAGTAGTACTGCGTGATCGTGGCAGCGGGACACTTGGCCACAGCCGGCGTGAGGACTTCTAGGGTGGGTACAAACTATAACTGATGAGTCCACTAAACATAGAACTGCCCCGCACAGGGCATTCGGGAAATGTGCTATGTGATTGAGATACTGCTTTCGATCTGGACTATAGAGACTATGACTACATACTCGCATAGTTGCTCTCTCAATCATAGTATCAGCTACGGTTGACACCAATGGCAAGTTTAACACGTACAATGCAGTGGCTTTTGTGTAAGTCCTCGATTGGGCATATTAAAAGTCCACGATGAATTGGTGTCTGATATTTATGCATGGATCCTCTTTATGCATGCAAGCGTCACACCAACAAGACGAAGAATTGGCTGGGATACAGGCTGTCACGAGATGCTACGAGTACGTGTTTACGAGCTTGCTAGAAGCGTTAATTGTAGCTACGTACGATATCTGGTGTAATACAAGACGTTGCGTAAGGAAACAATAGCAGAATGTGAGGGCGGTAAGGAAATATAGGTAGGGGCCCGTGCGTGCGGCGCTCGGGCTGTAACTGTCCAATTAACAGAATCCGGGTGCTTGATAAGCACCCGGCGTTTGTGCGCGCTTAGGTGTCAGGGAATCACAGTGGTTACCGTGACACAGGCTGCGTATGACCAGAACAAAGTATGTACGAGGCTATGAAATAAAGATAACCAAAACAAGCGAGCATTATTTGCTCTTGCACTACCTTGGATTCAACGATATGTGAGGATCTCAATCAAGTTTGAAACCTCCTCGAAGATAGAACTTTGCGGCAATATGATATCTACCCTAGCAAAGAAACCAGCCACGATGCTGAGTAACGCCCGGTTTTCCTTCCCGCAGCCCTGGTCCGACTCCAGGAGAATATCCAGCGCAAGCATAGACAAAGCAAGTGTCTGAATAAATAGATGGTTGCTATTGTACCACTGATTAGTACAGGCGTAATGTGAGAAATACTACTTCATGCGATACATACCAGTCTTGAAGTAGGTACTCCGATGCTATCGTGTTAGAGCCTGTAATGACTTCTCGTATCGATCGCCTGAGTACTTCTTTACATTCTTGAGACCCTGTGGGAGAAGAAGATCGCGGATCCGGTAGGCTTATAGTTAGTAATTGGAATCGAGCCTCGTAGTAATGGTATGACGTCTGGAGCTTCATGTGTACAGCATCGCTGTGTTCCAGGGATAGCATCATCTGGCTGATCTCAACTGACCCATACCATTCTTCTAGCGCCGTTGACAGCGCCACAGCCCTGTTAGAACGATTTTCGGATAGCTCACCCTCTGCGCCCACTCCGAGCTGCAGGATGTTTGAGCATATCTTCGAGTACTGAGACCGAATCCGCAACCATTCTAAGGAGAGTGTAGTTGCAACGTCACTCGGAAGTGCGGTGTCGGGTGGATTCGTAGTCGGAAGGGAACCGTCGCCAACCAGCTGTTTTCCGTATATTAGCCTTGACGCGATTGGCCCAAGAAAAGCATGTAGAGCGTACAGAGAAGGTTTGCCATCTCAGTGCATAAGACTTATCAATGCAGTAGAGTATCCGCATGGCTCGTTTAGTCTGAACGGCCTGCTCGTTGCTAACACAGAACTTGCGTAGGGCAGTCTCCAAATGCAGACTCAAGGAGGCCGCAGTTGAAATGCTACCAAGTATAAGCGCAGGTAGGTTATCTGATCCCGTTTTTCGGCAAGGCAGAGCTGGATAGGTTAGCTGACTGCTCCGCTATAGATGATCGGTTTTTACGAACTACGGCAACAAGCGCCTGGCTTTGGTTAGCAAAGCCTCTGTTGTCATCGAGCTGACAGGCCTACCAAGAACTTACGAACGCTACCATTCTGGCGAAGTAGCAACGTTGAAGCTTCTAGCACAGCATCTAGTAGCGCTACTTTAGATGCCGAGCTTACTTCTGGATCCAACGAAGCTCCCCAAGCCAGCGAAGTGATTAGCAAAGACATGTCGCTAACATCTACAGGTAGCTTTTCTGGGTCCAAAAACCGCTCTTGTATGCACGTGACGTCTTTTTCTTTGATGAACAGATTCAAGCTATCCCATACATGAGCTTATGTCGTTCATCTGCCGTTCGATCGACTTACCCTCCTAGCTCTCTGAATGCCCCTTATGAATCATTAATAAGCTATTTGTAGACGACAGTGGCAACGTACTCTGAACAAGCTTCTCTATAGGGGAGACTGGTGAGGTCTAAGCTCTGGTGTTCTCCACTAGAGTCAACCTTTCGCAAAAGATCGGAGACACAAGTCTGATGCTTTGAAGACAGTAGTACTTCAATTTTCTCCCACACTGCCTGTTGTCTACGGCTCCCTCGATCTGCGTTTTTGCAAAGGGCCGTAAGGCCGTACATTCTATGATTTAGGAGTGGTTTCGCCTTGGTAGTGTTAGAGATCAGTGTTCAGTGAAGGAAAACAGATCATTCACCTCTGCTTTGTCGGCTACCATTCGTTCCGGGAGCAGCGATAGTGTACACTTAGCGCTGCCGTTGTGTGTGCATCGGCTCCTAGCAAGCCATAGAGCTGGGCGGTGCTATACTGGCGTAGGTTTCCGTCGTAGTCCAAGTCCAGCCAATCCAGCATGATTGTGTTGTTTCTGAGGCTATCGCATGACATTTGATTCTGCAGACCGCTCGCCTGATGATCGGGCTCTATTCTCTAGTAAGCCAACGATTCCGTGGGAAAAGAACGAACTGCTTCAACCACAACAATCATAGATGATTCTACCTAGCACCAGAAACTAGAAACGAAGGGGCCCTGATATGTACCTGTGTTCTTGGCTTGGCTGGTGCTTGGAATCGTTTCATCTGGGAAATCAAAATCCAGATACGAGCGCGCGCCATCGGATATTAACTGCGAGAAACACGCCTCGCTAAATGGCGTGTTTAAGGTATTTGCTGAGCCCTCAGCATCTCGGCCCACGGCAACCTGGAGAAGAATGATGTAGGTTTGATGAATCAGGTGTCATGCTGCCGTTTATCGCGTACGCCTGTGTCAGTGTGAAGTTGTGTTCGGCACGGCTCTGGATACTCTTCTCTTGTATAGGACGTCGTGAGCGATGCATGCTGTATTCGCAAAGAGATTCGTTCCGCTGTCATGGTGTTATTGGCAAGTCCCAGGATGGAACCAAGGCTTTGTGTACTTCACATTGATTACATGGATTCGCTCCATTGCATGCCTTCGTTAGCATGTAGCATGTACCTCGGTCATCACGGAACAAGCTTACATCGGACCTTTTTCAGACGGCACTCTTTACATGCACCTCTCCGTCGAGTCAACTTGGGACGAGGACCACTCATCTGGTCGACAAGAGCACCTTTAGATACGTAAACAAAGACAAAAAGCAAAACTTAAATCAAATATATCTATTCAATACCCCACAGCGATTACCCTCCGGTGTTCAGATAGTTTATAAGGGTCTCCCGGAGCCAATTCGTCATACCATGAGCTGTGCGCAACTTTATGCGGCGCTAAATCGATATGCAGTAGCTCACACAGGTAGGAGCTAGTCTCTAAGTTAGTGTGCCTGCAGCGCCATTGTTTTTGAGATGCACGCTCGCGCAGCAGCCCAAAGATGCTCAAATGCTTTGGCACACAGTAGCACACACTTTCCAGCCAACCTCATCCTGCGATCTGGCTTTAGACATCGTTACCTTAAACCAGACGATTCATAGTAGAGTTTGTTGTATATACCTATCTTGTCGTACAACACCTTGTCGATGTTGACAACTCGGAGTCGTAAGCCATAATCTCTTGGTGAAGCTAGCACGATTGAACCCTTGGAACGTGACTGATCCCTGCGTTAGCTCCGACACCCTGCCCGTTCCGCTCTCAGTAGTGTGACCAGAAGCACGATATCGGGAATCTCCGGATATCTAATCTGAGAGATTCGGTCCTTTCTCGTGGCAAAATATCTTCGGCTTTCGTGACGTACAACCGTGCCATTGTCGATCTAGGACAAGGCCAGCTTTGACACAGCGCCCCCGATGTGAAGTTATTGAATGCATTTACCCCGTTTAGATGTGATGCAGCCTTGACCAGCTACATTCAGAGTACGATTAGAAACCCGCGAAGTTTGGGTATTTCTGTAGAACTATCTGTGGAGATGAACACAGTTTCCTAACGCCTTGCTATAGGGATGCCGAGTCTCGCTTTCGACTAAACTTGAATGATATGCTTTCGCACCGACGCTACACCGCCAGTCCGCCCGTGAACCACTTTGACGACTGCGAGATTACCCCATGTGAAAGGAAAGTAGGGTCTGGCTGGAACTCAGAAACCGCGGTCTAGTTCCAATTGCAGCATGGTGTCAAATTCGCGATGACAGAAACTAGACGTTAGATTTGCGCTCGGAGCTAGTAAGGTTATTGTCGCGTGGTACGATAAACGTTGCGTTCGATTAACGTCAGGCTAGCTGGTCTGTTTACTTCGTTGTTCGTTGAATGCCGCTTCCTAACTGAAACAATGTGGGAGCTCCGACACAAGGTTCTTATGAGTAAGGGCGTATAGCTCAGTGAGTTGATGACGGATCTAGTCTCTTCCGGTGAGATCGTTTGGCATCTCTCTAGTAGCGTCCCTCTTCCGATACCCTCCTCCCGATGCACTTCTTCCGACGTCCTGTTGTAGCGTTATGCTGTTTTACATTTCCGAAGCACATTTCCCAGTTCCTCAGACAGACAATACCAAGCCTTGTCTCAACTGTTGTTAATACGCCGAAAACACAGTGCGCCTCAAAATGTGGACCTCATCTTGACTGTACTCGGATGATTCGTACGACAACACTCCCTGACAACTTGGCCTTTTGTACATAGAGTACGAGCGAGCTCTCATCTAGCTGGACACCCGAGTCGAGTTCTGGAATGACATAATGTATTTGGAGCAGGGAACCTTACTTGGTTGTTGTAGTGGCGCTGGTTTCCTCCGGTGAGATCGGAATTATGCGGTCCGCTCCTTTGTATAGTCGTTTTGGCAGAGCGGTGTCGAGGACCACGCCTGGCCCGCAGTCACGCCGATCTACGCGTACATCTGTAGCCTCACTTCAAGTGTCCATGCTCTGGACTTACTACTTGCTTATTCTGTACGCTTCTCTGGTCAGACAGACTAAGGGCTACACAGCCTCGCCACATCAGCGATTCTCTTCTCATCCGCCGTCTTTGCAGTTGTCTTCCGTACGGTAGACAGGGCAGCCGAATGGACGGCGATGTCCTCTGAGCCTCACACACGAAGATGCAAGTAAGAGCGGTAGCGGAGCCGCGGTGGGTATAGGTGCCTGGGACCGAGGGTGTGGGAAATGCTGCTCTACATACGGTCAGACTTGCTCAAGACTTACTCACTCGTTGTCAAAGGCACTTACCTGGGTAGCTGCGACCTGTCACCCCAGTTGCTTCAGGTTGCGCATAGTCGATCGCTGCGGCGACTGTCCGCTTCTGTGTACTGAACGGAGTTGCTTCCGGACCTCCTGGAAGCTCGCGGAGCTTAGGTCCCACAACAAGGAACACCATGAGAAGAAGGCGGTGAGATGCGAGAAGATTGCGACTTCAGCCTGTTTGTGATGGCGAAGCAGCGGCTGGCAGTCGCCCCTTGTAGCCGTGGCCTGCCACGAAAGAAAAAGGGTCTGGAATGAGAAGGAGTCCCATGCTAACAGATAGACCAAGACACCGCTGAGCTACCGTGTTTTGGCAGTCCGTGCGTGCCATCACTTATGCGCGCCATCACCCTTTCACAGGCATCACGAAAATGAGGCCATAGAGCCCCAACACAATAGCTATTTCCACGAGATTTTCTGGTAGACAATTCTATAGACCTATGCGACAGACATTCTCACTCAAACCTTTTACGTGGAGCGATTTTCCGACCACGGCTGTTGTATGTAGCTGGTGGTGACGGGGAAGACTGGCGAGCAATGCGCCGACTACGGGCAGCCGCGCCGCCACGATTCTGCTCCTTCCTGGGTGCTGCGCTCTGTAAGACCTTGCGCTTGCCTCTCCGGGAAGATTGTACAGCTCTTTGAGCATCGCGAGCTTCCTTATCTGTCTGTCGTTGAGCTTTGCGTGCATCAATCTCTGCGCGCTCCTGCGCGTGTCTCTGGTCACACTCTTCCTTCTCTCGCCCGCTTCGCACGCTTCTCTTCTGCAATTTTCTCATTGTATGGCTCGTTAGCGCGTGCTAGCTCTCTCATTTCAGTCTTCTTCTTTTTTCCCCGGCGTCTCGCTCTTGTTGCGCAAAGCCTCATGCGGGTCTTAGCTTCACGGAAGGGACCTAGGAGTCCACAGCATGTTCGGTCCACAGTACTCATAGTGTTGTAGCAAATCTAGAGGCTTGCTACAAGACTGACACTTCTTCTTATATGTGGGCGCGTCGCGAGACCTCATTTTCGCCCTACAGAAGCTGGGTTTGCATAGCCATATGGTGTAACGATCGCCGGACGATAGCAGCGTCCTTCTTGGAGGCACTGCTCAACACACGCTTAGTAACTCGATCTAGTGACCTTCAATTTTCTCCGCTGTAATACGAGGCTTTGGATGATGCTTCGCGAGGTGTCAGAGCTGTTGTTGGTGAAGCGTTCGAGTATAACGTTGGGGTTGAGCGGGCTCACACCTGTAGCGGTAAAGGAGCTCGGTATGTTCTTCTCAATAAAGCTGGTCACACAAGCGTCCCAGAATAAGCTAAAAAAAGTCGCTCTTCTTCACCGGCACCAAGCCTTGATGCTTGGCAATACGTTGTTGCAGCTTCTTCGAATATGCTGTACTAAGAGGCTTGAACATCAACACATCGAGCGGCTGCAGTGTGTGGGTGCTGTGAGGCGGGTATACAGCTAACGGAATCTTGTGTCGGTGGCAGTGCTCTAGAAACTCTTCTGTTAGGTGACTCCCATGGCCGTCTACAACTTGCCATCGGCCACATCCCAGTACGTTGGAAAGTCTTCTTGATGAGCCTGGACTCATGGAGGTGGCGATCGAGTTGTTTTCGAGTATGCTTTCGACAGCGGCGAGAACACAACAACATCAAAGTGGCTGCAAGCTGTGGGTTGCATGGAGTGAAAAGATGGCCAACAGGATGCGGTTGGCATCGCAAAACTCTATGGAATCAGTTGATACATGATTGCCGTGGCCATCAAGGATCAGAAGCCGGTAATCCCGTCTTGCTTTTGGCTTCGTGAAGCGTTCAAATACCTGTCAAGCCATGCCATGCCTATCTCATTGTTGCTTCATTCCGCAGCTGAGTTTGAGGAAGAAATTCTCATGCTTGCCGGCCTCAACGGCGTCAACCCAGCTTGATTGAAGCCCGGCGGTGCCTTGGTAAATGATGGTGGGCGGTAATACCTCTCCAGAAGCGCATACACAAACCAGCAGCGTTACCTATTCCCTGGTGCCATGCTGTATCGTCGCCTTGATCTCTCCCGACGCCCATAGTCCCTTAGAGACCATACGCTTTGCGGTTTGTGATGCCGATGAAGAAGCCCTTCTCACCCATATTGTAGGTATTGTGCGCGTCAACGTCGTACTCTCGCATTTTCGAATGCAACAGGTCAAACTATAGACTGTATCTTTCTTCTGAATCAGCGTTGTGACGTTTGCGATCAATCCCGGTGCTCCATTTGATGGTAAGCTCGTCGGCATGGCGATGCAGAAAACGCGAAACCCAGGCTCTGGAAACCTCATTTTTGACTATCGTCGCCGCGAAATTTTGTACCATTTCACGCGTAAGAGGAAGTCTTCGGCGAGTTTAACGTTCTATGTATAGCATAAGTTGATGCTCTTGTTGTGGGTTAAGGTTTCGTCGGTCTTCGGCAGCCTGTGTGGCCTTAGAGGGTTGTGCGCCTTTGTGCCTGCGCGACAACGTCGCTCTATCTACTCCGAATTTTTTGCAACTTGGCGGCACAAGAGTTTATCTCCGGCCTCACTCCATTCAATGTATTCAATCGCTTCTTGAATCAGATCCATGGTTGTGGAGTTGCGACGCGTTGAAGTTGGGCGGGATCACGATGCAGCGGGGCTTGGGGTGGCTCGTTGACTGCGCGCGGCGGGAGGCCAGCCTACCCTTGGCTAGATTATGGGCATGTACGGGAGGTGGACGAAACAAGCGCAGTCAGCGTCAGATGCCGGAGATTCTATTGCTTGGTTTCACGCACAAGCCAATCTGGGAAGCAAGCAGCTTACCCGCCACTGCGGTACCTTTCTCGTCGAGATCACCTTGCGCGGAGCCGACGGATCTTGCAAAGTGCTTACGGTCGTCATGGAGTCATGTCGTGGTCAGCCTCGCTTGCAGTGCGGGAGAGTCGCTGCAGCCTTGCTGCCCCAGGTCGGCCGCTTCTGCACCGGGAATAATACAATCGCTGATGTTGCCCACTGGCCATCGCACATCCCAGTCCCCGAAGCGCCAGTCGGCCTCCATTGGGTTGAACGCATTGTCGACCATGCCTATCGTGCGTGTTCCAAAGAGCCAAAGCCCCTCTCAGTGTGACGGAAAACCCTATGTGTTGGAAGCAGCCAATCAGAGGGCAGGGATATCATCTTCCCGACACCGTGTTTTGTCTCATTGCTTGCTTGGGCACACAAGATTTTCCGTCATATAGGGAGGGACTTTACAAGCACAATTGCATTGCGAAGAGACGTGTCGCAGGGTTGAGTACGGATATTGCAGACAGAATAGTCAATTAGAAGAGAGTGCAAGTTATATGTTGTACTGTTTGCAGCCTAGCTCAGCTTATATATATGTCATCGCACAGCGTCTTTGATGTTGTGCAGTCCTTCAATACCGAACACTGTGAGCCTAGGGCTACATCACATGACTGCTTTGCAGTCACGACTAATGCGTCGGACTATCTGAGAGCGTGGACACACTCGTGCATACACAACAAGACATTCACACATAAGACCCCATACTACTGTCACCCCTTGCCTACACCTACGTAAACTACGAGTCTTTGAAACTGTTCTGCCCGTCGCGCCTCAATCTCTACAAAAGAAGTCATGTTATAGGTCAGGACAAAGGGGTGGGTGAGGAGCCTAAAAGTGTTGACATTTTTGATCGCTTTGTTGTAAAAGTAATGGCGTGCACGAACTACCGACGCTTGCCTGTACCCGCCAAGGCACAGCAGTCAGAACGACATCGTGTCATCTTGTGGCGTGCGATATGGGGAACAACGAGTGGCTTCAGCTTGACATCGTGACGATATTTGGAAGCACAGACGCTTTGCTCGGTGGGCTTTTGTTTCGTGAACGACTCTGACGAGGAGATATGCCCATCTCTTGGCAACGTGACCTTTCCTTTGTTGCGGGGGCAACGGTGCGCAAGCGGCGCTCATGCACTAGGTGTGTAGGCGGCCAAAACACAGTGGCGCTTCCACACACAACTCTCGCGACTCTCTTTACCACGGCTGTCAAAGCGGCTCTCTCCATCACTCAAATATCTGGTGCAAGCATCGTTGTCTATGCTCATGCGATAGGCATATTCTGGTGTTCGTGTCCTGCCGACGGAGAACGCGACAGACAGACCCACTGCAGCGAGCTGGTGGTCGGAAAGATCTTACCGCTACAACATGGCGGAGGAGTCGCCAGATTGCAAAGGCTCTTTATCTGAAGGAACAACGCAGGCGTGAAGCGGCAGAGAACGCCCAGAAAGAAGCGGAAGCAGCACAGGGGGAGGCACAACGCAGACGCGAGGAGGCGGAGCAAGCTCAGGAAAGAGCGGCAGAGCAGACGCGCAAGACAGCCCTTCCCGAGTTCCTCGATGCCTGCCACACCCATCTCCACTCCGGTCTCACCGTCCAGACCGACCCGATCCTGTCGACGCGAGGCAACCCCGCCAACGCAAACAACAAGCTTCGCCCTGAAAGGCTGGCCCTGTGGGCCGGCTTCCCAGCACAACAGGCGACCATCTGGAACGATCTGATGGAGTACGGCTTCGCGTCCGAGCGCCACTTCACGTCGCTTCACACACTCGAGGAGACGGGCGAGGCTGTGCGGCGGCGGATGATGAGCTCGGAGCTGGACCTGAACGTCTTCCAGCAGCACACCGTCGAAGACCAGGTATCGCTGATCATTCAGGGCATGCACACAGCGACCGACGACTGCGGCGGAAGTTTGGGCTGCAGGGCTTGGTGAACTTTGAGAACCACGCCAACACGCTCAGCCCGGAGTCGCAGCTGGAAGAGGGCATGGAGCAGCTGACGGTGTCGGGGACCGGGCGACGGCGGTCACCACGCCTGCAGGCTAAAGCGAAAAAGACACGACCGTCAGGCTCAACAGATGCGGCAGAAGCGGAGGATGCTGGTCGCAAGAGCACAGCGAGCTCGTCGCGTCCTCGGGCCGACCAGTTCTGCGTATATAACACAGGCACGACTCGAAGCGCTCAGGACCACATTGCGGCCTTCATCCTGGAGTACAAGGCGCCGCACAAGCTCCCGCTCGGCTACATCTACGAAGGGCTGGGCGAGATGGAACTCGACGAGGTAGTGCAGTGCCGTGACGACGAGACGCTGAGAGACCGCTTTCGCCGGCTGGTCGCCGCGGTCATCACGCAAGCCTTCTCCCATGGTCCGGATCGGGGTGGAGTATGGGTGCGTGCACGGGCGAAGCGTACATCTTCCTGCGGGTGGGAGACGACCCCAGGACGGTGCACTACTTCCTCTCGGTGCCAAAAGGGCGACGTGGGAGACGACGGGGTGGACAGCCGGCTCGGAGGTGCGAACCGCTTGCACCTGACCGCGGTGGGGCCAGATGCTGGCCTTTACCCTCCAGGCGCTGAAGACACCGCCACGGTCGCAGCGATGGCGGACTAAGGCGGCGGCGCAACTGCACAGCTGGGAGGTGGTGTACGACGAGCTGCTGGATGCGATCCCCGAAGGCACGACGCAGTCGTCGGAGTATCAACCTCCAGGGGACAACAGCTTTCTTCGCATGTCGCCCGTGCAGCTGCGCGGCGGAAGAGCGAAGCACAGCTCGCCCAGCTGCCGACAAAGCGGAGCAGCGGCACGAGGCCAGCGACGACGAGCCAGAGTCAGAGCCTGATCCGGACACGCCGAGCCGACAGGTGTCGTTGTCGCAGCATTTCTCGCGCGCGCAGAAGACACGGCTAGCTCATCAAGCGGTCGCAAGCGCGAGCGCAGGCGTGGCCAGGGAGCAGAAGACGGCCAATACTGCGCACGCAGGAATGCTTGCGCGGGCTCGCGGAGGGCGGTGTGCTCGACAGATGTTGTCCCAACATGCGAGACCACGGAGACAAATACCATCAGATCGACCAGTCAAGCTTCCTTGACCTCATGCGTCGACAGCTTGCGGATGACCTGGACACGGATTGCGGTCCCGTGAGCATGCCCGGGGCGTGGCGTGCTCTTCCGCGTCCGCCTGCGATCGCACGGATACGTTGTGGCAGCGAAGTGCACGCCCGCCTACTTCGCCCATCGCCTGCGATGGGAGGCGTCTATCTACGAGCGGCTTCCGGCCCATCCAGGGCATTCACGTGCCGGTACACCTGGGGAACATCGACCTGGAGACGCCGTACTTCTACGAAGGGATCGTCGACCTTGTGCACATGATGTTTCTCAGCTTCGGAGGCCATCTTATCAGCCAACATCTCACGATGGAGAACAAAGGAATCGGTCAGCGAGCAAGAGTAAGGCTGTCGGCCGACGCGATTCTGAGGCTGGGCGTGCTGCACAGGGACCCTAATGCTACGCAACATACTGTGGAACGAGGAGACTGGGCACGTGATGGTGATTGACTTCGAGCGAGCAGAGATAGAGCAGCGGACCGTACTAGGTGCTATCCTCGGTCAACCGCAAAGGAAGAAGCCGGCAGAAAGCTTGGGCAAGCCAGCGCGAAAAAAAGCCTTCTGCATGCACACTGGAGATACGGCGGGCGATGTTTGAGCTGAAACGGCATGGCGCAGTCGATTCGATGCGGGTGATGCCAAACGCATACGACTTGTCTGCACCTTGTAATCGATGGCGTTCACCTGGCGGGTACCTGATGTTGCCCATGACGAGCTGCTTTAGCGGAGGGAGCACAGGTGCAGTGGAGCATGTCAGTTGTGGGGATTGTGGCGGACATGGCCTGCCCGATACCTTGGATGTTGACTTGAGGTACGGACCCAAGTACTGCCTCCGAGGAGACTTGGTCGAGCTTCGTGGAGACTGCTTTGGGCAGCTGCAGAGGCTATGTCATTCCGACCTCAAGCTCGATGTGCCGCCCTCCACTGTGCGGCATCTGCACGAACACCACCATGAGTTCTCGGCTGGAACCGGTCATGCGTGTGAGTCCATCGCAGCGCGATTGCTCAAGGCAGGGGTCGTGACGCTGAGTCTTGTGGCAGGCTGCTGTCGAGCGGACTAGCAGCTGCGACTGAGCGATCGAGCTCCAAAAGACAGTAGATTGAGCCGTCTTCTCCGTCCTGACCACCAGCTTGGAGGAACTAGTCTTTCCACTCTATGGCCGCGAGGCCACGACGACTTGACTTTACTTTACGCCATGACTGTTGAAGAAGTGGATGGACAGGTAGTTGGGCGGGAGGCGGTCGAGCAGTTTGCTGATGGCAATCCTGAACCCGTCATGCTTGCATACAGAGTCGGCGTGCAAAAACAATTCCGTCCGATCGCAGGCGCAACTCTCTCAGCAGGACCTCTGAAGCCGAGTGAACGGCCTACATTCTGAATGGTGAGCAAGTGTTGCCTCCCTTCTGTGTGGCGGAAAATCTACCGTGTCGAAAAGATGAGGTTCTACGCGCGCATTGAGTTTTGCAACATCTCTCTGTGCGCCGTGTATCATAGCCAATTTTGATCATGTGGGATATCTTCCACTCGCAAATCGTGTTTGCATCGTTGTCTCCGTGCTTGATTCGTGAAGAGCCTCTTTCTGAGACTTGCTGACAGTCGACCAGATCAGTGCAGGGAGCGTCTGGTCATCTCCGCCTAGTCAACTCGTGGAGGTGAGACTGGCCAGGCTGGTTTGTTCAGACCGCTGTTTTCAGACCGCTGTTGTCCAGTGTCGATGTGGGCGAGCTGGTGTTCCCCATCTACGCGCCTTCGGCTATGGCTAGAGCTGCCATCCTGTTAGCAAAGCTTACAACGACTTCGTATTTTGGCGTCTCCGGGTCTGCTCAGCCGACCTCAGCTTTGCAACGTCTCGCCGAGCGTGGTAAAACCGACTGTCCGCCGTCGTCGGCCTCTGACGTACCCACTGCTGTCGATACCGTCAGCGGCATTCGCATCGTAGTGCCTGCAGATGTTATCGCGGTGGCGCCGGCGGACTTGGTGGACGACAGAAACTCTGGAGGGTTTGACGGGTATCGTGTGCCGCAGCGTGAGCCGACTGCTTGCGGCGGTCTCCGTGGCTGGGTTCGTCGTCACGGCTGGTTGCTTTGGCATATAGAATACAGGTCAAATGACTGGCTTTTTGCCGTTATCACCACCAGCGCCGCATTTCTATCGCTGCATACGACGTCTAAAGCTGGACCTCAAGGGTGCCGCCCCCACCTCCAGAAGCCTGCACAAGGTCGTTCTGTCTGGCCTCACGATGCTGCACCTACTCAAGGCTGTGAGGACAATGTATCAGGTGCTATTGCACGATCAGCAGTGTTTAAGATGAGGTCTTGAGGGGTTTGGGCAACGCAAGACGTTCCATGTAAGCTGGCGCTCGACTTCTCGACTGCAGGCTTCTCAGTTGCAGGCTTCAATGCAAGGCTTCACAACCTACTAGTTTTTAGAGGCGTCCGAGGGCGGGGTAGCGGCGGAGAACTCAAGCTGAGAAGTAACAGAGACGTCGCAGTCTCAGCGGCTTGTTGGAGCTGCAAACCGTTAGCTGGCAGCTTGCTGTACTATGGCATCATCGCCAAAGTCTCTACGGCACCGTCGACGAGTACCATGTGCAATGTACCTGCCGTTGTCGCACACTTGTGCAAAGCCCAGTCGCCTATTCATGTTTGCTATGGCGATTGGACTTCGACCGGCAGGCAGCTTGCGCTGACGGGATCTCCGCGTACGATGTCTTGACAGCAATGGCAGATGGATTGGTTGCATGCTAGGCTCGCCTGCGCTTCTAGACGCACAGACTGGCATTCACATTGCGTTAGTAGCAGCGACGTGTTTGCGTGCTTTGCACCCGCTAACGCCCACGACAATCACACTGCAGTACCTTTGCTGGCTGGTGAGTTTGACTTCGATACAGCTCAGCGGCAACGTGGTTGCCGCTGTTACATGCTCAGCCTAGGTGCTCAGGTGGTGACTTTGGAAGAATATGGTGGGCTTACGAAATCGAAAGCGCCAACCTTGACAGCCAGGTGCAGTTCGTGGAAGGTTGGTGGAAGGCCGGGTCATTTGATGCACCTTTCGACGTGATCGCGTCGACATCTGCGCCACGAACCCGCCAATCTTTAGAGCAACTCCGGCGCAATGAAGCTCAACGGTAGAGGCCAAAAGCAGGATGTGCATGACCAATGCTGTTGGTGCGTGGTTCTTGAGAAACCTATGTTGCTCCGTTAATGCGGTATCGATGGACCCGAAGACAAACACACACTTCGAGTGCCCATGAGATGTGAATCTCGTATCATTCTAAGAGATTTCTCTGCACGGTTGTCAAGTACTTACATCTGAACCAGGGAAATGGGCTGACTACCGAGACTCGGAAGGCTCATCGCCTTTCCATTGGCAAATCGTGTTGTGGATCAAGTAAGGGCCGAATCTAGGGCTCTGGTAACGACTCTGTATCTGATTAGCGGGGGCGTTCTAAAATGGATCTGATGTTCCATTCAGCTTTCGCACAGAGACTATAGTCGAATCGGCCTTTCTATACATACCACAGACAGGTGTCATAAACCGCGCGTCGGTGAAGCATTGGCCGTGTGCTGTTGCGAGACTTCCATGTCGGAGATGTAGTCCTTGTACGCTCCGACTCCTTTCACGGCCGTCTCTCTTTGGCATTCTTGTCTCCCGTCGCAAAGTTCTAACTATTTGTTTCCGTGTGCAGGAGGGATGACTTCTTACCATCTGTATAGTCGTAGTTCGATGGAGATGGCCGTGGGATGGGACTGTAACGTTAGCGATGCTGCAAACGCACTTGTCATGTCACTCTACGCGTCGAAAAGAAGACATTACCTCTTACTATGCGCCAGTAGGCTTGGTTGCTCATGGCGACGCAATCCGATGTCCGAGCCCATATCCGACAACCTTGTCGCATACGTGTGTCCTGGGGCATGTACGATATGCTTTCAGCTCTGATCTACTTTCGCAGCAATCAACATCCCTCCCCATAGCGGAAAACCCGGTTGGCCGGAACTAGCCAATGAGAGCGCAAAGTCAGCAAGCAGTCCGGTGAAATACCGTATCTATCGGCTCATTCCGGCCCATCGGGTTTTCCGTTACACAGGTAGGAATGTTAGTAGACCAAACGCACACTACGTACCGCGTACGAAGTAAAATTGCTGTATGCAGAGGGCGGCACGACGTGGTATCACTGGTCGCTGTGCTTTGTACAGCCGTGGCTTTGTGTACCCGATGGGATTGTACTGGAGGAGCTACTCTTGTCACCTTGTTTGGCTGTGGCACTACAATATCCGTTTTCATATGCGCCATCGTCTTGTGAGGGCTGCTCGATGTGCAGAGGATCTGATGGCCACCTAGATCCGGAGCAACGACGACATGTCTCGGAAAGCCTTCATCGCACGTTACGAAGACGTAGAGGCACAAAAGCTGATTGGCATTAGTGAAATTCATGATCCACACCCAACGGGGCTCGACGGATCGTAGATACATGCCCCAATGCTATGAACGAGGTCTAGCTTGTCGGTCAGCCATCGGGTTTATTCTCAGCAGCCATAGTAAGTCTCAAATGATCATCAAGCATACAAATAGGACTTACTGTTCTTTACAGGTTTCAAGGGTCTTGGGTCGCGTCGACAAAGGTGGGTTGTGGGCGAAGGTTGCCAGTTTGACAGCATCGAGAGTGTCTATTGCCTAGTGAAAGTCCCTGACTTCCCCCACTACCCCTCAGCCTTGAACGCGTCGGGCGACAGTCTCAGTCAGGTCGTGGCCGCTATCGATGCTGCGAAGAATGTGAACGAACGACACGTTTGGACGGTGGTTAGTCTAGATCAAAGATATCAGCGTAGCAACGAGTGGCTACTCTGGTAAGTTCCAGAATGAACCTACGACGTGATCGATCCTTGAACGTCGTTACACCCACATGCAACGAGGCGTGGTCACCCCCTACGGCGTATATTCGCGAAAGTCTCACGGGTTTATATGTGAAACAGCATAGAACTGGATTCCTAGAGAGCTCGGATTAGCAGAAGCCAAGTTGCAAAATGGGGATCAACGCTCATCGTTCTGCTGGAAGCACAGCCCCGCGAAGAGATATACAGCATTGTAGATCGCTCCACCCGGCCAGATAGCAAGAAGCGCCTCGGTCTGTGTTCCGGGTACGCTGCAGTACCACCAGTTTGGCTACCCGCATATCGATCAACAGAAACAAGACTAGCGTCCAGAGTACAAGGTAGTGTATGATGATGCTGTTGTGGCCAGTATTCTGTCAACACAACGGGATCAACTAATGCCAAGGCCACAGTTGAGGGTGACAAACGTACTCGCTCT
>PDXC01000019.1:0-225742 GCA_004156035.1 Alternaria tenuissima | reverse complement strand
GCCACGCTGTATATTCATCGTCTCCGTCTCTCCAAATCCCGCCTCCCATCGTCTGAATCCCAAGCCGTGAGCTGCATGTGTATGCCAGCGGTATTACTTTACGTTCGGCCATTGACACCGATTCTCCATGCCCTCCCGTTGCACAGTACTTCTGACTCACCCAGCATCGCCGACAGTTGTTCTTCACCGTCCGATCCACAATCTTCTTCCGGAACGTATCCGCGTCTGCACCAGACGCCCTCTCCCACGCCAGCACCCCAGCACCCGGTGCTTCTTCCACTGCTCTTCTTTCGTACAAAACCCCGCCCAACCACCCAGCATATCGCACACCCACCCCGCAACCCGTAAACCTCTCCTCTACTACCGCCCATTCCCGTGCCCAACGCTCGTGCCTCCAACCACACCTCCCCCTCCCCACACCGGTCACAATACACCCTGTCTAGTTCTCTACACCCCATCCCTTGCCCGTCCAAGTACGAGCTCATCAGCGCCCGCCGACACCCATTCCCAATCAAAACGCCCCCATTGCCTGCACGTCAATATCGCCGCTCTCCTGCTCCATTCTCTCTCCACCCTCCCTGTTCGATCATCACCACAACGTCAAACGTCTCTCCACCTCGCCCTCCACGCCCGCTTTCTGTTCGAGCAAAATCCGTCATGCTCCACGGCATCCCTACATGCAAGACGTACACAATCCCTGCATAGTCCACTCCCGTCCCAAGCGCAGACGTAGCCACAATAAGCCCTCCCTGCTCTACCCACTCCTGCAGCCGCTCGCCTTGCCCTCTACGTCGGCGTGATAGTACGCACAGCCAACCCTCCTCCGCCATCCGCTCACACTGCACCTTGCTCAGACAGTACACTACCCCTCTGCCCTGTCCGCCCCAGCTTTTCAGCCCATCGCTTGCATACCAACGCCGTGTCCTCTAATGCCTTGCGTTGACACCACGATACAAAGTAGCGCGCGTTCGGTCGTGCTGTGCTTGCCCGGATGTACGTTGCGTTGCGCACCAGCATGCTTGCCTCAAGCTCCCCTTCCTGCACCGGCGGCAGCGTTGCCGTTAACAACACAATCGGGCATCCAAGCAGTCGCAAGTTCTTTACCTTAAGCAGATTTGCCCGCCAGTGCCGCGCTGTAAAGAGTAGATGACACTCGTCCACTACAACTCGTTGCAGCAGCCCCTTGTCCTTCATCAGCCGAGCATACTCTAAAAGTTGCCGTTGCTCGTAATGTCGCCTGCTACGTCTGCGCTAACGACCACCACAGACGCCGGATTGTTCTCACCGTGCTTCCACTCTATGCAGTCTATGCCGCAGTTGCAGATCCGGCTCACCAAGTCCTCAATCAACGCCCGATACGGCACAATAACTACCGTCACCCCACTCTCCTCTATGCATGCCGGCAGCGTAAACAGCAAGCTCTTGCCCCTCCTGTTGGAAGCACAACAACAAGCGGTGTCGTCTTGTTCAGCACTGCGTACAATGCCTGCTCCTGCTCCATAGAACGAAACCCAACGTCCTGCTTCCTAGCACCTGCTGCAGCGCCCGCTGTACTGCTGCAGCTCGCGCGTCTTCCACCCGGACAGCCTTCTTTCGGCAGTATCGGAAGCGCTGAGATACTCTCGCATCGGCCTTTTCCGCGGCAGTCGGCGCTCCTCGGGCGCTTGAGCCTGTCCATCTACACCTAAAAACGGTGCCAAGCGGTACTTAGCGCCCGGAACGCATCAATAGACCGCGTGCTTAGATGCTTGACAATATCAATCGACACGCTGTAGTTGCCTACTCCCATAACCGTCGTTCGCGAGTTCTGCAGCTCAATCAAGTCCTCCTCCTCTTCGTCCACCTCCGCTTCATCTATCTCGCCAACCTCATCTTGATAACCCTTGCCAAACGACTCCCCTACCTTCACCCGCCCGATCCCGACAGCCGTGTGACGGTAGCCTAGCGTACTCAGCTCGACGCCAAGTCGCTTACCTGTCTCACGCCGCAGCACCTTCGTGAGTCGATCTGTACCCCATGCGCCTTGCTCATTGCTCCAGATATAGTCGTCCAACCCGCCCCAAGCACGGTTGCTACAAGATACTCTCGAAACGGCTGCAAGTAGCTCAAGTACAACACCATCACCTGCCCTAATCGCGGCGGCAGAAAGCGCGGCACCACCTTCGGCTTATCCCACTGCGACTGTGACTTGTGATACCGCACGACCGTCATAACAGCACCGTCTACAACAAAACATTGCGGTCCTGTAGCAGCCCATTGCGGTGCCGCATCGTGATAATCTCAGAGCCTCGAGCCGGCTGTCCCGATTCCATGTGCACACAGCCTAGCAGTAGCGCTAAGAAGCGATCTACCTGCCGTAGATACTCCCGCACCTTGTTGCTTCTCCACCGGCCGTCCGACGTCTGTAGTCGCATGCCGCTCTCTGTGCTCCGCGCCCCTTTGAGCATCCAAGCCAGTCCATCAGACAGACGGTTGCCTGGGGCAGTAACAAACGACCTGCCCCGAGTCGTAAATGTAACGTCGTCTTGAATCTGCGCTAGATCCACCGTAAAGCGGTCAGCTATACAATTAACCCAGCACATCTGCCAAAACGTGTCCTCTGCCTCCGCTTCCATGCTCTGCGCCATCGCGCGGAAACGCTCAATCACAATCGGCCGGCCGCTGAGATAAAACACCTTCTTGTCGGGGACCAGTATGCGTTGCCAGCATTGCCCTCGTTAAGCGCTGCGTGCTTGCCGTACGCGAGAAGACTCAGCATAATGCTCATCGGACTATACGAGCCATCCGCTAGATACTGCCTGCGCATAGCCAAGAATCGCTCGCGGTCTTCTTCCGTCTGATCGTTGCGCTCGGCTGCGGGCAGAACCTTTTCTACTGCTAGTACGCGAACGCAGTAGACCACGCCAGCAAGCATGTACGAGAAGTTCTTTGCCGTACGCAAGCGGTTTGTCTGCGTGTCGATGCCCAGCACAGCCAGATACTGCACTAGACCACTCGAAAACTCATCGCTGCCATAGCCTGTGAGAATAAACGAAGCTAGCGAGTTGAGCAGCGCGTTTGTCTGAGCAGCTGCGTCGCGGTTACCCAGCGTAAGCCATAGCTGGATTGCCAGCGCCTTCTGGTTGTCCTTCCACGTGAACAGCTCGCGCGCATCCTTCATCTTGTCAGCCTGTACAACGCGACGCGGTTGCCGCGGTAGCACAACACCGTCGTTGTCGTTGCTGTCGACGGTGCCTTCTATGTCGCTGTCGTCGTACTCGCTCTCTGTGCTAGCATCCTCGTCGCTTGTACTGTCAACGCCAACAGCTTGATCCCGCTGTGCTACATATTCATCTACTCGACGCTCTTCGTCGGCAACAATGCGGAGATAGAAGCAGACAAATCGGATCACGTAGCTAGCGTACGTTGCCTGACTCTCGGGTTCTGTAGTTGCGCCAGCGGCCGTTGATCGATTTCCGTCTGCTGCGCGCTACGAAGCCAGCGTCGTGTTTCCTGCGGAAGCGTTGCTAAGCCGCACACTGATCTTTCTATCAATTCTTCTGTCAACTTAGCAGCTAGCTGTAGCTTTGCTTCGTTTCGGTCGGGCAAGCGGGCTTGATAGCCTAGATGAGCCAGATTTCGGCCCTGCAGAAACGACAACCACCCAGTTCTCTTGAACCAGCCAGTCTTGTCAGTCTTTGCAGCCTCGGCCATCACTTGCATATCCTCCTCAAGCTGTTGTCGCACGTTCTGCCATCCGCTAAGTTGTTGTTGAACAACCTGATTTTGATCTACTTTTTCACCATTTTCTCCTTCACCTAAATCAACAATAAAATATCTCTGCAACCCCCGTTACGGAAAAACGTCTGAACGTTAACAGAAGTAAACAAATTGCTTTTTCTCCCCCTTCCACGCTTGCTGGTGGTTTTTTTCAAGTGTTTGCGCAATACGCTCTTGTCTATAGTTAGAAAAAGCATGTCTTGCAACAGAGTCCATCTAGCGGCGTTCCTAGCTCTTTAATTAGTTGAGCGGGTTGTTCGGGAAGCTTTATATTCTTCGGGTCTACTCTCTTGTATTGCGCAAATTGTCGGATAATCTCTTTCGCGCTTGAGTGGGCGTTGCGTGCTGCTCTGCTAGATGCTTGTTAAGATTAACAACCCCGCTGCAGTGCTGCTTGCATACCAGCACGCCAAAATCAGCGAGAAAGCAGAAAATATCGTTGTAGTTATCTAGCGGAACGTTTTTGTCGTGCTGCGTGCGGGCGGGTTACTGTTGCTGCTCTCTGCGTTCTGCGGTGCGGGCGCGCGAGTGTTCCAGACCAGTAGCTCCATTGTCGTAACCCTAACCCTAACCCTAATCTTATAATATAAGTGTATCGCTATAAGCTTAAACTCTGCGAATAAGCTAAACAAGTGTGCGCAAGAAAGTTTTATATAGAAACATAGTGCTTAAGAGCACTGTAGCGTAATGGTTCGGGGGGGTCGAAATCCGCGGTTCGGGGGGTGCAAATCGCTTAATTAAGACACGTAACCCTAACGCTAAGCCTATCTCGGCGCGGTTCGGACTCCAACCCGCGCCTCATATTGGTTAGGTTCTCTAGGTCCTTTTTTACTTCCTTTCTTCCTCCCTTCTTAAACTTAGTAATCTTAGCTATTCTTTCTCTTTTTCTACTTCTTTCTTCTTCTGTTAATATCTTGCTAACTAGAGCAGCTATTAATAAACTGGGCGCAGATCTGAAATCGTGGCGCAATTCTGCACTAGAAAGTGTGGCTAGAGATCTTCTGCAGTGGCTGTGCGCTGTGCAGTCACGTGAGGAACATCAAAACTTTACCTCTACCTTTCCACGCAGATATCTCAACAACGAGAGCAGGTATCGACAAACCGAGTGAAGATTTGAAATGTTGGCGTAAATCTGCACAGAATGGCTTCTTTCGATTTTCTCTAGCTAGCTCTCTGGTGTAGCTAGCTAACCGCGATCCTACTACCGCGATCCTACGCCTCGCTTCTTATCGCATTCTTATCGCTACTAACAAAACAGCGCGATTGTAGTGCAATCGCGCACATCCTCTAGGGTAGGGTTCTTTTGTTGTTTTAAGTTAGCTACGCTGTTCCTATTATTAAGTTTTTGTAGTTTTTCCTATCTAAAGTTAGAATATTTCTCTTTTTAGCTATATATACTATATAATAAACTTTAATACTAACTTTATTTTTACGCTTTATAACTCTAATCTATATTTATACTTTTTTTCTATATTTTACTGCTAGATATTTTATATAAAGAGAATACAAAACTTTCTTTTACTTATATAAGTTTAATTATATATAACTTTTAAAATTAGATTCTTTTTTACAATACTACTAGACGTATACAAACTACTAGACTTATATATGTTATAGGCGGAAAGAGGCTTGCTAACAAGTATGCATTTGTCCTATATACAGAAGAAGAAAGATAGAGAGAGAAAGAAGTAATAGTACTTTTCTCTTTTTATAGCGTAAAGCGTTCGTACGCTACTTGTGCTAAGAGTGTACAGAGAAAGGTTCCTCCTGTTACGATCTGCACCCAGGAGGAGACGGGGGTAAGCGTAATCACTTTGGAGGATCAAGCGGCACAGTTGAAGGATTGCGGCACAGCAACCACGCCGTAGTCACGTGACTGCTCAGTGGTGAGCAAGTACACGCTAGACCAAGAACAGGTGCTCAGCAGTGAGCAGGACCAGTCAGCCAATGACTGAACACAACACTGTATCGCTCAGTGACGAGCACTCACACGCTCAGTACTGAGCGCAACACTCATTAGTATATAGCTTAGACACTGAACCCTTATGGCTCAGTGTGTTCAACTTCGTACAAGACTCTAGTATTCAATCTAAGGATTATACTTCGTTCTCATACAACCCCTCGTGATATTACATCGATCTACCAATCGTGCTATCACACCAACCCGGTCCATCGCACTCACTTATTCCCCGAGAACCAACTCTTAGGTCATCTAAGGATAACCTTCACACCTCCCTTCCCGGCGTCTGTTGTACGACTCACCGGCGTAGCCTCTTACAATATAAACTACTAGATGTATACAGTCTACTTAACGTATACAAACTACTAGACGTATATTAAATAATAAGCGTATAAAACTTTAAAAACTTAAAAATAATTTGTTTTTTTAGAAAAGTACTAGACTTACAAAGCTACTAGACTTTATTCTCTACCCCGCTTCTAAGTGCTAACCTCGGCTATTACCTTATTTTTAAACTATCTACTGCTAGAGTAGGTCTTTCTTCTTTACTACCTCTATACTATGGCTTCTTTTCTTGAAATTCAGCCTCTTGGTGACTACCTATGCTATCTCCCAGCATACAGCTTAATTGTCTGTAAAGACCATAGCGCTGTACGCAATTGGAGAACTCACCTATCACGTAGCCACAAGGTTTCAAAGGAGAGCCAACGTCAGCTAAACACCCAGTACCAAATTCAATCTCTACCGCTCTCAACCCCAGAGAATCACCCTCTCCCTCCACCAAACCAACCGCCAATTTCAGTACTAGGCCTACCTATCCCAGGATTCGCCTGCAGCTATCAAACCTGTACCTTTCTAACAGCAAATCGCCAAAGCATAAAGAAGCACTACAATAAAGAGCATAACTAGATTTCAAGCCAGCAAGACCGCCAGCCATGGGCCTGTATTCAGGTCCAGACTTTCTTTCGCTCAAGCGGCTTGCAGCGCTACTTTCAAGTGCAATCTCTTCCTGCAGAAGGAAGTAGCTTGTCTACATCTACCGCTCTGGACGCTGTATCTAAAATTTCACAGCAAATTCAGATCTCACAGGCGCAATATACAGAGTCACTCGCTATAGCAGACGCTGCAATTGCCAAAACTGACCACACTGGCTGGTTCAACAGGAATAGGTGGCTAATTCACCTTGCCCGCTGCAATCTGCTTCACCTAAGCCAGGCTAGCCGCTTGCCTGACAAGAATGAACCTACACTTAGCCAGGCGGCTCACGTTGTTGAGCGGGCAGTAGAGCAGGCGGTTGCTGGGCTATCCACACTTGGTCTTGAAACCCGGCGCTGGCTAAGAAGCCCCAACGCTGAGCAGATAGATACCCGCCCAATGGCTCGCCTGCAGAATTCAGACAGCCAGAAGCGGTATGCTGGCTACATAAAGCGTTTTATCTGCTACTTACTGCGGGTACATGAGGCTCAGCAATCAGGCGGCGATGGGGATGAGAGCGACAGCTTCTACAGTCAGCTGGGACAGGAAAGCAACTCAGATTCAGACTCTGGCATTCAGAGCAGTGACCCCAAGGACAGAATGCGCGATGCAAAGAGGCTGTTCCCATGGTCTGGCAACCAGAAACAACTTACCCAGGCCTTTGTAACCGCTCTGCATCTAGATCCTGAAGAGGCCCAGATTGCCTGTCTACTTCGCTTGTTAGAAGGGTTTATCTTCCAGACTACAGGAGATGAACCTTTTGAGAGTGGATTAATTCACTTCCTGGCCGTATTAGGCATTGATGAGTCTACCAAACGTCCTAGAGCCGCCCCTGATTTCTCTTACATGTTAGCAGGGGTGGTTTACTGTACACGCGTGTTGGCTGTTGAAATTCTGCTCCCAGCTGCCACACGTAAGGAGAGGCAGCTACGTAGTCAAGAGCGGGAAAATTTCATCACAATAAGAAGGAAATACCTGGTAGATGGGTCATATAGCCCATTTAGCGAGATGCTAAGCCTTCTGGCTTACTCAAAGCATATCGCCTTGAACGCTGCAAACACCCCAATGTCAATGTGGTCTAATAACCGCGATACTCTCTACCTACGTGGTCAGCCAATTCAGTTGTCAGCTTTTCAAGCCATGGTTGCTGGCGTACTACAAAAGGCGGAAAACTACCTATGGGAAGAATTGCTGTGGACGCCAGCAAGGGGAGACCGCTTCCAGATACCGCTTGGAAGGATTCAGGACAACGTTACCTTTAGCCAGCGTAGCTACTCATTCCTTTCACATCCTGAAAATAACCTGACAGGTTGCTGGGAAGCAACCCTATCTAAAATGCTACAAAGCCCCCAGGGCCGCAAGCTATACAACACCAATAATTCAGCCTGGAAGCCCCAACCAGTTCGCCGCTACCTTCGCCAGGTTGAGAGGTTCCTTGAATACCTGCTCTTCCTTACCCACATAACAGGCGGGCAGCCAGCACGAGGTACTGAAGTTACCACTACACGTTTCCGCAATGGCTATGTACAGGACCGAAATATCTATGTCATAGACGGCCAGGTGGTTTTTATCAGTAGATATCACAAAAGTCAGGCAATGTGGGATAAGCCCAAGGTGATAGCGCGCTTCTTGCCCTGGAGAGTCGGTCAGTTATTCGCTGTCTTTCTAGCCTATGTCCAGCCGCTTGCTGAATACCTTGAGGGCGAGAGACTCAACAGAACCCCCACAGATTATGTGTGGTCTGGCAATACTGGCCCCTGGGAGACAAGCCGGCTTAGCCAGATTATCGCCAGAGAGACCCAACGTTGGCTAGGCTGCAGGCTTACTACCCTTGAATATCGCCATACAGCCATCCATACCTGGGCACCATAACCCGTTACTCATAATCTGATTAGGATTTAACCCGGTTATGAATGCTTATTATGGTATCCTGTTAACCGGTTATGATGTTTTCCTTAACCCGTTAGCTTGATAAGATCCTAATAAGGCATTCTTGGCATTCTTGGCGGAGTTGATCTGTGACAGTACAGCTAGCTCGGGAATTGTTGGCTATTCGGTAGGTGTTGGTGCAATAGGATGTTTACTTTTTGTACGTGAAACGGGGCATCCCGTGCATCTGATACATACCCTAGTCAACAGAGCGACTACAAGTACAGCTCTACGAACACCTGTGACCTGTAAAACTCCACACAGTCACACTCATATTATTGCCTCTCACCTTCTCCTCCTACTGTTACATGGTCCTTAGGAAACCCTATAAACCCTTTAATCCCCTAAACTGCCTCTTTTAGACCTTCAACCCTTAATCCAATACGGCAATGTCGTCGGAAGCATCCTCAATACTAACACCAGAGACATCAACACCATCAGAACCAGCGCATTTCGATGCCGTTATCCGTTCTCACTATATCATCGTCCAGAATGCGCACCGCAAGCGTCGCAGGATTCAGTATTCCTGCAAGCTCTGCTCATGGAAGAGTCATCACCGCGGCAACGCCGTTCGACATGTTCTAGGCAGTCATTCCATGCGTGCGGCATCTCAATCATCTCACACGACACCTACACCACAACGAGAGATTACAACTATGTTTACGCCTCTATCCTCACAGGCAACCCTTCGGAATGCCTTTAACCAACAGGGCTATCGCGAGGCCGTTATTGGACTACTCACACGACGCCGGATGCCCTTTCAATCTGTCGAATGGAGCGAGATGAAGGATCTAGCGCTCGCCTGTAATCCCTTTATTGAGGACCTACTCATTACATCTCGCCGTACTGCCGTTCGTTCTATTGCATCAAATTACTCTCTCTACAGAGGCCAGATTCGAGATAGCCTTGCCGCCGCTATTAGCCCGATTCATCTAGCGACTGATTTATGGACCTCACCGCATCTTCACTCTCTACTAGCCATTTGTGCCCAGTGGGTGGATAGCCAGTACGTCCTCCAGAAAGCCCTTTTAGGGCTGCCAGAATGCCGATTCACCCATGCCGGGGAGAAGCAAGCCAGTCTTATCCTTGAGGTTCTTGAGAACTTCAATATCCAGTCTAAAATAGGCTGGTACATAGGCGACAACGCTACTTCGAACGACACATGCCTAGAGCACCTCCAAAAAAGTCTGCTTACAAAGCATGAGGTTAGTTCCAACTATTTGAGCTTAAATATATGATTGAGGCTTGAATCCTATCATTAACTACTAAATAGGTCAAGTTCGACGCTAAACATCGCCGCATCAGATGCATCGGACATATCATTAATCTCTCCCTCCAAGCCTTCTTACTCGCATCCTCAAAGGAGGCTCTACTCGCTGCTCTCAATGCTGCGGCTGAGGTCTCTGGCGAGGAGCTTCTCTCACAGTTTTCCCGTGTCCTCAATTCGCAGCAACAGAGGCTCAATGCGGAAAGCCAGCGCCAGCCTGGATCCCGGCAGAGCCAGGTGCCACAACGACCTACTCGCCAACGAAGCAGCTGGGGCAACCCGGGCTCTATATCTGATGAATTCTCTGGCATTCAGCATATTCCTGCCCTCAGCAAGCTTCATGACCTAGCTGTCTGGCTACGCAATTCAACGCTTCATGCCAACATCTGGGATAGAGATGTCGATCTTCGGCTAGGCATAGATAACCGTACTAGGTGGTCATCCTGGTATCTAGTCATTGATAGGGCTATTTCGAAGCAAACGGAGATCAAATCCTTTATGACGGACTATGAGAGCCTTCTTGGCGATATTAGGCTCACAGCTGCTGATTGGGATATCCTAGGCAAAGCCCATGCATTTTTACAACCGTTTGCTTCAGCGACGTTGTATGCTGAGGGAGACAAGTCATCTATCTCACAATCGCTGCCACTTATGGATGCTCTTCTTGTTCATTACGAGAGAAAGAAGGTAGGCCATGCCGGTTATTCTCTAGAGACTAATACTAATATTTTACCAGGAGCACTACTCTAAGCCCGAACATTACGACGTCCACATGCTTCGCGCTATTGAAATGGGCTGGTTTATCCTCGACAAATACTACAACATGACCGAAGACGTCCCCGTTTATGCCGCTGCCCTTCTCCTCGACCCCTCTCGACGAGCCGCCTATCTCCGCAAGAACTGGCCAGATACGTGGGTGAAGCCTGCTATTGAAGCTGCCTATATATTATGGGAAGAAGAATTTAAGGCAGAACTTACGCCAGACCCTTCTCTTGCTCCCCAGTCGATGCCACCGCCATCTAAGCCGACAAAGGCTAGAAAGCGCGGTGTTGAGCTTGACCTACTTATGAGGGATATCGAGGTAATGCCGACTAATGTGCTAAATGACGACGATTTTAGGGCATTCATTGAAGCACCTATAGTTCGCATTGAAAGCACTCCCCTTGAATGGTGGTCCCGTATTGAACAGCGACATCACTATCCTTGCCTCAGCCGCATGGCTATATCCATCCTATCTATCCCAGCCGAGTCGTCGGAGCCAGAACGAACATTCTCTGGCACTAGACGTTCGTGTCGGTGGGACAGGCTCAGTATATCCTGTGTAAACCTTGAGAAGGTTGAATGCATTGGGTCATGGATACGAGAGGGTCACATCCAGCCTCTACATCGCAATGGGATGGGCCTACCGATGGGGCCAGAGATAGATGAAGACTTCTCAGAGCTCTCAGATGATGATATAGACCTAATTGACTGGGTTTGAGGTGGTTATAGCTGTCTAATGTTATCCGGGTTTTATCTGGGTTAACGCGTTATGGCTTAACCCGTTTAGTGATTATGAGGAATAACCGGTTTAGGTTATAGGCCTAGGCTTAACGCGTTAGTAACCAAGTGCCCAGGTATGCGGTGAAGTTATATCGTGGTCTGTATGGACGGCCCCACAAGGAGTCGCGGTTGACCCCTGCGACGCCGAATCATTCCACCAGACCTATGATATTCCAGTGGGCGTACATGCACAAGATCAAAACGAGCAACAGTTTCCAGGCCTACAGAGCGGAACATGGTTTGGTGATTGGCCGGAGTACCAGGATGGAATCTGTTCAATAAATGGCCATGGTAAGGACGCGAGTCCGACCCTCGAATGTGAAGATTCCTTGGTCCAAGAATTCATGCGCGACGCGCGATATGCCGACGCACTGATTAGGTGTGAAGATGGATCAGAATTGGAGCGAGGATGGACAGTACAGTAGAGTATTAGAGGATACACTCATCGCATGAGTAGCGAAGTGTTACAATGAGCACAAAGGATTCCCTCCTTAACGGGGGGGGGAGGCGAGGTTGAAGACCATCTACAACCTCGTCAGGAAGACCACGATCATTGCGGGGCTCTGACCACATGACTTGGCCTCCCGCCAAGCAGTGTGGTCAACAAACCGACGGTTTGACCGACCGATTCAATCGGTTTGATTACTAATCAACCCGACCGACGACTGATTCGTTATCAAACCAACCGACCGATAAGAATGGTCGGTTTGGCTGCGTTTGGGTCGGTTTGACATAGTGGATTTGGTATAGTTATTACGGGGGCCTCCCGGACTATTTCCTAGTATAGGTAAACAAACGAACTTTCTAGAAACACCCTCTAAGTTTTATCTGCCCGTCTATGCTGTAGTTGTATATCGCATCTTCTATCTCCGTACGGCCTGTTTCTACAAACTTCTTTATTTAGCTAAATATTGTCGCTTCGATATGACCTCTAGCAGAGCAACTAGCCCTGCTATATCGTCTCTTCCATCTTGCTCACAGGTTATTCGCGTCGATAACGCTTCCGACACGACCCTGGCACCCTCTGAGTCTGTATCGATTGACAAAGAGGTTCGATGCGAGTTTGATATTGACTGGACGAATATCTGGCACGGCTCGACGCGGCTTGAAGGCGCGAAGTTAAGGCCTCGCCACAGGCGAGTAGTCAACACTAAGGCCAGAGAATCATGGATATTCCAACACGGCGCTAGCCTGGAACACGAAGGAGCGCGATATTGGCTCTGTAAGCTTTGCCACCTAAAGAAGAGCTACTCGACGGCTCTATATTCGGCAGCTGGCACTACTCACGCAGCGAAGCACTTAACCCGTGAGCACCGCATCTCTCCATCCGGTGAGCTTCCAAATCTGCCTGCCAACCCGTTTTTACTTGCGGCGTCGTCAGGAACATGTAGGGCGCCTCTATCGCGTCAGTCTAGTGCTGGATTAGTGCTTCCTTCGCGTTTCAATGAGTCCATGTGGAAAGCTCAGTTCGTCGACTGGATTATTCTGGAAGACGTCACTCTTCGCCAGGCATCTAGTAAGCGCCTTCAGTGGCTAATACTGAACGGCGGCGAGCTCGCTAGTCAATTATTGCCGGAGTCCCACGCGTCTGTATCAAGGTGGATTCATGATGCGTTCCAGAGGCGCTGGAAGATTATCTTCGACCTGATTAAAAACGCGAAAAGTTCGGTACACTTAAGCTTTGATTTATGGACCGCTTCTAATGGGTTTAACTATGTTGGCATTGTAAGTCACTTTGTCGACGGCAAGGGCTTGAAACGTGACGTCCTTATTGGCCTGCCACGCGTGATCGGTCCGCATTCTGGCGAGAATATCGCGACCTATATTAAAAAGGTTATTGATTGCTACGAGTTGGGTTCAAAGTTAGGTTACTTTGTCCTTGACAACGCCAGTACCAACGATACATGCCTAGAGGCTCTTGCGCTATGGTTTCCTATAGACGTCAGCAAACGACGCTTGCGTTGTATCGGCCATATCATCAATCTCGTTGTACGAGCAGTTATCTTCGGTGAAAACGTAAGCAAATTCGAGGACGAACTTCGAGGTGCCAGCGACGAAACCTGCTTCGAAATCTGGGCCCGAAAAGGGGCTATCGGCAAACTCCACAATCTTGCCACCTACATCCGCAGGTCGGATCAACGGCGACAGGTCCTCCGAGACCTTCAAGATGAGCTTGCGAGCGACGATGTGATATTCACTATTGACCTTGTTGTTGACGGCAAAACGCGCTGGAACTCAGTTTACCTTATGGCAAAACGTGGTGAGTTAATACCTTAGGCTTGCAGTCCTTCTAACTCCGAAGCTGACGGTTTGTTAGCACTCGAGCTCCGCGACGCTTTAGAACTCTATCAAATTCGCTGGCAAAAGCCAAGAAACGACCCAAGGCACCGAGACCTGACGAAAGACTTCCTCGATGCTGAAGGGTGGGCCGAGTTGCAACGCTTCCGCGACTTTCTAGAACCGTTTTATATCCTTACAAAGACTATGGAAGGAAATGCAAACAGAGATGGCAAAGAAGGTGGCCATGGCGCTGTTTGGGAGACTCTCAAGACGATGGACTATATGTTCATCGCATTTAACAATGCTGCAGCTTCATGCCGCGACGAACCTGAGTCTCACTTCAAACGTGGAATTGAGTGTGGCTGGGTGAAGCTTGAAGAATATTATAAGCTGACAGACATGACGCCGGTGTATCGCGCCGCCCTGGCTCTCCATCCCACCTACGGTTACGATTATTTTGAGGAACACTGGAACGGGACAATGAGAAAGCCTTCTTGGTTCAAGGGCATGAAGACGGTTGTATCAAGCCTGTATGACGAATATCGGCGCCAGGCCGAAGTGGAAGCTCAAGCTCAGGCTGGCTTAGCACGTGACGAAGACAGCGAGGATGGACAGTCTGTAATCAACGATTACAGCTCTTTCGGAAAGAGGAAAGGCAGTTCACTAATTCGCCAGCGAAAAGGTCTAAAGTCGCCAGCGAACTCACCGCTTTTCAGGAGAGGGAACTCTATCCAGAAGACAACGATTGTCCTGACCCTTTAGCGTGGTGGCATAATCATAGACACGAATATCCGGTTCTCTATAAGATGGCGTTAGATCTGTTTTCAATACCTAGCATGAGCTCTGAGTGTGAGAGGGTTTTCAGTCAGACGAAGAAGTTTGTTACAGACGAGCGTAACAGGCTATCACCCGAGACCATTGAAGCGGACCAGCTTCAGAAACACTGGCTCAGAAATGGCTTGGTATCGTAGTAGACTTGATGTACGCGTGCTAATGTAATACAAACTTGGGACGCTCTAGATAGTTAACTTTTTAGGCAATCCGCTGACTTCTTTAAGTTAAGCTGTCAAACCTGGTCAAACTCAAACCGACGGGCGACGTTCTATCAAACCGACTCAAACCGACCGACTCAGCCTACCTGTTCGATCAAACCGACCGACCGAAGCCTCTGGTTTGAGTCGGTCGGTTTATTGACCACACTGCCGCCAAGGAAGGGAAGCAAGAGAATTACGGGAAGCCACGTCCTCCCAAACGTCCATTTCCATCACGACTCGAAATTGAGGCCAGGTACTTTGAGATACTTACTAGCATCGTGCCCTAAACATCTGATTACCCTGAATTAGCGCACTAGGGGAGATAGAGGAGTGATTGTAGCAAGCCAATCGAAGATCAGTAGTATAGACATGATATCGCGAATAAATTGTGGTGTCTGAACAGTATTGGGATAACGTCCATCGCTGTGTGGCGCAAATCCTGGTGTACCGCAACTTACCAATCAGCTTGCGAGAATGACGGACTTCTTCACAATTCTCGCGAGCTGATTGGTTGGTTGCGGCACACCAGGATTTGCGCTACGTAGGCATGAACGTTAGTGTCTGTGTTGCAATTGATACAGTCGTAGGGCTGATTCATGGGCAGGACAATGATTCGAGATCATATTCCAGCATTAAGGCCAGAGATTTGTCTGACAAGTTGTGCGTTGCAAAGTGCATCTCTTCCTGTACAACAAGGTGGTGATCGATGCAACAGTCTTGCTTACACTGGACACAGCCTCGAGCGTAAGCAGCTGACTAGCAGCTCGTAGACACGCTCGGGCTCAACGGCGCCTACTTTCACTTCTTTTCCGAAGCCGCAATGAGTACACCAAGGCTTATGCTTACAGCCCGTATCGCAGCTTTGACCGTACGGACAATGCTGAGATGTAAAGTAGGGACCTAGCAGAACGGAGCCACATTAACTCGCTCATATCCATGATCTTCTCAGAATATACATACTTCCTAGCAACGTGCAGCAAACAGAAACCGCATTCGCACAAGGGTGCATGCTACATACACTACTCGCATACGCAAGCCGCCCGTCCTCCAAGCCACGAAATAGTAAATCGGGCTTTGTCTTGCTGAGACAGCCAACAAGATCCACAGGTCCGGAAGGTCCAGGAGATCTGCTTGTGGTTGCCGACAGCAAGAAGGTTTTCAAGATTCAGGGACTACTTGAAAGATGCGAAGCACGGATACCAATAATGTCCATACACTGCACGGAGCGTCTGCTAGAGGCAATGTGAAGGCGGTGCAGCAGGCGCTCGAGAAGGGGGCAGGCGTATATAAAAGGAACTCTAAGGATCGAACCGCGCTCCACATAGCAGCCTCCAAGGGTCATGCCGAAGTAGTCGAGATTCTGCTCAGCGAACATGCAGCCACAGAGACCAAAGATATTGAAGGCACCACCGCACTCCATCTTGCCTGCCGGAAAGGCTACCCCAGTGTGGTGGAAGTACTGCTCGACAATGGGGCAGAGGTCAATCAGCAAAACAATGACGGGCGCACCGCACTCCACATAGCAGCCTCCGAGGGTCATGCCAGAGTAGTCGAGATTCTGCTCAGCAGATGTGCAGACATAGAGGCCAAAGATATCGCAGGCGCCACCGCACTCCACCAAGCAGCCTACGAGGGTCATCCCGAAGTAGTCGAGATTCTGCTCCGCCGTCATGCAGACATAGAGGCCAAGAGTCTTAGTGACACTACCGCGCTTCATGAGGCCTGCTGTAAGGGCGGCGACGAGGTGGTAGAAGTGCTACTTAGGTACAAAGCCAAGGTTGACGAAAAAGACATTAATGGATTGACGGCACTACATTGTGCTTTCTATCGCCGTTTCTCTAGCAAGCTATTGAAATTATACCTCGAGAGGAGTAATGATGCTAACGCCAAAGACAATAAAGGAAGGACCGCACTCCATTATGCTTGCCTAAACCCGGTAGACAAAGTTGGAAAAAAGATAGAGATTTTGATCAAGCGCGGCGCCAGAGTCGACGAGAAAGACAATAGCGGATTCACTGCACTTCATTATGCTTCCGAACACCCCTACAACAATGCCATAATAGCGCTACTTAATTGTGGGGCCAACGTCAACGAGCAAAACAAGAAAGGGCTCGCTGCAATCCATTTCTCTTCGAAAATGAAGTACGAGGGTACGATGAGAGTGCTCCTTGAGAATGGGAGTGACGTCGACGTCGACAAGAAAGACAATAACGGGTTCACCGCACTCCATTTCGCTTCTAGGAAGAGCTATAGAAATATGATGAGAGTGCTCCTCGACAATAAAGCCAACGTCGACAAGAGAGACGACGGTGGGCTCACTGCACTCCATCATGCATCCATATATGGCGATACAGAGGCGATGGAGTTGCTGCTCGAGTTTCAAGCCGACGCCGACAAGAAAGATAACGATGGCTTCACTGCACTCCATCATGCCTCTGAAAATGGCATGATAATCGGGATGAGTTTGCTCCTCGAGGTTACGGTCAACGTCGACGAGAAAGACAAGAAGGGGTTCACTGCACTCCACCATGCATCCAGATATGGCGATACAGAGGCGATGGAGTTGCTGCTCGATAATGACGCCAATGTCAATCAAAAATCCAGGAACAACATCACTGCGCTCCATCTTGCTTGCGGAAATGGCAACACAGGCGCAGTGAAGCTGCTGCTCGACAATGGCGCCCATGTCAACGAGAAAGACGAGTCTGATCTCACTGCACTCCACTTAGCGTCCCGGGGAGGCAAATACAAGATAGTAAAGCTACTCCTCAGTAAAGGCGCAGCCATTAATGCCGAGGATTTGAAGTGTAGGACTCCGCTTGACCTAGCTAAAGAAATTAAGGTAGTAAAGCTACTTCATAAAGAGGGGGCAAAAAGGGGGACAAAGACTCGGGGACAAGAAACAAAGACTGGAGAAAAGAGCGCAAGGCTCGCTCGTTTCATTCTGCATGACTTCCTCGATCGTGAAAAGAAAGAGCAGATGTCGCACGATGAAACCAAGCTGCGAGAAGTGCTACCGGAAGGATGTGGCTTGTGGAAACATTTTCATACGGAATCGTCTCATCATGATCACTCTGTGGTGTGGAACCTTGTGATAGCAAATCGCTTACCCCTGCGGAGAGAAAAGTGGATGGAACTGCGGAAGGCAGTGATGGAAGTTACGCAAATGGATGATCGGCATGGTGAATGTGGTCTACAGTTAGCTTCCTCCCGCGATGAGAAGGAGAAGTTGGATGATTGGGTTACGATGGAGGGGGACAGCAGAGATAAAATGAAACGCGTGCTAGATGAAACTAGAACGATGACATAGCAATACAAAAACAAAGATTTCCGTGCTTTCCGTCGACCATTATCGTCAGACTTGAGTCATCATTAGCTGTGAAGAAGAAACGTTCATTTGAAGCTAGCGTAGCAGCTAAGGCTAGGGCACTAAGCATAATGAATTGCTCAGTCAGTATACTTAATAGCTATCTTGTCATCATATTGATCTTCTCTTCCGGTTTCTTGAGATGGGACATATTCTGGTCGATTTTTTGACTTCCTTCTCTAGTCTCCTGAAAAGCTTCTCGATGTTCTGCTCAATGTTCTTGTTCATCTCGTTTTGTGATTTCATCTGTTCGAGCAACTCTTGTCTCATGGCGACTCGATTCCATAGTCCTTCCAGCCGTGGGGGGTGTGGGGGATTTTGATCCTCACATAGAGTGTCTCCTGAGAGATTATGTCCAGAATCATCGACTTCCAAGGGATCACTTCCTGGAGAAAGGAGTGACCATCTACCGTTCTTATTCAAAGCAGAATGCTTTTGTTTCTCGAACTGCTTTCGTGATGTTCTCGTAAAACGCTTCGTAGGTAGGTCAAGTTTGATATAACACATACCTTTCTTATGCTCTGTGGTGGATTTGCCCAACTTCTTCCGAGGTTCGAAAATCAGAGCTGGTCCCTTTTTCGTAAACCATATCGTCTTGAAAACGCATTCGTCGTCGATATCAAAGTTCGACAATTTCATACTTGCGTGGCATTTCCACTCATCAGTATCTTCATTGAATTGCACAACTGCTATTTCCGGATACTTCGATCAGCAGTAGAGGATGTACTCGTGATCTGGACCGACAAAACCGCCCATACCGCCAATCTTGTTCTCGAGACTATTGCCGACCGAAGTTTCATGATCATCGAAATTGAACATTCCGTCGTCGTAGGAACGCGTAATGTTTGTATTGGAAACGCACTTGCCATTTCCGGAAAGATCAAAGTTGAACGCCGACATTTGTGGATCAGAAACACCAAACTTAGCGAGAAACGTGTACCAGATCGCAGCGTTTGAGTTATGAGAAGTTGAATGAGAAGTTAAAGTAATCTAATTACACACATAGCTTATAGGCAAGGTAGGCGGTAGCGCCTTTCTGTCGGTGATCATCACAATATCATTAGAGTTATGCGTGAGTAATATTTGAACTTGACTAGTCCCGTTTGTTGACTAGGTAGCTCAAGCGGGTGCCATTTTAAGAAGCATAAGCTGCTTACCTGTTGTCAAAATGCTTACAATTATCTCCGAGTTAACTTCGTTTACACGCACAGTTTCTTCACGCCCCGCGGCTGAGCTGAAAGGGCTGCTAATGGTCATAACAGTAGTGACAGCAAAAATTAGTTCCTGTCAACACCAGCGTCTGACGTTGATCACTTTGTACTGTAATAGGTAGTTGTAGGCAATAGCACTTGCTTCAGACTACTAGAGAATAGTGAAAGATAGCCCTGTATTACTACACTAGGTCTGAGGGAATATAAGAATAATATTCACGCATGGAGCGCAGGTTAAGAGCAGGTTTCTAGGCTGAAACGGGAGCGAGAGAAGCAAACATGTTGGGACATCAGCGTTCTCCTCACTTAGCCTCTCCTTAGCGTTTTACACTAAGCTTGCTGATGATTTTCTCTACAGTGTGTGCGTAAATCACTCGTAAAACGGCTCGTAGGTAAGGAGATCATGCAACCATGCCCCCCAGGGCCATTCCACCAGGTGTCCATGTAGATAGCGATATACAGCGATAGACGTTATCCTATCACTCCGACTACATTTACAGAGCCGTCAATACGGCTTCCACTTCTTCAAGACTACCCATTTTATCTCTGTTATGATCCCTTACCGCAGCCCACGCCTTTAACCTCTCCCCCTCATCGTAAGGGGGAGCTAAATCCAAATCTTCTTTGTCACGCTCGTGATCCGCTTTGATAATTTTCATCACTGCCTTCCGCAGTTTGATCCACTCCTTTTTCCGCAGGGGTAAGCGATTTGCTATCACAATGTTCCACACCACAGAGTGATCATGATGAGACGGTTTCTTATGACAATGTGTCCACAACCCACACCCTTCCGGTAGCACTTCCCGCAGCTCGACTTCATTAGGCAATACCCGCTTTTTCTTCTTACGATCGCTATGCAGGATGAAATGAGCCAGCCTGCTCAGCTCAGGGTCTGCGCGCTGGCGCCAGGACCGGCCTTCCCTCAAGGCTTGCATGGCATGAATTTTTCTAGTTCTGTCAACTTCGAAGATTTCGAAGTCTAGAAATAGACTCAATCCGGCATCCTTCCGCAGGGGAACCACTACCCATCTCCCAACATTTTTTCCATTCTCTTGATACACTCGAAGTTTCTGAGCTGGGAGATCTATTGAGTAGGAGTATTCCGCGCATCGGAGTATGCCTGCACTATCCGAGACATCTGAGCCGACACAGGTATCTGAGTCGCTCGAGACACCCGAGTTGACAGGTTCGTATTCGGCGTGCACCATGTGCCGTAACCTACCCTCGAAGACTTCTTTGAGGGCGAAGCCTGGCGAAAGTTGCGCATATCCAAGAACCTCTTTGACTTTGTTTGGCTCTGAATTTGTCAATGAATATCGATATTTTCCTTCGTACGCTCTCATAGCATCATCTGCTTCGTGATGTCCTTTGACCCTAGACTCATAGTTAGGGAGACTGGCACATAAACACAGTCAGTAACAAAACTGGCATACCATTTTACTTCCTTCCTGAGGAGTAGCTCCAAAGATCGCCACTGTTTTCTAGAGAGAGAACTCAGAAAGAACCATAGTTCAGTGCCAATGCAGCTGTAGTATCCGTCGTAAGAGTGGAAACAACGATATGTTCCACATTTCAAACGAATTTCGACTTCTGCTCCTGTCCCCATTGTTAGCTACAGAGAGATTCTGATGGTAAGATTGAGCTATTTATCTCGCGCAGCGATGGCAGAGAAGCAGGGCGAAATATATCTGATTTTATCTTCACAGAAGAGGAGAATGCTATTCCATCCAGGCCGTTATGACTGATGACTGTAACTTACAGCGTTGTGTCAATTTCGGCATGATCGTGTTCCTTGAGCTTGAAGACGATTACGCAGTCAGCAGTCATCTGCTTACAGGAAGCTAGTGTAGATAAATGACCACTGACCCACATTCGTATCTTGTGCGGGTTTTCTATCTGCAGAAAGGTTTTATTGGCGGTCTTCTTCGATAATCTCCCACAAGCCGTTTAATTACATACAAAGTAACATCTTCTGGTAGTGTCTGTCCTCGGTCGTACTGGACGAAGTACATACTAAGACCTAATAGAGTGTGATGACAGTCGGAGTACAGGCACATTGTAGCAAAAATGGACACAATTGACCTGTGGGTCCGATCGAAGCTTGAGCAAATTGACCAGTCCAAAAAACAAGAACAACTGTTCCAGAACAATCTATATCTCTGCATGAGCTTAATCGAGGCTGCAGGTGTTGGCGACATACGGAAAATCAATTTATTGCTCAAGGAAGAAATGGACAATTTACTCTACAGGGCATGCGCCAGAGGCTACAAAAGTGCAGTGGAGGAGCTGCTTAGTCAAGGGGCGTCTGTCAATTACATGGCCGAAGGAGGCTCTACCCCACTACACGCAGCTTGCATCAGAGGCTACGAGAATATAGTGGAGGTGCTGGAGAGCAAGAAGACTGAGGAAAGAAGGCCGATGAAAGAGAGGCCAAGAACAAAGAGGCCGAAGATAAATATGCTGAGGGAAAACGCAAACGTGGTCGCACCACTGGTAACAGAGAAATTGGTAGGACTGATATGCCCAAGAGAAGGAGGAGGAAGATCGACCAATAAGTCTTTGCTCATCATGACTACAGTAAGGAGGTCGTGCAGAAAGAAGCGGCAATTAATATACACTTACGCCGCATCACATATACCACACACACGAGCTGGTAATACATTGTATGATGCAAATCAACCTCTCCTCATTGTTTACAACATAACACAACCGTTGTGTGCTGTTTTCAGATCACAGGCCTCGATTTGGAAAACTCTTTGACATCTCGCTAACTGGATCTGCTTTTTTTAGGTAGCAAATCCCTCACTCTGGGTTCGACGAACCTAGATAAAGGATCCTTCTCTATTCTCGCATCATGGCTATACCATAATTTCCGATGGTCGGCCATATCGCCTTCGTTGTTGGCATGAGCCATGGAATAAAAATAGTAGGAAGGCAGGAACAGGGCGTGCAACCCGCTCTACTTTGAGATTCTAGGGGAGCCCTACGCGGCCGCTTGGAGCTAGGTAGGTAGGCGCTGCACAACAAGAAGAAGCATCAAATGAATGGCAACACCACGGAGATACCACAGCGCAAAGATACCACAGTGGTGTCATCTTCCAATCTCCAAGAAAGCTCCTCTAGGTAAGCGCCTACGAGATAAGACGACGCCAAGCTCGCGCAACTCCAAGAAGAACTCACAATAAAGAGCTGAAAGTGGCGCTAACGCTATACAGAGAGCAGCAGGGGAAGTCAGCAAAGCCAGCTTCATTGTGCGCAAGGATAGAGTGTGACCAGGCCAAGAAAGAGCGGGCTGCGCGCCGGGAGCTCGAAAAGCAACAACGCGACGCTGCGACTCCAGAAAAGACTCGCGATACACTACACAAGCGTGCGCATGCAGCCTCACGTAAAGTTGCGAGCAATCCGACAGGCTGTTGTCGCGTTGTGATTGCGGCAAGTCAGACTGACGCTGCAGCGTCGCCTCCACCCTGATCAACGCGCGCGGACAACGAATGAGTGTACCTGATGGATCCGAATAGTACAAAAGTTTTGCAAGCCTCTTTACAAGAGTACGTTGTAGGATTTTACAACAATCACGATCTGTGGTGGCTGTGCAGCCTCATATTCGCGTACGTGCCCATTGCCAATCTGGCACACATGGCGCACGGCAAATTAGGCGTTCGATGCACACGCCACTCAGCGGTCAATCCTCCTCCTGACCAGTATTTATGCTTACTAGTCTCTTCCTACAAAAAGCGAAGAGTAGCTAGCTTCAGCTTTCAAGTCACAGTTACCAAAGTCGAAAAAAGAACAAACTCAACTAAAGAAACGACTACGAACCGAAAGAACAGCACAAATGGTGAGAGCCATTATAATCCCAATCAGAAAGCGCTGTTGAACGCAAATTTGGAGCAATCGAACCCATTTTTGGGGGTAAAATTGAGCGACCTTTATGTCAGGATATCCCCCGCACAATGCTGGAGGAATACCACTTCCTGTCAAGAATTCATCAGTAAGTTCCATTCCTGCGATGGTGAAATCTACTCATTCTAACGTACGCACTTGAGTTGAAAATCACAAATTTCGTGTCGACCAGATGATCTTTGTGAAGAAGAGCGAAGAAGGCCACGTCCAAGAAGGTCCCACATCGATCCACCATTGGCTTGCAAAGATCCTCGAAGTGCGTGCCGGAAACGCCTCCCGTGTCTACCTTAGAGTGTATTGGGTATACCGACCAGAGGATTTGCCAGGCGGCCGCCAACCGTATCATGGTGGAGGCGAGCTGATAGTCAGCAACCACATAGACATTATTGAAGCCGATACATTGGACGCAGTCGCGGATGTGGTACATTGGAATGATGATCTGGAGAGCATGGCACTTCTAGCAAGTCCGCTGTTCTACCGTCAAAGTTACGATATCACAAAGAAGACCAATCGGCTAAGCGTAAGCACTCTCGTTGCAACTGTTTATCTCACACTAATTATGTCACAGAAACTGAATACCTATTGCATCGACAAGCAGCCCAGCAATCCAGACGACATTCTTGTCCAGTGCCCACATTGTTCAGAATGGCTTCACGCAGGTTGCCTGGAACAGCGAGCGCTGCAAGATAGCGCAAACCGAATGGCGGCCCCACCAGAATCAAAGACACTGAGTTCGCTCCGCAAAGGTGAAGTCGTACACGCTTTCAGTGCAAAGATCACGACAGACGGCAGCAAGACCCGTCTTAGAATCATGGAGAAGCATAACGGAGACGTAGAATATTGGGACGTGGACATCTCTTGTCTTATGTGCGGCAAGATGATAGAGAAGGCTGGGGACGTTGCACCAGAGCAACTAGTGGCTTCTACACCAGCTACCAAAGTAGACGAGGATGCACCGACGACCAAATACAGCGCTCCCCCTCCCCAGGCATCTGGCGTTAGCGATACGCCCATTCAGGCTGGTGAAGAGGAGGACTCAGTCTTCGGCGACGACATAGACCCAGTCATGGGCGATGACACGAAATCAGTCATTGGCGATGATGACTCAGTCATTGGCGATGCGGATGGCGATTGAAACTTCAAGACCAAGGCTGCACCAACAAGCGATGCTGACTTGGAACAAAGTAAGCAACAGCCTGCTTGGACGCAATCAGGCTTCTAATGTCTGCTTGGCGAATCGCGTTGCGAGTGCTGGATGGTTTCCATTTCGTTCTTTGTGCCCAGTTTCTTCAGGTCGTTGACATGCGCGATCAAGCATTGATCTGTCATTCTGATTTGTGTTGTGCACAAAGTGGTGAGAGACAGCTGCACTTGGAGAAGTTTTCGATACAGTGGTGGCTGTCAGGACGCAGCCCTGCACCACTACGCCATGCAACCAAAAAGGTACGTATGATCAGTGAACTACACTCCTCTCGGGTAGGCGCGAAGACGACCACATCGAGCGGCTGGAGACTGTGGATTGCGTGCGGGGGAAATACGGATAGGAGGATGCGATGGGCGTCGCAAAACTCGATAAATTCACGCGTTACGTGGCTGCCATGGCCGTCGACGAGGAGGAGACGGTAATCGCGACCCGCGACGTCCTTCGAACAGCGATGAAAGACGTTCTGAAGCCACGATAATCCTATATCATCATTAGTCCATCTAGAGACTGAATTTGAGAAGAAAACCTCGTGTTTCTGGGCCTCTACAGCGTCCACCTAGTCCGATTGAATGCCAGAGATGCCCTGATAGATCAGAGCCGGCGACAATGCCTCCCTGGAAGCGCACACGCAAGCTAGCAGTGTAATCCATTCCCTGTTGCCATCCTAGAGGGCCATAAGCGCTTCTTTTAATGCCCAAAGTGCCTTAGTGAACACTCTTTTGCCCAGTTTTGCGACGCCGACGAAGAAGCCCTTCTCATCCATATTGTACGTGTTTCTCGGCTAAACCTCATATTGCTGCATCCTGGAGTGAAGCATGTCGAAGTAGAGCTTGTACTTGAACGGGCTGTCAGCTAGGTGTCGTTGTCGGTCGATTCGATGGCTCTATTTAATGGTGATCTCGTCGTTGTGGCGTTGAAGAAAGCGTGCAACCTAGTTTCTTCTCACCGCGTGTTTCGCGATTGATCCGGCGAAATTTTGTATCATCTCTCGCGTCGGCGGTAAGCCTCTTCTTGTGCATTTTTCGATGTAACATGGTTGGCAAGCGAGTGAGCCAGGCAAGCGAGTGAGCCACCCCACCAACTTTGCGCAACCTACGACCTCAAATCACTTATGGCTCTACCTACCCCAACTCAAAACGCCTCTCGTGAGGCTGATATAAACCTTGCAATCTTAGCTCTTAGTATAAGTCAAATTCAGACTGAGAGACGCGCTGCAGCGACGTTTGAAGTCTCTCGCGCTACCCTCCACCGCCGACGCGCTGGCAAACCCGCCCGACGCGATTGCCAGCCCAACTCAAAGAAGCTCACCCAGCTAGAGGAGCAGGTAATTGTTAGCTATATACTTGATCTAGATCTACGTGGATTTTCACCTACGTACACAGCTGTACGTGATATGGCTGATAAGCTGCTCGCTGCGCGCGGCGCAGGCCAGGTTGGACAGAAGTGGCCAGCCAACTTCGTCAAGCGTACAGACAGTCTCACGACGTGTTTCAACCGAGCGTACGATAGGCAGAGAGCTCTGTGCGAAGATCCAGTCCTAATCAGCGCCTGGTTTGAGCTCGTAGAGCAGACAAAGGCCAAGTACGGCATCTGCGATAATGACGTCTACAACTTTGACGAAGCTGGCTTTATGATAGGCAAGATCACGACTCAGCTTGTCGTGACAGCGTCAGAGAGGAGAGGTAGGCCAAAGGCTATCCAGCCTGGTAATCGCGAGTGGGTAACGTTGATCGCAGCGATCAACGCTGCTGGCTGGTCAGTCCCACCATTCCTCATCTTTGCTGGCCAGTATCACCTGTCTGCCTGGTACGAGGAAGCAGAGATCCCACGCGACTGGGCGATCGCAGTCAGCGACAATGGCTGGACAACTAACAAGCTAGGAGTAGAGTGGCTAAAGCACTTCAACGCTCACACGAAGACTCGCATAGTTGGTGCGCGTCGCCTGCTCGTCCTTGACGGCCATGAGAGCCACCACTCTCTTGAGTTCCAAGAACTCTGCAAGGAGAACAACATCTACACGCTCTGCATGCCACCTCACTCATCTCACCTGCTTCAACCTCTTGACGTTAGCTGCTTCTCGCCGTTGAAGCGCGCGTACAGTCGTGAGGTGGAGAGCCTAATCCGCCACCACATCAACCACATCACCAAGCTCGAGTTTCTGCCAGCGTTCAAGACAGCGTTTGATCGAGCGTTCACGCCAGCCAATATCTGCTCAGCTTTTCGCGGCGCAGGCCTTGTTCCTCTCCAGCCAGACGCTGTCCTCTCGAAGCTAGACGTGCAGCTCCGTACGCCTACTCCAGCTGCTCTACCAGAGGCTCCCTGGGAGGCTTGTACGCCGAGCAACGTACGTGAGCTTGAGGCTCAATCAACGTTGATACGTGATCGCGTGCGACGGCACAAGAGCTCATCACCAGCTTCGATCATTGAGGCGATTAACCAGCTCAAGAAAGGGGCTGAGGTGATGATGCTCTCAGCTGAGCTAATGCGCGATCGGATTGCCAGCCTTGAGAAGGCTAATAAGGCAGCGTCAGCACGTAAGCAACGGAAGAAAAAGCGTATACAGAAGCAGGGGACCTTAACAAAGGGAGAGGGAGAGGATATACTTGCTCAACGCGAGGTTGAGCAGCAGATTTCTCGTGAAGAGCGTCAAGGAGGAGCGCGATCAGGCCTTAGCCGCCAGGCTCTGGCGCGCTGCACAAGGTGCAGGGAGACTGGCCACAACTTACGTACGTGCAAGAAAGATACCTTAGATACTGCTTAGTATACTCTGTTATTATCTATATATTATCTTGTAAGGTGGTTGAGATATACACGTGTAGAGGTGCGCAAAGTTGGTGGGGTGGCTCACTCGCTTGCCAACCATGTTATACAACAAGCTCTAGCTCCTGTTGTGGCGTGAGTAGCATGCGATCGCGCGCGCGCTCTGCATTTAAGCGTGTTTTCATCTAGTGCCGCCGCGACAGCGTGGTTCAGTTGCAACCTTATCTTTTTGCAACTTCGCGATAGCTAAAAGTAGCGCCGTCTTCACGCGATTCAATTTCTTCAATTGCTTTCTGAATTGGGTCTATATTGGTGGAGTTATCGCACGTTGAAAGATGGGACGTTTATCTTGTTTTGATGTTCGGGTGGCTCATCGGCTAGGCTGGCTCATCTACTGGTCACCTACGTTACGCCTATGACTGCTCGTGATCCTACAGTGCCCGTGCACCAGATGAGCACCATCGCCAGTTGAGCACCCCCAACAACTCAATATAGTCAACAAGATGAGGCTGTAGAGCCACCACAAATCGTAATAAAATTGCGCAAAGCTAGGATTATACTATATACAGGCCTACGAAAGTTTTGGCTTATTCAGAATTTTTTTTGGAGGGCGTTATCGGTCGTTGCCGTCGACTACGCGGTGGAGCAGCTCGTGCAACCCTTGCGGCTCCCACCACAGCTGGAGCAACACCACCACACTTTTGACGCTTTGTAGCTGGCTTATGAGGTTTTGACGCTTTGCGCTTACCCGATTGGGGCAATTGTATAGCTTTGGCAGCGTCGCGGAGGCTTCTACGATGCTCTCTTTCGGCTTTCTCTGCAGCCTTCCGCTTTCTGGTCTCCTCCCAACCCTTCTCCCGCTCAACACGGGCTGCTTTTTGAAGTTGAAGCTGGCAATCGCGAGCTGCCTTCTTGATCTCGGCTTGCTCGGCTTTTTGAAGCTTTTCAAGCTCGGCTTGTTGTTGTTGTTGTATCTTGTTATCCTGAACTCGTTTGACGCTTGTTGGTGACCACCAAACAGCTCCACCATGATACTCAGGATGATCCTCAAGCTGTAGGGTATAGGATTTGGTTTCCCGCCTCTTCTTGATGGCTAGGGACTGCCTGAGGCCTTTGAGTTCGCCGTGGAGGAGTGTATTTTGAGCTGCAAGGTGGTGCAAACTTCGTTGAAGCTTCTTGACGCCTCTACTGCTCTAATCCCTCACCTCTTGACGTACAATTGACTTCAGCTTGAGCCAATCCTCCCCGGAGAGTACAGAGGTTGAACTGGCTTCTGAATCTGACCCCTCCTTAGCAAACTTACTGAGTACAACGTCTGGGTTGGGTTGGTGTATACCAGTTGCTTCAAAGGACCTCTTGATGAGGGGAGGTTTGAAAACCTTGCTCCAGGACCTCCAGAAGAGCGGGAAGAAGTCTCCTTTGCTTATATTGAGTATCCCTTGGCTGTCTTGAAGGTATTGAGTCAACTCAGTTGAGTAAGCGTTTGCCAGAGGTTTGAACATCACTACATCAAGTGGTTGAAGCGTATGGGTAGCGTGAGGTGGGTATACAGCTAATATGATCTTGTGCTCGTGGCAATACTCGATAAAGTCCATAGTAACATGGGATCCATGGCCGTCAAGGAGTAGTAATCGATACCCGGTTGAAGCATGCCGTCTGGTTTCTCTCTCAAACACCCCCTTGAGCCAAGCTAACCCAATATCGTTGTTGCTCTAGCCAGAGGGAGATAAGGCGACAAATACTAAGTGCTCCCCTGCTTGTACAGCATCAACCCAGCTTGATTGAACAGCTCCGTTGGCTCCCTCGAAGATAAGAGTAGGACTCAAAGCTTTGCCATCCGAACGAATACAAGCTATTACTGTTATCCACTCGCTTGAGCCATCTTCAAGTGCTTGCCTTACCCCTTTTTACTCGTAGAGCTTCTTGTCAAATATACGATTTGTTCTGCCAACCCGGCCAAGTTAAAACCCCTTTTCATCTATATTGAATATATGGGTGGGCGAGAGGTTGTACTCCTCTATCTTTTCAAGTTAGGCAGAGATGAGATGGTTCGGATGCCGGTGGAGGAACCGGGAAACCCAGGTTTCTGAAATCGCTTTTCCAGCCAAGTCTGAAGCAAAGCATTGTACCATTACCCTCGTAGGTGGTAAACGTCGTCCAGTAAGCGTCTGTATGTACCGCACAAGCTCGGTTTCGTGTTGTGGATGGAGGGAGAGGCGGCGCAAGCCATGTACAGTTACACGTCAAAAGTTTTGCAACGCTAGCGCCAAATCTCTCCCCCACCATCACCACCACCACAACAACAACCCACTATAACTATGTCAACACCGCGTATTTTTGGACGTGAGATATCGCAAAATGTACGGCGTAAGCCAAATATGAGTCTTGCCGAGCGCAATATAGCCATCGGGATGTGGAAAGCTGGCTGTACGATGGTAGAGGTGGCGGACGCGTGCGGGCGCTCGAAATCCACCATATCGCGCCTTATCAAGAAGGCCACCACAACGGGCACAACAGAAGACAAACCACGCAGCGGACGTCCCCAAATACTGTCGAGACACGCGCGTAAGTTGGTGTATCGAGCTGTCCGAAAAAATCCAAAGATAACCTACGCGGAGCTCCAAAAGGTCGCCCAAGTACACCCACCTAATGGGACCCCATCCGAGCCACCTAGCCGCTCCACGCTGTACAGAGTCCTCCGTAAGACTGGTTTGTTACACGTCCGCTGCAAAAGCGTCCAAAGCTGACCCTCCAGCGCGCTCGTAAGCGCTTACGCTTCTGCAAGGAGTATCTCCATTTCGCGTGGCGTCGACGCACGCTCAAGTTCACTGACGAGTGCTCTATTCAGAAGGGTTCTAGCCACAATACTGAGTGGTGCTTTCGCTACAACGACGAGAAATGGAAGCCAAGGATGCTTACAGAGGTTACAACTGGTGGCAAACCTGCCCAGATGGTGTGGGCGGCAATATGGCTCGATGAACGTGGGTATCCTCCGCGGAGCGATCTCATCATAATGCAGCGAGATCCTGATGCTCCCCGTGGTGGTTACTCCGCCCAATCTTACATACAAGCGCTGCAACAAGGTCTTCTGCCTCACTGGAGGCCTTCACAACGCTTCATGCACGATAACGCGAGGATACACACGGCGCAGGTGGTTGCAAACTTCATGGCAAATCACGAGATCCAACCTATTGAATGGCCACCGTACTCACCAGATCTCAACCCAATTGAACACCTTTGGTGGCATCTCAAAAGCTTCTCCATCTTCGATACCCGCAATACAACAACCTCTCAAGGGCTGAAGATGAGTGGGATAGATTCTGTAACGCGCTGAAATTGTGCTGGCGGAGTATCCCCGGCGCTCTGATCAAGTCCCTTATATTGTCTATGCCACGCCGCCTTAAAGCTTGTATCAAAGCTAAAGGGTGGCATACAAGGTACTAGCTATCGACAATGAAATCCTGCTTTAAAACATTAAAAAAGATGTTGTTTTGGGTGAGTTATCCACCCAAAACAGCATTGCCCAAAATGGTGGTTCGGCGCTTCGGCAGCTTGGCGTTGCAAAACTTTTGACCTAGTACTGTACCTCGTGTAGACCCTTGTGCCTTCGGGCGAGCGTACAGCAGTTAACACCATACTTTTTAGCAATTTGGGAGTACGAGAATTTATCTGCTAGATCACGCGATTCGATTTCTGCAATCGCTTCTTGAATCGGATCCATATTGGTTGAGTTATGACGCGTTGAAGTTGAGTTGTTGTTGTGGTGGGGGTAATCAATTCGCGTTGGTGATCAATTCGCGCACGGGCACTGTAGCGTAGGGGGATGTCTTTCGCTCGCCAACCAGACCGAGAACGAACTGACTACCGATAAGCAAAAGCACTGCGTCGCGAATATGCGCAGAAAAGACTTGGATGACCTCAGCGAAGAGCTCTAGGAAGATCTGCCGCTTTCTGATGCTGCTCAATCCCAGGTGAAGATCTCTTTGAACGCTACGCTCTCGCAAGCTGTACGGCTGCAAAGAGAAGTGTTTCCTTGGGCGTCTGTGGTACTACAGCCCGTCCTGTTCGTCATAAGCGGCACGATCTTGTTTGTGGCCCTTACTGCATCATCCCACAAAAAGAGCTATAAAGCAGTGCTACTCCTTGCGTCTCTTCTCGGTGCCTTCTCGATCGCTCTCTCATTCGTCGTAGCGGTTGGGTCAGGACAAGCTCTGAATGCACTGCTAGACGGCAACGACACCAAGACGGAGCGGATGATATCGGAAGGAATAGTGATAAAGCGAAATAGCAGGTTAAGACATCGCCAGGCTGTTGGTGCAGCAGCGACTGTCATCTTCTACGTTAGCATCGGCGTGCTCTTCGTTCGCAGGCAACCGCAAGCAGCAAAATATGTCTAGGGGTACTCTTCTTATCTTCTTGCGCTGTAAGTTGTTAGGAGACAGTTTTTCGATAGTGATTTGGTGGTTGGACTGATCTGGTGTGACTTCGGTGCATTGCAGATTGGGTATCGGTAAGCACGGGACTGGTGTGGTACGAACGATAGATGGATGTATGTAATACTAGCAGGCGATACATTGTAGTTATTGATTTACTCACATTTCGCTCTATGACGAGCGTAAATTCCTTTTTCCTTGTGATCTTTTAGCTTGCCTTCTTATTGATTTTATTGCAATGAATCAATCTCGCATTGTTTTACGCTGGCTTGCCTGCAAGTCAGCCTGGAATTCCTGCCCGACGCCGTAGATCACAGATAGCAACACCTCAATCGCTGAACGCTTTTGTTATGCTTTACTGCATTGGAAGCTAGGATCATCTGTTAGTCGTAACACATCGGCTTAGCATTGATCTGTACAGGACATGACCTTAAGAGGCATGGGATACGTAGCTTTTTGTACGCTGAGCGATTCACACAAGTCGCCTCAAGTAAGATATGCGAACGCATAATTAGTACATCCATGTCTGGGTACTCCTAGTCCGTCATGAGTCATCATTCTCACGTCCTAGTACGATCACAAAATGTGAAATGTCTCTTCTGTGAGATCACTTTGGTCCAAAATCGACCCGTCGTGAGGCCAAAAAAGCGCGGGCTGCGCAAAGGGTTGCCAAAAAGCTGCAACACGACGCTGCAACACGACGCTGCAACTGCATGAAGAGCTCGCGATAGAGCTAATACTAGCAAGTGTAAAGTCTCACATAGTGCTGCAAAAAATCTGACAAAGCGTCGTCGTATTGTAGATGCAGCAAGTCGGGTGGACGCTGCACCTGAGCCACCCCAGAAGCCCGTCAAAAAGACGCTCACACGGTCGATACGGTCACCCAAAAGATTAGCTGAGTAGCTAGAGAGTTTTGCATATATCCATATACCAATACACCAAGATATCTCGCGATGATGGCTTTTGCGGGTGGATCTACAGCCTCATTTCTAAAATCGCAGCTTCATGTTGTGGTGGCTCGGATGCTGGAATGGCTCGGATGCTGCGCACTGACTGTATCCTTGTGTTCATTACTATTTACGCCATGGCTTTCTCAGAAACTCGAGCACGCCAGGTTGGGATGTTCCAAAAACTTGTTTTCCATGTAGGTAAACCCTGCTGCTTCCTTGTATGTCAAACTTGCGGCGTTGCGCTGCTTCTTAGCCACGTTACAAAGCAGCCAAACCCGAGGCCACCCACCTAAGGAGCGATTGTGCCATCATGGGTCTCAAGTGCTATACTGCGGGTGGACGGGCAGCTGTCAAACGCTAAGACCTGTCGCAATAGATTAGCGGGGTAAGCAGCTTCACCGGAACGACGCCTGACACCTGCCAAGAGGGGCAGTGCAACGCAGCTTACCTTTTGCAGGGTTCCAGACACCTGAGAATCTTAGATACTATGACTTTCTGCTGCCAAAGAATCACAACAGTACACGAGTTCATCTTCGTTTAGTTTTTGTTTACCTTGGTGATCTCTTTCGTTTTTGAAAATGGCATGTTTGCAGAACGAAAACATCTTGTGTTCCGCTTGCAAGTCCTTGACATTCATTCAGCTTCGCGACGGTTATACGCACCCTTTGACATATTCGAGTACTGTGCTGTCCGGAAAATCATGTCAACTCTGTAGGTTGATGGTATGTTCAATGAGTAGGCTGCAGACAAAAACCAGTTCAGACGAAACCAACCAGGTATACAACCTTATAGCTAACAAATTACCCAACATGCCGGCGGTACTCCGGAGGTCTGTTCCGGGAATCCTGCTGTTAGATCAAGAGTGTCTACTATCGTCCGTAGTATGGAGTCGACAGCAGTATATTGGAGAGTCGGTGCATTCATCTGAAGTTCGCAAGGGCAACTTTAACGACGGGGAGACTATCCAAATTACAGCATCAGAAAGTACAAGAAGAACTGTATCCTACTTCGAGCTTCTCACACTAATCACTTGTGTAGAATCTCTCTACGGTATTCGCAACATGGTACCGCTCAAGAGCATCAAGCCCGCATCGGCTCCGTGCACCTATCGAAAAATTCGAGAGTGGGTGACACAATGTGTATCTGAACACAAAGAGTGTCGACAACATCCCAGGGAATTATCCAATCACTCAACCCCCCCCACAAGGGTCATTGATGTTGGCTCAATGAAAGATTCTGTTGCCCGTCCCCGGCTCGTCGATACAAACAGTAATTCTGTGAGCTATATCGCTCTGAGCCATAGATGGGCAGGATCGAAACCCTTGAAAACAACCCTTGATAATCTTCAATCCCATCAGGAGGAATTACCAAAGGACATCGCACCCACATTCAGAGACGCCATGGAAGTAACCCGACAACTTGGTTTCCAATACCTATGGATAGATTCTTTATGCATAATACAAGATGATGCTGAGGAATGGAGGCGCGAGTCACGTATCATGGGCGACATCTTCTCTGGAGCGAGTGTGACGATCGCTGCCGTGGATTCTGTTGATAAGAATGGAACGGATCATGGTATACTATTACGACAACCAAATCCTCTTGCAGTAACTATCCGCTTGCCATTCGATCGCAAACCGCTCTCAGCGCTTTCCGAAAGGATTTTTGGAGTAAATGATGGGGTCTACGTCTGGAAATACAAATGGTTGGCCAGGAGAAGTTCAATAGACGACGCAATCTACGAGCAGAATACAATCACTCTCCGGCCCAGAATTACCGCCCTGCACCAGAGAGTAAAACGCTCTCAATGGTACAAACGAGCGTGGGTACTTCAAGAAAGGCTATTGGCACATCGTATCATCTACTTCATGAAAGAGAAGGTTTACTGGAGCTGCTTTTCACAAACGCACGAAGAAGAAGGTGGTGACCCGACAGTCGCAATCAGGTCCTCGCTATTCTCCATATCAAAGCAAAGTCTATCACAACGCTGGCGAACGACCGTCTCGGAGTACGTCAATTGCAATATATCACTTAATTCGGATCGGTTGGTAGCTATTGAGGGGATTTCTCGGATTCTAGGAACGTGTTCTTCACTCAAAGTTCACGCGGGAATTTTAGATGAAGAGAATGCTGAGTCTCTTCTCTGGCATACCAAACACGAGCCCTTGGAGAAATTCAGCGATTTCCACGCCCCTTCATGGACTTGGGCGTCTTTAGACGGTATCATATCCTTCGACATACCAGCCCCTCATGGAGTGACCTCCGAATCCCTGGTCAAGAATCTGAACATCAATGTTAAACCAGAATGTGACGTTAACAGTTCCAACGATAGGTGCCCAGGTACCTGTGTCTCCGGCTACGTATGCCTTTCTTGCCCAGTTGGCAACATTCGTAGGTCTACACGTTTGGAGGATGCTCGTTTGATAGGTGCTCCCGATGATCCTATTGGCAAAGAAGCTCTGAGATTCTTACTGGGCTCTGCTGTTGCTCATTCAGAACTTGCGATTCCTCGATTAGGTTTGGACGGACGTGTTGTGCCCAGTTCCGGTCAAACATTTGTTCCAGGTCACACTGAGCTCTTAGTCGATGACTACGGCATGTGTGTAGGGTTCTTCATACCGGATATGGAAAGAAAGATCGATGACGAAATCAACATCGTGTGCGCAAGCATCACAGTCTGGAGAATGCCTAGGGTCAAGTGTCGAGAGAATGACACTATTGAAGTCATCGGGCTTCAAGCAGTAGACCGGAGTGATAATGTTTTCCACAGGGTGGGACGCGGTAGAATTATGTGCAACACTTGGCTGCAGGGATGTGGAAAGAGAGACATAATTATTGTATGAAATACTACCCATTTCAGCGCGACTGGAAGCAATCAATCAAATCTCAGCATGCTGACTTAACCTACTCGAGTATTATGGCACGGAATACCCCCTATTCCAAAACCAAACCCTTTCAGGAAATTGCGATCGCCGCTCGAGCCAACCCCCTCGAAAACCACTTCAGCTCGACGCCGTGCAGCATCCCCTACCAGCACTCTCGCATCCGCTGCCGCACTATCTTATTGTTCGCTCTTATGTCTGTTATTCTGTTCTTGACGCAAGGAAGTTATCGTAGGCTAAGCGCTATCGGGAACCTTGTCATTACTCATGCTGTGCAATGACCCTTACATAAACTCAATTAGGATGCTGCAAATAATAACAATATGGATACATTTTTCTGACCATCCCGTTTAGAATACTCGCACCGACCCATGCGACACTCAGCGACAACGTCGCTCAATCAAAACTGAGCATTTTTTGCGACCTTGCAGTACGAGGATATTTTTTCAGCTTCCTGCGATTCTAAAAAATCAGTCGCTTCTTGAGTTAGACCCATGCCAGTGGAGCTATGGCGAGTTGGAGTTGAGACAGTCATGTCACAGTCATGGTGGGATGGCTCGACCCGCGAACTGCCTTGTTTCGCGCACCGGCACGGTAGTGTTGTCGCAAAAGCGCATCGCTGAGCTTGAAGCAGCTAACGAAGTAGCCACACGAGGTAGATCGCCAAAAGAAAATAGGACACAGAAGGGAAACATTTTCGTAGTTATGGGAATTGTGCGCTTAACAACTTCAAAGGAGTTCAATGCGCACATCAATGAGGAGAAGACAAAGGAAAGCGCGCGTGCAGCCACCCCAAAAACGCTGCAGACGCTGCAGCGTAGCAGGACACAACTTGCGCATATGGAGACAAGATGCAGTAAAGACTCTCGAAGAAATTGGCCTATTGCAATTCTCCATTACTGTATTCGATGGTGCTGTACTGTCGTGTACTGTCGTGGTTTTGGTGGGGTCCTCGTAAACCCTGGCCGCGGTATGCAAAAGCTTGTAGGGACTTTGCACTATTTAGATCATCTTCCAGGCGCATGCATCTGTCGTCTTTGCGTCGCCTTTGGAGCTGGCGATGCAGTATACATAAGGACACCACCTCGAACACGCTTTCTTACTGCAGGAAGCTATGGAGATCTTCGGAGTTGTACTTTTTGTTCTCTATCATTTGAGAAAGAACCACATCTTTCGCAGGGCTTTATCTCCTATATCGCACGGTTGAGTGCGGGCAATATAGATGGAAGGGTTGGAAGAGAGTGTATAATATTGTTTATAGTATCCCAACTGCGCTCATACAAAGATCATAACACGGCGTCAATAGTAATAAGATGTCCAGCAATGCTTGACCTGCGACACCCTGTATTCGCCGTTCTCCTTCTGTTGTTGAGCCTTCCGTGCGGCTGCTCCATTCACCGCCTTGGCCAACTGTCGTACCGCCTTTACTCCTTCTGCTGTCAACATTTTGTGTAATGCTGCAGTCGTTTTCAGCACCCTTCCTTCTGCTTTTCGGAGCTTCTTTTTCCTTTTGTTGTTGGTCTCTGCTCCTCTCGTTCGCTTGTCCCTTAGCTCCTGGAGCATTCAGGGTACAGCACAACCGTGGTATTTTCCACGCTACCAAACTTCCGATATAGCGTGCTTTTTCTTGTTCATGTCTTGGCATCGAAAACTACCCACAGTACTTGGTTTTCATGAGCTAGAAGCCCGTTTCGGAACCTGGAAGAAATGGAATGGAGGTTCCAGCTTCTGATCCTCAAAGGTGTATCAATACTTGTGCCATGCGATAGCTAGATGTGACTTGAGCTAGGAAGCTCAAGAAAACAATATACGTACGTACTTTTCTGAGTCTCAACGTTTTAGATGCCAGCCACTGGCCGTGCGATGATTTCCAGCAACTATAGTTAGCTTCCTGCAACCGTCCAGCTCAACAGACCCTGTGAACGGCCATCACAATATCTTGCCCCGGCATTGCAGATCATGGTATTGCGGTGCTAGTCTGTGATATGTCAGAGTTCATCAGCCTTTTGATACTTCAAGTAATACAATCTGATCTCCCACGGACTGTGTCTCTTATCCCTAGCTGCAATAGCCGAAATCAAACAACATGGCGTTCCGCTAGCGCTTGAAATTGACATATGAGATTGTTTTTTATTCAAAAATATGCACGCCTGGCCTTTAGCATCGGAAGCTGCCATACTTGTTCGGACCTATGACACCCCCCCTTATCAATCAATCAGTCGCAGGCCAAACATACTACTTCAGAAGCACGACCTCTTGCGCTTGGGTCTCAGTCGTCTGTCAATGTCACCCAAAAGCAACATGGCTGTGGACCGATACTTCACCACCAATGTGCGGGAGTGTGCATCGGCTTGCGAAAACTCGGCTTCTTCAGCAAACGGCTCATGCATTAGAAACTAGGTACAGATCCCCATGCGCGTTGACGACGAATTCAACTCTACAGGCGTCTATGACATGTTTTCCTCCATGTCTAACCCTCTTATCTGGCGACCCGGCATACAAAGCATTTTCCAGCCCCCATGCACCGGTGCTCGAAGCAACCTCAGTTTCACTATACACAACAGCCTGTTCAACGCACAGCAGAATACAGTTACTTTTTGATATATTACCCACCAAAATCTACAAATATGTCATCTTACCTATGGTCCAACGACGAAGAGTACTTCCGGAGGTACATCCGCCAGCAAACCTTCCGTTATATGGGACAGCAAAACTTCCCTCGTGGCCCTTTGCCTCGTATCAGAGAACTCTGGCTACCGGGCTTGTGGCCAGAGACACAACCCCAGAATCTTTCACAATCTTGTCGAAGTGAGAACCCTAAGGGAAGCGAACGGGTTCGTGAGTGAAGTGCAACACGGATGAGCATGGTACCTGGACCACCGTCGAGGTAGAAAGTGGAGTAGAGGAGAAGAGAACACGGGTTAGTTCGGACCATGGGGGTCTAGCGTTGGTACGCCTGACTTGAACAGCACAAAGAACTGAAGCTACTGTGATGTGGGATATCTTTGAAACAGTATGACTTTTTCTCTCAATGCTCTTTACATCTTCGGATTGTCGCTAGTATGGTTATACTAGATTCAAATGGCGTCCCTCTCATTTTCGGTTCGCCTCAGTACTTACGTGCACATATTGATATTTCAACATGGTTGGCAAGCGAGTCGGCCATCCCACTAACTTTGATTACCTACCTCCAAGTGACTGCACTATAATCCACTAGATTCTACTCTTAGCACAGATTCCGCTCCCTGTTCTTGCCTCTTATATGCACTCTAGAGGACGGCCTCGATTCCAGTGGGATCGAGCAAGTTTGTGTTAGCTGTGTAATATGTGAAAAGGAAATCTGAAGAGGCTGTTCTATATAAAATCACCGCACGATCTTAGATTGACGATTAGTTTCCCGAAAACTGCCCTGGTCGTCAGAATTCCAGCGTGCAAAAGGTGAAGGCGATGTTTTAATGTTCGTCACGTGAGTGCAGCGCGGACAGCCACTGCGGCAGGTCTCTAGCCACACCAAATTAATAAGAAAAGTGTGAAGGTTAAATTTTTAAATAGTGTTTTCTCTTTTTTCTGATTTCTTGTTTTGTTCCTTTTTGGGGGTAGGGATCGAAGCAGGCACACCGCCGTCCGGCACAGTAACTCGATCCCTCCAGGAAGAAATGTGCAACTCATCTTAAGTTTGCGCTGCGCATTTCGGCAAGTTTGACTGCTCAAGTGGCAACGGTGAACAAGTTCTCCGCTCAGAACGTTCTGATCATCACAACGGCAGCTTGGGAGACTTGCCCGTTGTGGCATCGGGATGACTCGTGCATTGCTACCTCTCCAAACATTCCCTTTACCGCTGATTTCAGAATTGCTAGATTTGGGCTGCGGGCGCGGGGTCCAAAGCACCATCAACGACCCGCATATCGGTGCGGGTTCTACGCAACAAGATGCGCAAGCCCGATGCGCGACAACTACAAGGGTACATGAACATTTGACATCGCAATCTCAGAAGATTGGTCTGGATCTTGCTAACAGTTCATCAGCCGGGAGCCTCGTGCATGGGACGAAAGCCAGGTACCCTTTCACCTCAATACCGACCAAAAAGACGTTGTGGTTCGCCCACTGGCAGCATATGCTGCTGCAAACTATGAAGCTCCGCTGGCACCCAAGCAGGGTCTTGAGGACGCCCCTGCCAATGCTCGAGGACAGCGTCAGTCTCCCATCGCCGGCACGTATGGGTTACGAACTCCTCGCGGCAAGATCACACTCGTAGCATGTGAAGGCTGCAGGAGACGCAAGTCTAAGGTGCATATGCACTCTGCCAATGTTGAGCTGTGTGCGCTGACAGTATTCCAGTGCGATGGCGCGAGACCCAAGTGTAATACTTGTCAATCCAGAAAGCTCACATGCTTTTACGATGTGGCGGGGAATGCGAAAACAACAATTCAACTGCGGGCCTGTGTAAGACAACTGGCTAAAGAGTTGGACGATATGAAGTCCGTAGTATCGCTCCTTGCAGCGGCACCGGATCGTACGTCGGCTGTAAATTGGGCGTCTGAGCTCGAGAAGAATGGATTTGCACATCATTCAGCTGAAGAAGTCAGGGAAGCGCTTTCGGTAGGTTTGCTTCTAGCTATTGTGAGTTGTTGCTGAACGAAGGACAGGCATCTTCGCGTCCTACACCAGCACTCCCATACGACGATTCACTCGGAATTCTGAATAGTAGCGAGCCGTTTCCTACCCAAGAGGACGACCTCGATTCTGTCCATTATGAACCGACGAGAGAGGCACTCTTCGTGCCAAGTTTCGCCTATCCACTATGAGCCGACGAGAGAGGTCATAGTATAAGATGCCCCGTGGTATTGACCCCTGATTCTTCCCATTCAGGTAATCCTGCAAGCTGCTTCAGAGATGCGTACATGTAACGTGGATCAAGTGCCGATTCTTTTCTGTTGCAGACGACAACTTGTAGTCTAATGTGGTTCTACCCCTGCTTTACGCGTTCTAGGTCGAGCGTAGATCTCCCATCTATCGTATGCTCCTGATAGCTGGATGCGCAGTAAAGCCAACATCTCTAACATTCAATAGTCTTAGCCAACTCCACACAGCCCTCGTTGCAATTTTTCAGACTTTCATGGGTTCGCCTGTTTCGTACTAATCTGTGCTAGCCCGGTCGCTTTAACCCAGGGCTGCAATATTATAGGTGACACAAAGAATTCTCTCTTTGGCGGGAGATGAAGGGGTTGAAGGCCAACCACGACCCCGTCAGAATGCAGCGGCCACCGCGAGGCTGAGGGGTCACGTGATGTGCTATCCCAAATCTTTTTTCTGCTCGGTTATATTCTACGAGGTGATCATCTCGAAAGAGTCTTCCTCTTACCAGTTCGATCATTCCTTTCTCGATAAGTCCTTGACAGAGTATCGAATGAGTCGGTGGAAGTATGTATGCTGCATGAGAGAATGTATTTAGAGGAGGGTCAGCGAGTCGGTGGGTCGGTGCTGGACACCAATCTATGGTTGCCCTGCCGACCCAACGGAAGCGTGGACTACTACGACAACATGGGGTAGAGGTCGAATTATCCTGTCCCTCTACTTCCCTACTCTCAATCCATTCCAACTCGTTTGTCGCCTGGTTCTCGGAACGGAAACCTTGCGCCCGCACTCGACCATGTTCCTCTTCCTTGCACACTGGCAAGCGACGGCGGCCTGACGTTCGCGAAAGCTCGCACCCGTGAAAGAAGACACGCAGTGTTGTGCTAGGCAAGCTGGCAGCGGCCGATCAGAACATGTTCATGCCCTCTCCAAACGAATATTGAAAGGAAACGTATACGCACGCCCTGGCCATCGAAAAGTCGGCGCCGATCGCCTGACGACACGTAGTCGCGCGACAATATCGACGATGTGACGTCTCGCCTAGACTACTTCGCACGCGGCATACCCCGTTCCTACTCTTCGTAAGAACAGGCTCTCGCTAACGAGTCCATCGAAGACGACGATGACCCCCATGCCCGTTAGCCTGCACGATCGCAAACCAGTCGCAATGTTTTACCCGTACGTCCAGCCTTAGGAAGATCACCTCTTTATGGGACGTTAGGGATCGGGAGACATACACACGCTCAGCGGACACAACTGCTTCGAAACGGGAGCAGGTCGATAAAAACGGGCTCTCACTCTTGGGAAAGCTGGAGGATGTTGGCGACGGCCTTGTGGTATCTACAAGACTCAAAAAACGGCTAGCGGACGCGGACTTGGGCAGAGTGAAGCAGTACTAGTCCGACACATCGGACGAAAGGCCAGTGGACGAGCTGCCGTAGGAGTTACGGACCATACAGGATGTCGTTTCGCTGTTCGGTGAATCTTGACCATCAGACCGAGTAGAATAATCGCGTGCGCACCAAGGTGCTGGAGCTGACGTTGGGAAACGATGAAACGAGAGTTCGGCTTCGGAGCGTGTAAGTACCCTTCGGCCTGTCCACAACTTGAGACACTCAGAAAGCTTCACTAACCAGAATGACACCATCCAGAACTGCAGCTAGAACCGCACCGGAATCTCGCTCCGCACAACTGGCAAGACCATCGATGATGTCATCCACCTTGAGCCCTCCAGTTCAGTGCGTGACATTGTGTCATCTCTCCTCGGCATGTCGATCGATTCCATCAACCACGTTGGCCACGAGTGTCTGCGCGCTTGACCTATCGCTGTATCCATCGGGACCAAGACCGAGAGTCGGACTATGAAGGAGGCGAAGGTACAACTGGGCGTACGAGTGGCGGTGCAGGCAGCACAGATAGATGCACTCGTGAGGCAGCTTGCTTCTCTTGGCGTGGAGAATATGGCAGCAGAGGCGCGGCCTAGCAGATTAGAGTTGGATATGGTCACACAAAGTCGACGGAAAAGCTGCGTGAGGGGTGTCAGTATGTTGCAGGCGGAGCAGTCACAGATGCGCAAACCGACCTCGACTTCAACCCTCATGATGGGCCCGGATCTTTCTGATATCCTTTCATGAACTGAATTTCCATTTATCGACGTCTATCTGGAAGTGCGATCGCTCTTCCTCACCCGCGTCCCGCCCTCAAGCGCTACCCTTCTATCGAATCCGGAAGTTCGTAGATTGGTGTTCAATACCCAGATTTACCAGTCAAATCCTCGGGGAACACGGTGTCGCACGGTTAGGTGCGGGTATTACAGACTAAAAATCAGAAGAGGGTGTATGTGTTGTTTTTGTTGGTAGCATTCTAGCTAAGCTTATATAAAGATCATCGCACGGCGTTATTATCAACAAGGTTTCCGACAGCGCTTAGCCTGCGACATCAGTGCTACATGAACCACCTTCGATGTTATTAGAACGATCGCGCTTGTCGCACGTTACGCGCGAACGAAGCTTTTCTGTTTTGCTAGTTGCGGCTTCGATCGACACAAATCTCTAATGAAAATCTTCCCTCTCCTGTCATATTGCGCCCGAAAAGGCAACTTCCTGTGATGGACTGTAGATCGTAGAAAGAATCCGCGGAGCTTAGCACCAGCCGATCGTCTCCTATACATCAGTTCGTAAGCGAAGCCACGTTGGCTGGTAGAGATGATAGACCCTTCAAAAATGAATCATACAAGCCTGACCGATCAACCGACGCCTACGATAGCACTAGTTAGATCCTTGATTTCACACGATCATTCATGCGTCTAACAAATCCACTGAAAGGCCGTGTGCCTTCCGAGTCGCCCAATGCCATTTGCGCCTAGGAAGATTTGCCTAACTTGCGCGGCACCAACTCCCTAACGATCTTCCGCATCTACCTTGCACATCTTGAACATTTGCAGGAGCACCGTTCGCTTACACGTATCACACGCGCGAGTGTGCGCAATGCCGATGGTTTCGCCCATTAGTGGCTAGCGTGACAGTTCAATCTAGGCTCTCCTCACCTTCGAGAGTCGACGGTATTGCTTTTTGAGGGTCTTACGAGAAGCCAGTGAAAGATTACTTGTGTACGTTTGCAATGTCTTCGCTACGAGGAAGCATGCGACAAGGGTAGATGTTCTGTGGTGCCCGATATATATGCAGGCATCGCATATGTCGGAGTCCTGCACCGGTCCAAGGTGTACAGTAGCGCTCAATGCATCGGCGTGGTATTGTAGGCTGATCTTGATCCTGATCGATCTGTTATGGTAGAGGCTAAAGGTTTTGTTGACAGGCTGTCCGGCGATCGCAGCCGGTGCCTAGGCAGCCGTACCTACATCAGGGAAGCTATCAGAAGCCAGGGTCCTGCATATGTTATTGAACTACTAGAGTGGAAGTGAGGACGACACGTTGAACTAGAGCAGCTTCAGTCTAAGTGATGGAACATTTCGAGTGCCGTGTCAGCGTTGTTTGCAGCTCTCTTAATGCAACATGCCGTGTAGAGTGTCAATGAAGAACGAGAGCTTGGCTGAGACAGCTCTGGGAGCCCCGTATATCGTTGGAAGATCGTAACGTGTCTACGTAGACCGAAGGCGGTGCGATAGGCTGATGGTATTCCAAAAAAAAATTTTAGCGTTCACACGACTGCGTGTCACATGGATAAGTTAGCCTACATAGCGAAGTTGGGTAGCCGATTTCTTCAGCTTGAGACTGTGCTGGAATCTGATATGCGTTGTTCTTCTTCAGTATCGTATCACAACAACGACAAAAGGTGCCGGAGACGTACTGGTAGTGTGACTCCACACTTTCCAGCGACAAAACTCCGTCGCAGAAGACAAACGACAGGCAAAACAGTATTCGCTCGACATTGGCATGTAGATGCTGCTATAGAACACTTTACAGTGGAAATATAGACATCATAGCAAGATTTGCGCTGCTGGGAGGAAGCAGAGCTCTCAGCCCAGAAAGAAAGCCTAGAAAAACGGAACCTGTGTTATGCAGAAGATATGGCGTGAAGCTATACTACAAATGTGGTAGAACACACTGCCACTGGGAACTGAGTAACTCGCTTCCTCCACCGACACTGAGATAGGCTCACTCCTCAATGAACTACTTCTATAAGACGTAAGGATGACGATACTAACTCTGATGCTACGTACAGACAGGTTACCATATGTCGCACTATTGAGTGAAGGTATTGTAGACAGAAAAATTGGGGGGAAGGGTGTGTTACATGGACTACAGCATCTGAGCTAAGTGTGTACGGAGGGCATCGCACGACACTGCACGTAACAAGATTTTTGACAGCGCTTGACCTGCATGGCGAGTATTCTGCGCTAGGGGCAATACGCGAACCGCAGACTCCAGACGCACATTATGAACCTGGTTCCTACGGTACCTGCTTCACACAACCATATCTTTGGAGAGTTCTGTAGACTCATTATCGTGAATGTATGTCCGATCCATTGACTTATCAGACGGAAGAGCAGGATCAAGTAATCTATAGACGAACTCGCACTGACCGACTGTGCTATCTGCCACTTCCATCGTCTCTAGAAGCAATATTTTGTTCCTCGCTTCCTTGCTGTGTATCTGGACAATCTGCTTCAGATCCCGCTGTCTTCTCAGTCAGACCCCCTGTCTCTTCACGACTACCCCCAAATTGAGCTTCTCAAATTAACAACAACCGTCGCCGATGAGCTTCATGAGAGTTCAAACCAGTGGAAATATTGCTCTAAAAGTCTTGACCGAAGCTTTAGGCGGTTTGTCTTCTCTTCTTTGTCAGCTCTGTGTGAAGAAGCGTTTGAGTGGCGGGTACCGTCAAGATCGCCAGCAACAGGCTCGTGAGCGCGAGAAGAGGTAATGCATGTCCAGCTGATACTACTATCCGGACGTGTTCGTTTTCGCCTCACCGGAGGCAGCGTTGATTCCCTTCCTGTGCCATTCGGTGAGCTTCCACTGATATATCGATCGTCTGAGCGGCGCGCCTGGCAGAATGCTTCGTGTGAGCCTGCGTAGCACGACGTGATGCAGGACGGAAGCAACTTCAACCAGAAAGAATTGCTTTTGCCCCTGTTTGTGTCCCCCACCAGGAAAGTGTTCGAAGTAGTCTGTGCATCGCCCAGTGGCCAAGCATGACTTGGAGTGTTTGCGTCCGAATGTTGAGTGTACGCTAGGCCGGACACCGTGATATCCAGATCCTGTAGTGGTTAGATGTGAGGGCACATAAATGGGCTCGCATACCTTGGTTTTGCAGACGAGTACAGGAGCTGCGATACCCCGACCCATCGATTCTTAGTGGACTAAGAGGTCAGTAAAGGACTGGCTACACAGGCAACGGAGAGATAGATACAAACGATGTAGTCTTTGTGGAACGACTTTTACAGTGTTAAATAATCATTCAGGCTATCAAATCAGACTTTCTCTTTTGGGAACACCCTATACCCGATGAGGCACGATTCGGGATCCGAATCGCAGCAAAAGTGGCATATCGCTAGGTTTTCCCTTCCAGGTCCGACGATGTGTGTGTGTGTGTGCTCCCACTCAATCCATGATGCTCTTGAACACAACGCTCCACACGAGTTCGAACTGATACCGGTTGCCTTCTCGCTTATTCGAAGGCTCTGTCTGCGATGCAGCTTCAGGTGCCGAGAGTTCTAGTGGATCAGATCGTGGATTGCAGGTTTCTTGAGTAGTCGAATCACGGTACTGTATCGGTATCCGTGCGCTTGTTGCCCGTGACTGATCAACAAGAACTCTATTCACACTTCGAAGCGTAAATTTCAGCAATGATGCTACCGTGAACTGTCCAGATGCGCTTCGGAACATTCAAGAATTAAGTTGTCCAAGAACCTTTGGAACCAGAAAATTACGGATCAACAAGGCAGCAACATTACGACTTCATCGCGAAATTGTTGATGCGTTCGAGACGATGCCGCGTCCAAGGAAACCAGCCAGCTCCAGATTGACTCGCAAGGCGAGCCTTGCTACTGGTGCGACAGATGACATGCAACACCGTGAGTACAGTGTCTCTGCAATTTGTACACGCTATCACTAAACGCGTCAAATTGCTCCAACACGCTCGCTCAGGGGGCAATGAGACTTTAGAGGCATACACAATAGCTACTGTCACAAGGAAAGCTGATGGAGCAGTCTGCTAACGCGACTTGTTAGCGAGTGCCGCACCCCACCAACATTGTGTCTCAAAATAGGCGATGGAGGCAAGGGTCATGTGGTCTGAGCCATGTGAATAAGTCGCGCTACTGTGAAGTCAGAAGCCTAGCTTGAGTGATACGACAACTCTTACACCCCACACATCTTGGCATTTTGCGCCATTCATCTCGGAAGAGGTCGTAACGTTCTCTTATCTAACTGCTCTGAAGGGGAACAACTATGCTGCGCGCAATCTCCTTTCCTACCTGTCATATAGGGGCCGGGCGCCAGGTCATCCGTGCCTGCGACTTGCGTCTGATACTATCAATTATTCAATTTGTCTACATTGCAAAACGATGTCACCGAGCTCACATCTCCCTGCTCGCTCGTGCATCTGTCCTTCGCAATCGTGGCTAGATGACTTGTATTTGAAGCACCGAGCACACCGTTGCGTGTGGCACATCGTGGCATGCAGTGGCAATAGAACGTAACGGATCCCCTGCTGCAGAACTCTGCTGGACACTCTTGTGACATGTAGTGCTGTCATGTGTTGATATGTTCACGGCCCACCAGTCTCGTTGCAGTTCAAACGAGCATTATCTATAGCGATCCGCTATGAGCTGGGTGCTATGGCGCTCTGTTGGTCCAAATAATCTAGCTAGTAGTATTGGTTGTCCACTTATGGGGGCTAGTCTTGTTTATCGAAATGGATAGGCAATGCAGGTACTGAAAGTCAGAGTGGCTAGATACTTGGGTCTACCTTGTACATATTTGCTGCTATGACATGCAAGTCATATTCAAAAGTCGTCGCAAACTACGCGATATCGGGAACATTGATCCTCACTGACAACACTATGTGATACTCTACACACAAGTCTAGCCAGTACGCTACAAATGATGCAGTCAATAGTATGCATCGTCTTTCAATCAATCTGTCTACCCTCTCCACTTCCACTCGTACGACCAAAAAGTATACAGCAGTCCTAAAGGCGTGAGCATACAAGCTTACGATTCTCTGAGCAATCCAAGAAGCGTTTGAGAGGTATCGTTGTTGAGCAGTGTGGTCAACAAACCGACGGTTTGACCGACCGATTCAATCGGTTTGATTACTAATCAACCCGACCGACGACTGATTCGTTATCAAACCAACCGACCGATAAGAATGGTCGGTTTGGCTGCGTTTGGGTCGGTTTGACATAGTGGATTTGGTATAGTTATTACGGGGGCCTCCCGGACTATTTCCTAGTATAGGTAAACAAACGAACTTTCTAGAAACACCCTCTAAGTTTTATCTGCCCGTCTATGCTGTAGTTGTATATCGCATCTTCTATCTCCGTACGGCCTGTTTCTACAAACTTCTTTATTTAGCTAAATATTGTCGCTTCGATATGACCTCTAGCAGAGCAACTAGCCCTGCTATATCGTCTCTTCCATCTTGCTCACAGGTTATTCGCGTCGATAACGCTTCCGACACGACCCTGGCACCCTCTGAGTCTGTATCGATTGACAAAGAGGTTCGATGCGAGTTTGATATTGACTGGACGAATATCTGGCACGGCTCGACGCGGCTTGAAGGCGCGAAGTTAAGGCCTCGCCACAGGCGAGTAGTCAACACTAAGGCCAGAGAATCATGGATATTCCAACACGGCGCTAGCCTGGAACACGAAGGAGCGCGATATTGGCTCTGTAAGCTTTGCCACCTAAAGAAGAGCTACTCGACGGCTCTATATTCGGCAGCTGGCACTACTCACGCAGCGAAGCACTTAACCCGTGAGCACCGCATCTCTCCATCCGGTGAGCTTCCAAATCTGCCTGCCAACCCGTTTTTACTTGCGGCGTCGTCAGGAACATGTAGGGCGCCTCTATCGCGTCAGTCTAGTGCTGGATTAGTGCTTCCTTCGCGTTTCAATGAGTCCATGTGGAAAGCTCAGTTCGTCGACTGGATTATTCTGGAAGACGTCACTCTTCGCCAGGCATCTAGTAAGCGCCTTCAGTGGCTAATACTGAACGGCGGCGAGCTCGCTAGTCAATTATTGCCGGAGTCCCACGCGTCTGTATCAAGGTGGATTCATGATGCGTTCCAGAGGCGCTGGAAGATTATCTTCGACCTGATTAAAAACGCGAAAAGTTCGGTACACTTAAGCTTTGATTTATGGACCGCTTCTAATGGGTTTAACTATGTTGGCATTGTAAGTCACTTTGTCGACGGCAAGGGCTTGAAACGTGACGTCCTTATTGGCCTGCCACGCGTGATCGGTCCGCATTCTGGCGAGAATATCGCGACCTATATTAAAAAGGTTATTGATTGCTACGAGTTGGGTTCAAAGTTAGGTTACTTTGTCCTTGACAACGCCAGTACCAACGATACATGCCTAGAGGCTCTTGCGCTATGGTTTCCTATAGACGTCAGCAAACGACGCTTGCGTTGTATCGGCCATATCATCAATCTCGTTGTACGAGCAGTTATCTTCGGTGAAAACGTAAAGCAAATTCGAGGGACGAACTTCGAGGTGCCAGCGACGAAACCTGCTTCGAAATCTGGGCCCGAAAGGGGCTATCGGCAAACTCCACAATCTTGCCACCTACATCCGCAGGTCGGATCAACGGCGACAGGTCCTCCGAGACCTTCAAGATGAGCTTGCGAGCGACGATGTGATATTCACTATTGACCTTGTTGTTGACGGCAAAACGCGCTGGAACTCAGTTTACCTTATGGCAAAACGTGGTGAGTTAATACCTTAGGCTTGCAGTCCTTCTAACTCCGAAGCTGACGGTTTGTTAGCACTCGAGCTCCGCGACGCTTTAGAACTCTATCAAATTCGCTGGCAAAAGCCAAGAAACGACCCAAGGCACCGAGACCTGACGAAAGACTTCCTCGATGCTGAAGGGTGGGCCGAGTTGCAACGCTTCCGCGACTTTCTAGAACCGTTTTATATCCTTACAAAGACTATGGAAGGAAATGCAAACAGAGATGGCAAAGAAGGTGGCCATGGCGCTGTTTGGGAGACTCTCAAGACGATGGACTATATGTTCATCGCATTTAACAATGCTGCAGCTTCATGCCGCGACGAACCTGAGTCTCACTTCAAACGTGGAATTGAGTGTGGCTGGGTGAAGCTTGAAGAATATTATAAGCTGACAGACATGACGCCGGTGTATCGCGCCGCCCTGGCTCTCCATCCCACCTACGGTTACGATTATTTTGAGGAACACTGGAACGGGACAATGAGAAAGCCTTCTTGGTTCAAGGGCATGAAGACGGTTGTATCAAGCCTGTATGACGAATATCGGCGCCAGGCCGAAGTGGAAGCTCAAGCTCAGGCTGGCTTAGCACGTGACGAAGACAGCGAGGATGGACAGTCTGTAATCAACGATTACAGCTCTTTCGGAAAGAGGAAAGGCAGTTCACTAATTCGCCAGCGAAAAGGTCTAAAGTCGCCAGCGAACTCACCGCTTTTCAGGAGAGGGAACTCTATCCAGAAGACAACGATTGTCCTGACCCTTTAGCGTGGTGGCATAATCATAGACACGAATATCCGGTTCTCTATAAGATGGCGTTAGATCTGTTTTCAATACCTAGCATGAGCTCTGAGTGTGAGAGGGTTTTCAGTCAGACGAAGAAGTTTGTTACAGACGAGCGTAACAGGCTATCACCCGAGACCATTGAAGCGGACCAGCTTCAGAAACACTGGCTCAGAAATGGCTTGGTATCGTAGTAGACTTGATGTACGCGTGCTAATGTAATACAAACTTGGGACGCTCTAGATAGTTAACTTTTTAGGCAATCCGCTGACTTCTTTAAGTTAAGCTGTCAAACCTGGTCAAACTCAAACCGACGGGCGACGTTCTATCAAACCGACTCAAACCGACCGACTCAGCCTACCTGTTCGATCAAACCGACCGACCGAAGCCTCTGGTTTGAGTCGGTCGGTTTATTGACCACACTGTTGTTGAGTGGTCTTGTGTATAAGCTCAGGCCGCTGCTAACAAAACATCGCCAGAAGCGATGAGAAACTGTTGAATAGATCTAAACAGCGATGCAACAGAAAGCGTTGTGACAAAAGCTCGTGTGGGCGGCTCTATGTCCTTGTTCTTTCTAGGCACTTTCAGGTTGTTGGTCTAGCCTGTACCCAACCATGGGCAGATATGTACGGACACGGCAGCCTCAACGACCTCTTGAGTTGAATCCTCACTGGCAGGGTTACAAAGCATTGTACCTGAAGTAATTACCGTGTTTCCATGGTCAAATGGCTCGTTCGGCGCACGGTCACTAACGGGGCTCAATGGCGTCGATCTCAATAGCGGCTCAAATTTGCCTGAGGTGGTTTTTCATGAAAAAAAAAACGATTTATTGCTTCGGGCTAGGCCGCTGATCCTGGTCGTGATGAAGCAGCTCGCGATCAATCTCTCACAGCGAGATCGTGAATCAAGCTTGCTCTACAGCGTTCTTTACCGGTCAATACCACAAAACTGATATACCCGTTCGCTGCATATGAATGTCTATTGATCATAGCCCAAAAGGCCTATGAGATCCAGCAATCGGATTAAGAGATATGCAGTTGTAAATTATGGTTTTTTGTTCAGTTGTTCTGCAAACCAGAGTCACCTTAGCTATTGCATATAACACTATACCAGGCCAAAGGTCTGTTTGCATGGCTCACAGGTCTATAGAACACCTGCAGTAGGGCCAGCGCTAAAACAACCTCAACCGATGTCACGCCGATATACCTGTCATTACTCTGGATAAGGATGTGAACGACAACGGAGTAAGCTAAATTCTTAGTGAGTCGGTGCTGTCTTGCTGTATGATATTCTTGCTGGTCATCTTCAAGTGACCGGGACTTCCCGGTTAGCATCGATAGTCTCTAATCTGTCCGCTTTGGAAGTTCCTCGGTCCCATCACATATAAATACCGACTGCTGTGACTTCCTGGAGTCGAACATCTCATCATCGTCATCAGCAGCAACAACAGCTTTCCCACTCAAGCAAATACAACAAACACGTGTCCAACTTTCCAGTTCTTTCTAACGTCACACCATCGACGATCCTTCAACATGTTCACCAAAGCTATCGTCCTCGCGCTCGCTGCCTTCGCCGTTGCTGCCCCCACCAATGTGGCCCGTCAGGATAGCTGTGGCAGCAACAGCACCGTCCACTGCTGCAACGACGAAACGGCCGAGGCGGTCACCAGCCATGATGGTATCAGTCCCGATATCGGCGGGGTCAAGAATCTCCTCGGCCAATGCAGCGATATCACCGTTGCTGTTCTTGGCGGTGCCGTTCCGATCAAGAACATGTGCAAACAGACTGCTGTCTGCTGTGGCGACATGGAACAATCGGTAATAGAGTTCCTAAACTAGCTCAAACTTATACCTACTAACAATCACATTCTAGGGTCTCGTTAACTTCGGCTGCACTCCTATTAGTGTCAATTGATATTGGAAAAGGCACAGGCTGTGTTGCAGATGCGCATATATTGACAGGAATGTGGTGAGTAGATTCTCACCAGCAGTAGGAGGCTGTAGGTGCTGGATATCTTGTTCACATGAGGGTAGAATATGTATTCTGATCATGATAGCTTGTTGGTTATATTTGTAATCGCTTCACTTTTGTAACATCGTCATAATGAGTAACTCAGTTCGTTCGAAATCCATTTGTTGACCGAAATACTTCACACATACTCAGGCTCCAAACTGTACTGATTGAGTACGTTTAGGCTGCCTTCAGAGGCAAGGGACCAAGACTGCCTACTCAAGTATCGTGCCCGTGCCTCCAATGCGCGCCGTCGGTCAAGGCCCGGAATTGGCTCTAACCTTCACGAGCGAACGTAACGCTGTAGTGCCACATACAATAGCTATTGTGACCGGGTCTTCGGGTGCAACAACCTACAGGCCTATCCACTTTGAGGCGACGAGTGAGGCGCTCTACTAGTGTGTGATGCTACGTGAATCGACCCCCAACGCATCCCAGATAGGCAATCACGCACCCTGATCCAAAAGCACACGTACGCAGCGCGTATCAGATGCTGATTCTCGCCTATCATATTCTAAAGCAAATTGCCCCTTGATCCCCGCGCTTGAGTAAACCTCCTAAATCATGATAGTCACAATATTAAGATTAAATCAGTTACTGTAGAGCTGCCTCCGTGATCTTGCTTTCTGTTGGCATTTTCAACAGTTCAAAGTGTAGATATGGCTGCAAGTTGCGTCCTGTCAACACCAGCGTCTATCGCTCATCACGTGGTACATAGTGCCCATCGCTTATACCAAAACTTTCAGTAGCTAAACTTAGATCTCATGTCTTGTAACCATATGACCTAGTCACTCTGGACTACATCACGTTCGTCGCAAGTGAAAAAGCTACCGTCTGCACTCGCTATTGAACCGCAGTAACTCTTATGCGCTTAGATGCTCACCTCCACGTTTTCCACTGTGTTTCATTCAAACTGCGGCGAACAAAAACAGAACGACGTGACGGCATACCTGCCGCACTGTGTTTTGAGGATCTAGTGCCTCGTCAGGATAAGCCTGCTCCGCTCCCGTATCTTCATCTGCCTGTGCCTGGGTTGTGCTGTCCACACTGTACAGTGGGAAAGATAATCGACTAGGATCAGATGCGACAGTATGCGAGAGTAAGGCACAGCATCACTGTCTCCAGAATGTCTTGAAACTGATCTGGACACGATTGTTACCTGTAGAGTTGGACAACGTACTCTCCGAAACACTGGGCGATAACCCAGGCTAGCAGCGCTAGTCAGCAAGCGAGTTAGGAGTAACCATACTCCGTAAGTGAACAGGAATACCTGGTGCGGCTTATCGACCAGTTCCATCAACCACGTTGGCCACGAGGGTCTGTGCGCTCGATCTATCGCTGTATCGATCGAGACCAAGATGTTACAGGTAACACAAAGGATTCTCTCCTTGACGGGGGATGACGAGGTTAAAGACCAACCACGTCCGCGTCAGAAGGAATCGATCATTGCGGAGCCCAAAGGTCACGTGATGCGCCATCCCGCCAAGGAGGGATGGACGGGATGGCAGGACAGATCGCAATGGGTATAAAGGATGGACGGATTTCATCATTACACTCGTTGTGGTCATCTCAAATAGTTCATCTCTTACACAGATTGTCAACTAGTTATTCTATCGTTTATAGAATTGGTATTGTTTACCTATTGGTTAACATTGAAAACTCTTTTCCACCTGAACATACATACGATACCTCACGGACTACCGCTTTAGTTTACCTCGCCTTAGTACGGAACGAGCCTAGAGAAGTATAGCCGAACCCCGTGTAACACAAGACCTGAAGTTGGACTGTGGAGGGGGTGGAGGTACAACTGGACGTACGGGTGGCGACGCAAGTAGTACGGATGGATGCCCTGGTGAGGCAGCTTGCTCCGCTTCGCGTGAAGAATCCGGCAGTAGGGGCACAGCCTAGCAGATTAGAATTGGGGATGGTCACATGAAGTCGACGGAGAAGCTGCGTGAGAGGTGTTAGGATGTCGCGGGTGAAGCAGTCACAGATTGTTACACGGAGTTAGGTTATAGTTCTCTAAGCTCGGTCCGTACTAAGGCGAAGTAGCTGAACGCAGTAAGCCGTGCGGTTTGTCTAGCAATTTGTAATGGATAGAAGTTATCGAGGTTAACCAGTAATAACGACAACCCAATCCTATGTGCGATAGAATAACTGAGTATCAATTTGTGCAGGAGAAGAACCTATTTGAGTTGACCACAACGAGTGTGATTATGGAATTCAACCCATTCTTATACCCATCGTTGTCATGGCCTGTCCTCACGGTCCTCACGAAACAACCATCGTTCTTCCTGAGGACCTGAGGTCAACTGGGCACGTGATCGCCGCCCCGCGGTGATCACAACCGTCCGACGTAGACGTTGGTCGCTGTCAACCTTCCCTTTTTTTTTCAAGGAGAGACTCCTTTTGTTGCTTGTAATAATCAGCTAGTGTCGCGCGTCGGTGCTTGTTTTTCTAAGTAGTTTAGCCTGCTCCAATCGAGTGTTCTAGCGCTCTGCCGTTAAGCATGTAACTTACTTGGTCGATGAACACACTGGAAAGGGGAAGAAGAAGTATCACATAATGAGAGAGGAGCATTACCGTCTTCTAGATAGTGCTCCCCACTTTTCACAAGGTTTCGCTCAACAGCGCCTAAACGCAGATTCTGCAACAGTAGCCGCCTCAAATCGGACTGGTTCAAGATAAGCTCGTCCCATTCCTCCACGGACCCATGAACGCGATCTTGTCTCCCGAAGTTTGTAGCAGTCAAACTCACATACAGTTCTCGAAGCTTTGAGTCTTTGGCACTGTTATCACACGCGAACTGCACATCGTGCGTCGAGATGGACCTGTTGCAGATCTTGGTTGTATGTTGTTCATAGAGACGCTGCATAGCATGGTTCTTGAAGTCGGTGCACAATAGCTTATCGCCAAGGACCCAGCATTCGGCGTCGATACTGACACCGACGGTTCTGGTGCGAGGGAACGCCGACAGTGGTTCAGTAGTGTAGCATCCGTAGTACAGCCATTCAACGAACAACGCAAAGACAGTGGGTTTGTCGTCCGGGAGCTGAATCAGGTTCTCACGACGTTCCTTGAAGTCCCGGTTAGAAGCAGCCGCAAGGAAAGGTGAGTGGTGCGAGATCAAGCGCTTGGGTAGGAACCAATTGACGGAAAGGTCGGCAGAATCGTGTACGGAAGTCGCTGTGCCAACGCGGATTTCAATCGTAGGGCCGGTAAGACTGCGCGTGTCAATCACGTGACCTGAAGATAGGGCTATTGGGGCACACACAGCTCAAGATGGCTGTTGTGCTTCTTGTCATCAGTTCGTCGTAATTTTTGTAAGGGCCGAGTGGAGAGCACTGCTGAGCCATAACCTCCTCGCCTGGCAGATGGCGCGTGTCCCCGTTCGTAATCTGCCAACCTGAGTTCTTCGAGGCTGAATTGAGCACACTCTTCCTGGGCAGAGATGGCTTGATATTCGTCCCTTCCGGGACCATGGGATGAACCCTCTATGTAGGGGACTAGTTGCACTGCGGCTGTGCCGTTATTTACCAGTGGTGGATCTTCCAGCAGTGATTAGCCGAAAAACATACGATTACCCAGTCGGTACAATGGACAAGAGCAGTCAGGCTCAAGCGTGCGCATACCAGGCAGATTCAAGAAACTATGCGGACGCGTCAGCGATTGCTTGTGAAGGATGCATCACAAAAGCCGCATGCACCTCATTCTGTACACGGATGTGCCTTGCGCTCAGAGTCTTGCGCAGCTGACGCTGGTAACGCTGTTGCGAACACAGTGGTATGACTCTGCGAGCTGTTCGATGCGACAATAAAATCGAGAGGTGATAAATCACGTTGCGCGAAGACGTAAACTTTTGGAGGTTTGCGTCAGTGATATGCTACTTGGCGACGTGTGCGTCGATTAGTGGAGAACGTGGTGGCGTGGCGTGGTTTTCAGGTTTACTACAGTCCGTGCGCACCCAACGAGCCAGTTCAGTCAACGAGCCACCCGAAGCCCCGCAACCTCATGAACTATCCCAACTGCGACGCGTCATAACTCCACAACCATGGACCCGATTCAAGAAGCGATTGAATATATCGAATCGCGTGAGGCTGGAGATAATTTCTCGTATGGCCAAGTTGCAAAAATATTCGGAGTTGATCGAACGACGTTGTCGCGGAAGCACTGGGGCGCACAACAACCCCGGGGCACAGAGGCGGCCGAACATCGACGAAATCTCAACCCACAACAAGAGGATGAGCTTATTAGCTTCGTAGAAGGGCAAACAGGAGACGGTGTACCACCTACAAGGAGTATCTTGAAAAATTTCGGCAGCGCGGTTGCGCAGCATGAGGTTTCGGATAGCTGGGTTACCCGGTTTCGACACCGTCATCCCGATGAGCTCATCTCCAAATGGGACACCGGTATGGATCGTGAGCGTCACTTAGCTGACAACAAGCGTAAATACGAGTTGTACTTCAACTTGCTGCGCTCCAAGATGCGAGAACATAAGATTGAAGAGCGCAACACGTACAATATGGATGAGAAGGGCTTCTTTGTCGGCATCGCCCACCGCAGGAAGAGGATCTTCTCCAAGGCAGTTTATGAGTCGGGGGAGCGTACTGCGGCGATGAGGGATGGCAACAGAGAATGGGTAACGCTGCTGGCTTGCGTATGCGCTTCTGGAGAGGCATTGCCGCCCGCTCTCATCTATCAGGGCATCTCCGGGGTTCAATCAAGCTGGGTTGACGACCTGTTGGCCGAACAACACCAAATCTTCGTATCCCACTCGGCTTCGGGATGGCCAAATAATGATTTAGGACTTGCCTGGCTTCAACAGGTCTTCGAACGCTTCACAGCAGCCAAAGCTCGCCGGCAATGGCGCCTTCTGATCCTTGACGGCCACGCCAACCACCTCACGCCCGATTTTGTTAGAGTATTGTGAAGCCAAACGCATCATGGTTATGGTGTACCCACCACATTCTACACACAGTTTGCAGCCGTTGGATGTTGTGCTCTTTGCGCCGCTTTCGAAGCACTACACCGAGGAGCTTACCCAACGCCTCCAGCGTACCCAAGGCATCTCGAGGATCACCAAACGCGACTTCTACAGCAACTTTTGGCCAGCTTGGAGCTCTAAAATGACTCACGATCTCATATTGAAGAGTTTTCAAACTACAGGCGTATGGCCGATGGACGCTGACCCGGTACTTCAACGCTTCAACAACCAACCACAACAACAAGATGACGAGCCAGGAATTGGAGAGCAAGGCGACGGCGATACCTGGCCTCAACTGCGCAAAGTTTTTGACGCTGCAGTGGCTGACAAGGCCAAATTAGAAGCCAAACGGCTGTCCCAAGGCCTACACTCGCTGCAGGTCAACAACGAGCTTCTCCGCTTCCAAAACGCGGAGCTACGCGCTAAACTCAACCTCATGAGATCCCGACCGTCTAAATCAACAACACTAACTACTCAAGAGGGCGACGATTGGCACGGCGGAGCTGTATTCTACAGTCCCAGGAAGTTTGCCAGCGTCCGCGCGCGCAAGGCCGCAGAACTGGACGAAGCCGCGTAGCTACAACTCCAAAAAGCTCGCGATAGAGAGAGAAAAGCAGCAGAAGCAGCTGAGAAAAAGCGCTCTTAAGAAGCTGCAAAGGTGGCTCGACAACAAGCCAAAATTGCTAAGGATGCGGAGCAATTACAGCAGCGTGAGGAGAAAGCTGCCGAACGGGCACTCAAAAAGCAGCAACAACAAGCTACAACCGCTCAAAAAAGTCGCGATACAGCAAATAAGCGTAAGCGAGAAGCCTCACACAAGCCAGCAAAAAAATCGACAAAGCGTCGTCGTGTTGTTGCTCCATCAAGTCGGGTGGTTGATGGTCCGCCTCGGGCGCCCTCCCCACCCAGATTTGGCTTGCGAGAGCGCCAAATTAAGACGCCAGCGAGATACAAGTAGTGCAAACGCTTTAGTAGCGTCAATATATCAATACACCAAAAAATCTCACCATAATAGCTATTGTGGGTGGCTCAACAACCTCATCTTTTTTGTCGTCTGATCTTGTTGGGGTGGCTCGTTGACTGAACTGGCTCGTTGGGTGCGCACGGACTGTAGGTCCTGCTCGGTGCTATTTGCCAACGTTATCCCTGCTCAACCCAACTACGACCAATGGTTTCTCCGCACCAACGCCTGTAAAACCGTAGCATGGTTGCCGTTTAACTCTTCGACTATACCTACCGAAGGCGCATTCTTGGTTGGCAACGATGGGTCGTTGGTCTCGCGACTGACAAAGCGATCGTTGGCGTGATTTCTCCTGCGCAGAGCTCGGGAGAGCCTAGCTGTTTAGGCGACGCGGTTAGCCCCAGCTTGCCCCCCAAACTCCCGCTGGCTTACCGCAACCTCGTCACTTTCTTCTTGGCCTCGCTGTCGCACTTTGCCTGTGGTCCTCACCTCCTCGTCTCCGCCCTCAACATCACCTTGCGTCCGCGATCTGCGCTCCGTCTACCCCTCCTTGCGCTCGCTTGTTCCGCCCCGCGCTCGTCTCCGATGTCAGAGCTCCGTTAGACTCCTTGTCATCTCGTCATCTCGTCACCTGTAACCCGTCGAGCCCCTGCCGCCCTAGTTGTCTTCGACATGCAATCGTGATCGGGCATATCTAAGCGGTAAACAAAGAGAGACGCCTCCAAAGACCACCAGCGGTATACAAAGGGATGATTGGTAGAGGTGCACAGACTGCTCTGGCATCGTCTCTCCTTCCGGGTCCCTGCTGAGCCACACATCTACCTTACAGTGTCGAACTTTGGCCCGAAGTAAGCGCCCTGTCTGGAAAGAAAAGAGCAGCTTGACAAAATGTCACAGACGGGCCGCGGACCACAACTGCTCACAACGGCACTATCACCCATGGTGGCATGCCGGACCCGAATCATGCGGACAATTCCAACACGAGAGCTGCAGAACAGATGCACATTGCACTTGTCTGTATCTAAGGACACTGTGAGCAATCCGAGGGTCCGGAAGAGAAAGCGTCTCGTTACACCGTGCGTCCCGGCACGCGTGGATCGATATCAATGACAGGTCTTTGACCTCTATACCACATCCAGATTACATCACGCTTTCACAACAGTGATACCAAAGATAGAAGACGTGCAACAGTTGGCAGATATTGCAAGAGAAAACTTTGCAGCTGTAGCATCACTATTCGCCTATCAGACGCAGCACGAGTCTGCGTGCTGCCTTTCCGTTATACTCCTACATCATCAATTTCTGACTGAGAAAGAAGGACTCAAAGAGTGCCATTGCGCATGGCTGAGGCGGCTCGCTTAGCTCGTGCTGTTTGACTCTTTGAGAAACGGAGACGCTCGAAGAGCATCGGCTTGGATCTTCCAAAGTGGCGTGGCAAGATCGATAAGTTGTGGTCCGAAATCTGCCAGCATCTCGCGAACTTGATCTTCAGATGCGCGGGGACAAGTCGAGAGCGCTTCACCTGACTGAAACATAGCATTCTCCCATTGTTTCTTCCATTTAACAACGGCAGACTGCATCTCTTCACTCCGCGTATCCACCTCCATCGCCACCATATAGAAGGAAGAAGTGATTGCATGCTTCGTTTTTGACTTGAAAAGGCGCACACTTGAACACTTTGTGAACGTACGGATGACCTCAGCGGTATCGAATGATTCTGGCTTGTGCATAACTAGGACCAGTGACCCTTGATTGCGTAAACGCTGAAGTGCGAAGACCAACTGGCTCGTGGCTAATCGTAGCCTCTTATGCGGCTCATGATGTTCAGCACCAGCACACGCACGTCGAGTCGTTGCGCCCGTCGCGCCACAGAACACAAGGTCGAACATTTCGTTCCCGAACAGTCTTTTTGAAGAGAACGTTGCGGTGTTCGGTTGTTGAGTCGGTATGAATGTTGCTGGTCGTCCCATCTCGTTTGCTAGCATCGTGATATCGGCGAATTCTATACGAACCTTCAAATTATCCCTCCATCCTGGCAGCATAATTCGCAGACCTCCCATCTCTGATGGCAACGTGATGCCCCGTATCCTGGCGTCGCGATGCTTACGGAGCACAGTTTGAGCGAACCCACCCGGGGCCATACCGATATCCAGGACTCTTGGGGACTGACCCCCATCAGCTGCTGCGAATGTAATGACTGATGTGTCCTCATCCATTTCCTGTCCGATCTCACATGTCATCTTGAAGAAGCTTTGCAATCGCTTCTGTGTTTTATTGGCGTTGTTGGATTGTGCACGACGAGCTTGGAAAAACCGGTCGCCCTCGGAGGTATTCCAACCCTAATGGTATGTCAGTAAAGTCCTTGATGTATTTTACTCCTAAATACCTTTAATCGGAGATCAGTCAGTTCTTTGAAAATCTCACTGTTTTCTGCTAGATACTGTGCGATGATCGCCGACACCAAGGTCTCCTCAGGTGGCAAAGTGCTGCGCATCATCGCCTCTAGGTCTAGGTTCATGATTGGAGTGTCGCTGAATCGAACTTTGGAAAACTTAATGGGGGGTATCTAGCATTCGAGGCCGGAGGAGTGTTATCAAAGGATGACAAAAGGATGATAAAAGGATGTAAGCGCCTACTTCTCTAGCAGTTACACAGTATCTTGGGTATTGTGTTTCGAACAACGATGTCGTAAGGGCCCCGTCTTCACGTGTAGGGGTTTACGTCCAGCTGCCGGGTACGTAGGATGCTGTACAACGTGAGGATTCATACCAAGAGGCCATATACAGCGCATGCATGAAGAACGCCTTCCTGACGTTAATAATTTGAGACCAATCAAATCAGCCCGATACAACTGAAATCTATGTCAGTGCTCTGTAGAATGGAATCGTTAACGGCGAGAAGCCTCTTGTACATGCGAAAGCGAAGAGTAGATAGACTTGCAAGTTTTTGCGATACCAAAGCTTGTTGAGTACCGTGCTGTGAGATCCCTGCACAGTGGTGTGTTTCCCAGAACCATAGCGGCTAGCGGTTGGTTATCCGGGTGCTACAAAGGCAACCCAATAGACCATACATGTCTATAGGCGCGTAAGCCTGACGAATGATACCCTAGCAGCACTCCGAACGATGCGAGATGTATAAGTGACGGAATACCCGCTGGACATGAAGTGGCGTTGCCGTGCCCTAGAACACCTCCAACCCAATCGGTCTCACACTTCACCTCTGACACGACCTCGACAAGCCAGTTCAGATTCCATGGTACTCACTTCTTCTTCTGACAAGATTATATACTAGCGTGTCGCAAGCTCACATGCACTCAACGCGCTTCTCTAAAGCTTCTCCGCGGTGGTCTTGGTTTTCTTCGATGCACGCGGGACGGCAGGGATCCTCTTCGAAAGCCGCGACATTAGGGTCTCCCACGCAGTCTGCTTCATCAGTTTTATCGAGGCGCTTATCACAGGACACACTTGTTACGCGAATCTTGTCTGTTCATGTCACAACTTTGGCGCTAACCGTAACGCTGACGCTAATGCCTCCAGTCACTGATCGCAAGCGAGCGCTAATGGCAAGTGGCGGCTGGTTCCACGCTCTCTACTTCGGATCGGCTCTAGCTAAGCAACGGATGCGGATCGGCTTGCGCATCCCGTTACCCCGCAGTTGGCTGTAGCTGTACAGTGGGCGGGGTAGGCTTGACCACACCAATGCAGGGAAGCAACAATTAGGCTAAAGAGGTTCGTGGTGCAGTACACTTATCAAGACAACTTCTCAGGGTAAGTTCTGGGTGTTGCGATCGTGGGTGCTGTAATGGCAATGAACGCGCGAACGAACACCCTCCATCGTGTGCCTACCCGCAGACCGCCTGATGGTGATACCGAAATCCTTTAACTGATGTCATGAATCACGTTGGCAACGTATCGCTGATTAGACAAGCTGATGCAGACCAGAGAAAAACATCGAGCGTCGCAATATTAGCCGATGGGAGTACGTTTCAGTCCAACAATTCTACAAAACTTTTATTTTGTTACAGTACTTGGGAAAGCCTGACCCACACGCTATGGGGATACAAGGCAGACCGGTACGGTAGAGTAGAGCGAAGCGAATCCGGTGAACCCATGCGCTAGCCGAAAAAGGTCATTCCCACAGGTACTTGTTGCAAAGACTGCATGGGGAATAGTGCAATCAAGTGGGCCTCCATCACAAGAGATACGCCCACATCATTGGCAGTCACATAGCGTCATCCCACACCGCAAGTAGAAAGTACGGACGAATGAACTTTTCTTTCTGTGCTGGCATCGGCGGGACACCGATCAACGCTGATAAGAAGCTCAGACCTCAACACAATAGGCGCGATGGCTCGGAATCGCTGCAGCCAAGCACGCTGGCATGCGCATTGCAGCTTACACAGCGTATACGAGAGTTTTGTGACTCATGAAGTTGCATGGGATAGCTAACGGAGCGTACGCCCAGCTACGAACGCATTGGCCAATGTGCTAGCCCAGGCGCAAGGTGCGACATGGATTCATCTTCTTGTTCATCAATCTTGGCTGAGCAACTCCTCGAACTCCTGACCCTTCTGTACAGCTGCTTTCGTGTCGATGTAGGACATTGCAGACTTTGTCCGAGTACGATGGACTAGCCAGGGAGCCTATCAGTGGCTGTATTGTGCATGCTGCGATCGATGTGCTCAGAGGATGCCTGAGCTTTGTGTCGCAGCTCGATGGCTGCCGCTACGTCAGGTGAATGTGTCAAATTGAGTAGCTCGCTCGCAGATTTCATTTGTCTGTTTCTACCAGGGCCACAACAGTGATTCTACCGGTACCCACCGACATGGGGCAACGCAAGATGGTCCTTGAAGACTGTTGCCATTGCTGGTAGGTATTTCAAGTCTGTTGTGATCGAAAGGTTCAATGGTTGGGTGTTCGCTTGTTGTCGTGTCTGGGGCGCGCGATTGGTCTCATGGAGTAATTGCTGGGTTAGCCGAAACGATGCGGGCTGTCTCGAACGGCTCGAGAGATTTATTGTGCGCCGGTGCCTAACATCAGTCTCCCAGAGCCCGCTACAATCTACCACTCAACGTTCAGACCACAATTTAATTTCGTTCCGAGGTTTCCCACAGAAATGGGTGATCGCGAAAATATCATCCATAATAGAAAGCTTACCCTGTGCGATGCAACCACGGATTGGCCGATATCGAAACTCCTCAAGGAATGTTCCAAGTGCAACAACTTCCTGTTGTATTGCTGTTCATGCAACAACAAATTTCTTGATCTCCCTCGAAACCGTCGATCGACCGAACCCTGTCACCACTTTCGCATAATCTTCACTGATGGGGCGTGTACAGATAATGGACGACCTGCAGCAAAGGCGGGAGTGGGTGTAGCATACGGTAGTGATGAGGGCAGCCAACTATCTGCACCTATCACAGACACGGTGGACGACTTTCCACTGCGATCAAACCAGCGAGCGGAGCTTTGTGCGGCAAGGTTAGGTATAGAATTGCTCGCCAAGGCTCATACTGAGAAGCCTAGGAGTGAAGCTGAAGCTTGGATCATCGCGACTGATTCCCAATACGTTGTTCAGGGGATGACCGAATGGCTACCAAAATGGAGGGTATATCTTGACTGTGCTGGCTATGGCTTATAGAAACACTTCTGACCAAGATACAGAAAAATGACTGGCACACGTCCAAGGGTACTAAACCAACAAATCTGGATCTGTTCCTTACTCTTGATACCGTAGTGGGGACGCATGAAGCGAATGATATTACGGTGAGTTGTCACTCTTAAACACATGTTGACTATATACGAGGCTAACATCATGTAGATCGGATTCTGGCATATTCCAAGAGAACATAATAAGCTTGCCGATGGTCTCGCAAAAGCAGCTGCTGTCTGTGGCGATCAGGCTAGGGTATAGGTTCAAGGTGCAATGCGTCGATTCAGAGCGCATGCGGAGGACAACTTTGAGCGATAGTGTCACATATGTTGATACACCCATTGTTAGCAAGCTGTCAATCGCACGCTGAAACAATGCACAATGTGACTTATAACAGGCTACAGATAGTCCGCTGTTTAAGAAGTGCTGACGGTGATTGGATTCTACCGCGCTCGGACCACCTACAGACATACCGACTGGGATGGCAGCATCGTATAAATTTTCTTCGTTTCCCCGCTACAAGACTGAGGTAAACCGCCAGATCAAGCTCAATGCCATCAGAGCACTATCCAAAAGTTCTTTGCAAGCAAGTATAAAGATCTGCAGATTGTAGTACTGAAGAAGAAGCGGGAACGTACTGCTGGGAATGAAACGAGTGGCGCCTCACACACGGCAGGTATGTCATCACCACTGCACCAAGCCGAAAGTCGCGGGAGCAATATCCTCCGGCCAACAGAGTATTGGTAAGACAATTTGTCGTACATGTGTCCGAAGTACTCTGCTAAATTGTGTTGCAGTAAGCCATGCTTATGGGTGAGTATACAGCACGAACAAAGTAGGTGGTCAATCTCAGATTACCTAATACGGAGACTTGCGGACTCTAGAAACTATGCGTTCCCCGGATAGACTAGCGTCATATCTCCATATGTGTCGCACGGTTGGATGTGGGTATCGTAGGCAGAACACTTAGAAGAGAGCATATCCTATTGTTCTTTCATCTTTTCAACTTCCGAGCTTAGCTTGTATAGAGATTATCACACAGAGTTATTGATGATAGAATCGATGCTTCCGACAGCGTTTGGCCTGTGACAGTATGTCATGGCAAAGTCTTGCAAGCCGTCTTGAGGGAGCCAGTGTCGATCGTGCTTTTCCGTTGCAGCGCTCTGGATAAAGTGGGTGTTCCATGTCTCTTGCTATCAGCATGCCATAGTCATGCTTCTACGTGAATGGCATAGGATGTCGGATATTGTCAGCTAATCACCTCCACTTTGGTATCATGATTGGCCTAGGGATGAGCATCGAGAACAATGTGCAAGTGTCAGGACCGCTCGATTCCGGTGAACGATCGTCGAAGTGGCGCGTCAACCGAAACTTTGGGCTGGTGATGTTGAGTGCATGAATCTCTCACAAGTGTTTTCCATCTTTTTTTGCTTTTCTTACCCCTCCTTTCCAAATGTGTTTGAACACAATCTTCCAACGTACGCGAACAATGACAGGGCTTGATGCCGCAGATAATACTGTAGGCCGAGCACTAATATCCGATAACAAGAACGCGGTCGAGGCAACCGGCTCTATGATTTTCCTAGGTCAGCAAAGACAGTATCACTAGAATCGAAGCATGATCTGAAAACTAAACATTACGCCTCCCGTATAGGCTGGCCAGTAGAAGCAATCAAAAGGATGATTTCTGGCGATCCAGAGGCCTGGCTGGGTCTTGATCGCAGACAAAGAGCAGCTTCTCCAATCAACAATGCATGATGTGTTCCACCACGAAACTGCAAAGGGTTTGAGGCGCTCCACCATGGTCGTGCATGTCATGCAAGCCATCGGTGACGTGGCCTCAGAGATGTGCGAGAACTACCAATCAAGTATAGGGAGGAAGAACTGTTATGCATCTTCTAATATGGCCGAGTTTCCAGGATCATCTGTTCAACTGCATTGATATGGTACTACCGATTGCTGTCTCTTATCTTTCAAAACAGCTCTTGGGGTCGGCAGTGCAATATAAGAACTCAACAGTGTCTCCCGAGTTCTCAGTACACTGTAAGAAGCGAAGGTTCACTTCCTCGCTCAACGCATTGCTATCTGTTCCCTCTGCATTCACTGCGATAGCCTCTTTGGATCCACATCTAGATTCTTATTTTGCTCGTCCATCTATTTCTTCTGTATCGCTTTGACTCGACGGCTTGTCACTTCGTCTACGCAAAGATTCTCACCGCGAATATGACGAGTAGCACGTCTAGCGATTCTGATTTTGAAGGCGTCGAGATGTCAGCCACACCGACAGTGTCTATCGATCCAGACTCCGTCACTACAAACTCGCTGCACGCTTTGCAGTCTGCAGATCAACGCAAGGTTATGGATATCGTAGACAAGCTGCGACGTACAGGACTCAGTGGAATTGTGGAACTACCTCAGCTTGTAGTCTGCGGTGACCAGTCATCCGGTAAAAGCTCCGTACTCGAGGCCATCACCGAGATCCCGTTTCCTCGCAAGGAAAACCTGTGCACGAGATTCGCGACTGAAGTGAGTAAAATCTCAGGTACCGCAGGCGTTATACTAACGAAGTCCAGATCATCCTCCGTCGCTCTGCATCGTCGACCAGCACAATCACGATCAATCCAGACAAGCTTCGCCCAAAGTCGGAGCAAGCCAAGCTCAAGTCGTTCAGCAAGTCCATGACCGACTTCGGTCAGCTTCCAGATGTGATTGAAGAGGCGACACAAGTGATGGGCCTGGGGGTCGTAGGTGGGATCAATTCAAGGGCATTCTCTCGTGATGTGCTGTCGGTCGAGATCACTGGTCCAGCCAGGCCTCAGCTGTATGTCATTCATGCAACCTGTCACACATATACTAAGTCGTGGTTAGAACCCTTGTCGATCTTCCAGGCCTGATTCATGCGACCAACAAGGCGCAGACAGAAACCGACAAGGAGCTGATCCTGAACCTAGTCAAGGAATACATGAAGAATGCACGCACTATCATCTTGGCAGTGGTCAGCGCGAAGAACGATTATGCTAACCAAATCATTCTCGACCACTGCCGCAAGATCGACGAGCAAGGTCGTCGCACCCTTGGTATCATCACCAAACCGGACTTCCTCCGCGAAGGAACCGACAACGAGCTGACCTGGATCGAGTTGGCGCAGAACAAAGACATCTACTTGGAGCGCGGATGGCACATGCTTAAGAATCGTGGCGATGATCAGATGCAATTTTCTTTTGAGCAACGCAACGCAGACGAGGACTTGTTCTTCCGCAAAGGTCGTTACGCAGATCTGCCCCGTGAGTGCGTTGGCATCGACTCCTTGCGTGAGCGTCTCAGCAAGGTGCTGCTCAACCATTTGATCAAAGAGCTCCCGTCTCTCAAGGACGAAATGGTCAGCAAGCTTCAGAGTACCATTGCCGAGATTGAGAAGCTGGGCGACAAGCGCAACACAACCCATGAGCAACGCATGGTTCTGATGAAGATCAGCATGCGGATCAGCGACATCCTGAAGTCTGCTACCAGAGGCTACTATGAGTCGCCGTTTTTCGGCCCAATCAACATGGAAGTAGCTGTTGATGCATCTGAGAACATCCGCCGCTTCCGAGCCGTGATTCAATACCTCAACATCAAGTTTGCCAATGATATGCGCTTGAGAGGTCACAAGTATGCGTTTGGAGCGGGACCCGGTGATGAAGAGCGAGAAATTGAAGAGGACATAAAAGCACAGGAAGAGCTTGACGACCTCGCCGAACATCCAGGGCTCATGTTTCTTCCCAGGCCCACGAAGCTTACACGTCAAGAAGCCATCGAGTGGGTCAAGAAGACTCTGGAGCGATCCCGTGGTTACGAGCTTCCTGGCACGTTTCAGCCGATGCTGATTTCACAGCTTTTCTGGCAACAGTCTCAGCCATGGGGGCAAATCGCTTCTCAGCATGTTGGTACAATTGCAAGTGCTTGTAAAGAGTTCATCTATACAGTTTTGCAAGATGCCGCTCCATCTGAGTTCAAGGACAAGCTTAGAACTCTCTATGTAGATGGTGCCTTGACTGAGGCCCTTGCCGGCGCGAAACAAGAACTGCAAAAGATCTTGAAGGACAAAGCTCGTCATCCCACCACTTATAATCACTACTTCACCACCACTATACAGAAGATACGTCAACGGAAAAATCAGAAGATCACTAAGAAAGCCTCGGAAGCCTCAGAAGTCAGGACGCTCGATCGCCACAGCATGCCACACATGCATGTTGACCCTGGTAAGCTCACTGAGGCCATGGACAAAGCGATAGAGCTCGACATGGACGTTTTCTCAAGTCAGGAAGCTCTCGATACTGAGCGTGCGTTCTACAAAGATGAGATGAAATACTTTATCAACGCCGTCACTAAAGCTGTCATTGAGCGTCACTTGGTCGAACCTCTCCCTGAAATCATTATTTCGCCTCTGGTCGTGACGCGAATGACGGAGAAAGAGGTCGGATTCGTCGCTGCTGAGCCTCCTGAAATTACCCAGCAGCGCTTCCATCTGGAGTCTAGGAAAGAAATGTTGGAGAAAGGCCTCGAGACCTTCAGAGAAGCCATGGGCGGGCTGAAGCCCTAGCTAGATCGATCTCTCACATCTGGTCTGAGTTGTTCGGATTGAAGAATAGACTCCGCTTTGCTCGGGACGGTTAAGTGCTTGAGAGTTCCAGCGGTTCAGCAATAGCATTCTTCCTGCACAATGATCATGCCCAATTCTATACTTACCACATATAATGTCTCATCTAGCGCGGTCAACAGCTGCAGCCTAGACCAAGACCTTCAATATGCATCAGTAGCTCATAGGAGAAGAGATCTGACGCGTTGAGAAGGAACGAATGGATATGATAGTAGAGAGTCACCTCATCGAGTCCTAAGTCCTGCTGAATTATACATCCTCGCATACTGCACGTACACACGAACCAAACCATGGCGTGATGACGAAACTAGCACCAATTGGTGCAATGAATAGCAAAAAGCAAAGTTCGACAGGCAGAGAAGGAACGGGATGCTTCGTCATGTAGTTGTCGCGCATTGCGGGCAACAAGGCACCCTCAACACTCCTGAAGCTAAACAAAATATCAAAGTAGAAGTTATTGGGTAGGGTCACTCCACCTCTTATACTGTTAGCGTAAAGGTATAGCGATGGCAAGGTAAGAAAAGGCATGAAACACTCGCTTCTATCCAGATCGACCCAACCGGAAAGTGCGATGTCCGTCAGCGTCCAGAGAATATTTGCAGAGTTTGCGCCATGGCAGACACAGTTATGGCGCTAGTCTACCTTGGGGGCCATACAACTTGCAGGATCCGCAAGGCTCCTCATTGGGTTAACGCTCGTTGCGACATTGACCCATCTCGAAAAAGCACTTCTTGCGCTGCCTTCACCGATTCGCCTAACAATCAATCTTCCAAACTTCCCCACTATGCTCCGCCCAGCTCTTCGGTAGTGGCGAGTAGCCGTCGGCGTACTGCTGTGTGAAATGTTTTTTATGATTCTGTTTCCACTGCTTTGCAGTATGCTGCATTCCAGATACGCTAGAAAATATAAACAGATCGAGGTGAACCCAACTCTGACGTGTACAGTCTACCTTCGGATTTTCGTCTTCGAACCCAAAATTTGGTGACCTTTTTGTCATCATCCAGGGCGTATGTTATCGCTGTTCACAATGGCCTTGTCTCACTTGTACAATTCCGACTCTATTTTAGAAGTATATCTTTGAGTAGATCATGATCTGTCATTGAATGGTGTGAGAGAATCATATGAACGAATAACTTCAAGGAGATTTCATATCCATTATCTTACAATATACGAGCTCCAGTTCGAGCGGTGACTACCAAAATGAGGGCAATAGTAAGCAGATTCATAAGACAAAACAGCTTCCCACTGTTCAGAGCAAATCGGAGCAGTTCGGACAGTGGTACATGGTTCCGGTCTGCTTTCCGTTAGATCCCCTTGTGCTCGCCTGAACCTGAACCAAATCCAAAGCAAAGCCAGCTGTTTCTTCCAAGATGTCGCAAAACCCCTGCTTCTGCAACAGCTCTGTAATGTGTTCGCATGCGACGTCGACTATCACACTTCGAAGCCCTTGATCGTTTGGTGGGGTGGAACCATATACTTCCGCAATAGCGGGCGGAAAATCGTCCATATTCCAGCAGGTTTTTACTGATTCCTTGAATTTCTGGCTGGCAATAGTTTTCAATGCTGGAATCTCGTAATTGTCTGCTATACTATATACCTTGACGTTGAACACCATCGGCGAAGCAATACCCGTCGCACTCCCACTGGCGTCGTAGTCAAATGAGTACAAGAATTGAAGCATCGCCTCGACAGCGGATACGTCATCATCGTTCAAGGGGATAACTCCTTCCGCCGACTCCTAAATTGGGATCCTTAGTGGTGATCTCGCATCGTTGCCAACATCTACCTTCCATTTGCCGTCAAAAGCATTTAGGAAGAACTTCGACTGGGCGCATAGCACTATTTTATGGATTCGAAATCCCTTTCCATCACATGTTATGGTGCCATCCGATAGCCTTGAAGAGTTGTAAAACCTTGAAACGTTAGAATGTATGGCCGCATCTAACTAATCAGGACACAAGAACACTCACTCGGAAAGGTTGTGTAGTAAAGGTTCAAAAGGTTCGCTCATTTGCATTTGGTTCAGGAGCTGTGGCAAGGGGTTAAGCTCAAAAATCACCATGATACAAAACATGGGAAAGATTCGCGTGTATATTTACGCAGCGCTAATCAGCCCCAAACCCGGTTTCACCCGGCTTTGAGGCTTAGGTCGAATCGAGTTCGTGGTGCGGCATATGTCGACCAACCATAAGGAGTTGTTTCTATCTTCGTGGTACGGCTAGTTGATCTAGTACGTTATCGACTACATTGCGGTCTTGTTAGTTGGTTGCCTTTGGCCGTGTGGGCTTGTGTAGTGACTTGTTACCTTATTGTGAATACCTAAATACAATACCGTGCTAATAAACTCAACTAGTATGAACGAGACCCTCTACAATTACGTGTCCAGAAACTCTACTCTTGATACTATTGATTTGATCGTGTCGTCATGCGGGTGTGGTTTCTGGGCAAGTCGGCATATCATACGAACCAAATGCCAGGTGGAGTGCTGCACAGGACATGACTACGGTCCAATGAACACCTGCCACGTCAGCTACATCACCCAGCACTGTGGCGCAATACAGATTCGGGCGCCTGAGACGGGAGCCTCGGGGTGGAGCATCTGGCTTTCGATCACGACGGCGCTGAGTTCGGGCTTTACAAGATCAAGGATCGATTTGAGTCTCTGTGATACGCGCCGATAGGAAACGAATGTGGGTTTCTAGCACCTACGATCTGCTTACTGTAGGCCCAAGTGAAAATAGAAAGGGTCGACTTCGTTGATAACTACAGCACGGAGCTAACACTGTAGCATCTGCCTTGCTATCTCCTACAATTGTTGGAATAACGAGCGTACAAGTTAGAGGGCTCAATCGGTATCATACCTAGCTTCCAGCGATTGCATATACTCTGACCGGATCCGTGATCGATAAAGTCAGATGCGGGGTCATGTTGCTTTCTGAATCGAAGACCTTGGCTGCCGCGGGGTAGACTGGGTAGTGTTGAAAGCGAGGTGGTACAAGCAGTTGCACATTGGCTGACGTCTCTTAATCTTTGTATTTATGGCAAAATGCATTCGGATTCCTTCCACTGATACATTATTAATCGCTTTTGACAAGGTTAGGCTCAAACACTGTTGTCGTTTAGATTTCGTTCTCTCTCGTGCCCTTGATCAACTGAGGTGCAGATCTCACTCTTATAGCTATGACGACGTCATCGCCTCTCCTGTTCTAGCTAAACCCCTTCATATTGAGTTAAATGTCTTCTCTCCGAGACGGAAACATTCCAAAATTCTTGTTTCGAATCCACACACCAAACTACTATAGACATACATCTCTTTCCAGTGTCATGCCACAGGCTTGTATACAGGATGGGTTTAGAGCTACGCAAGATATTTTTACTTGGAATCGACAGGAAGCTGCGAAGATATTGAATGTTCATCTGCGATGGTGGAATTATGATGATCCCGTGGACTGCAACCTGGTCTACTGGACTAGTTCCTTGCTGTTCGCTCTCCAGTATGGCCTGCACCGAGCGCGGAGCGGTAACCCGGATGGATATGATCCTTCACAGATTACCTTGATGATCATCGACACTCGAGATATGCCAAAAGCCGCCTTTGTTAAAGACCCAGAGATCATAGACGCTTTCTCGGCCTATTCGGATCACCATGTTCAACGGAACTTGGCCGGCTTACAGCAGCTGCGTCTTGGGTCAATGGGATACTATTTTGGCGAATACCTCAGTCAAGTATATCTCGATATAGAGGGCAAATGCTCCCAAGCGACTATGCAGGAATTGACAGACAGTGGTTTGTTTCGGCTCATGCCTGAGCTGGAGGGTAAAGATTCTTGAATCGATGGGCAAACAGGGTCATCGAGCTCCGGAGGCCTTTCAACGAAACCACCAACGTCAAGCAGACAAAGAAGTCCGATGTCCGCAGAGCCATCGTTATCGCAGAAAGATGTTTTCCTGGTCGATGGGCGTTTCCAGTCGCTATAATGCTTCTCGCGCTCAGGCCCTGTCTACATAAGGATCGTGTCATCCTAGATGCTTTTGCATCGATTTATTCTGGTGAGCTTCATGCGTCTGCAAGCGCTATGGTTACAGGATGTACTAAATTAGCGCGATCGTAACGTCCGTCGCCCGTAAGCCAGGAATGCCCCTCAGCGAGATAGATCTCACTTCAGTCCATATTAATCCTCACCACATCCACTTATGAACTTCCAACGTATGTGCACTTGTTCTTCATGTACTCCTCTATCCCTCTGCATCTTGTGATAATCGGGATACGGTGGTTGTGGTCGCAACAACAGTCCTGTCGCGCGCTGCGCTGGGAACCACTTTGATTCTCACTCTCACTCGGTTACTACCAGCCCTGTCTTCCGCAATCTGCAACTGCCATGGCGATAGACGCAACCGAGGTGCACATCGTTTCTAATTTTCAAGATGCTCAAGCTTAGAGAACACCTACTCCAAGCTTCTCTCCGATTCGAATGGACCTCCGCTTGGCGTCTCAGCTCGACCACAACCGTCCTATTTCCAGCTGTAATGTGGCAGAAGAGGCGAAAATGTCCAAAATGCAGATGCACGACATTTTCAGATCCATAGAAGTGTGCGGGGAAGGATGAGGTGCCTGTCGAGTTGGCTCATCTCATTGAAGGACGTTTCTCGCTTACGGGCAGGGGACGTTACAGTAACATGTGCGACAGTCATTAGTGGTGTTAAAGCATCGGATCGCTGATGCCAGTAGCAATGCCCCACGACCCCGCCGCACGCAGGCGACTTCACCGGAGCAGAATCTGACGCCAGTACTGCCCTTGCAAGCATGATGTTGGGCTCTTCAGGGCGCTTCACTGAGACTGTCAACGTGCATAAGTCTTGACAGATTACTGCTGCTAGTTTTTACCGCAGTCTGGTCTGATTTCACGGTGTGAACATGTGAGAGCTTGGCGCGCGACATCACGACTGGGAGCTTCACTTCAGCTCTGCAGAGAATGCGACACCCCCAGTGCGCAGTGTCCAAGCTCACAAAGTGCCTAGTGATATTACAATGTTCGACGCACGAGCAAAGTATACAGCCGTTAGCGATTGCGGCTTCACCCCTGCGTGCAGCATTCCACAAAATCAGTCATCGTTAGACCGACGACTGACCAATTACATCGGATGTTTTGAAGCAGATTTCCAACGCTAAGCTATATACAGAAGGTGGGGCTACTGAAAACCGTTGCGCTGCTGCGTTTAGTGGTGAAGCCGCAATCGCTAACGACTGTACTGTAAACGCAGGTTGACGATTCCTTCCATGCTTGATTTGCATCGTTCCGATCATGCAGGGACAGGCGGCACGAGGGTGATAATGCTTATCTAGTCATCCTACATGGTCAGAACGTGCTTACTATGGCACGCCCCGCACCTAGTGCTGACAGATCGTATGTGGGGCATCATAGCGATTACATGGCTCGTCGATAGCACATTCGACCATCGTTCTCTCAACACTACGTCGGTGGACGTCAGCGTTTTGTCCACATGGCTGACCTGCCAATGCAGGTAACGTTATGCGTGATTGGCAGCGAGTGGTGGACTCCAAGCTCCATGCTCCATGATGCATGCCGCGGCTGGTATGCAATTTGTCTCACGGCCCTGGCAGTTCTCATCTCTATCTGGCACTGTGATGTTGCTGCTCGCTGTCATTCTTCGAGCTGTTGTTCGTAACGTAGACACCGAGCGTCGCGCGATCTGTTCGGCTGGGTGCGGGGTCTCAGCATTTCGGGGCCAGTGATTGGAGCGAGCAGCGCTGCCACAGCCATGATTTCGATACAAATCGCTTACATCCATCCGTTACTACCACTAGCGATTGCGGCTTTACCTCATCACGCAGGCACCCAGCGGCTTTGTGCGACCCCATCATTGGTTGATCGCGATCCAACAGTGACCACCTCCTTTGAATGCTGCATGCAGAGGTGGAGCCGCAATCGCTAACTACTGTAACACGGTGAACACAGTGCTGTACACTGATTTGCATATCTGACTTGCGCGTTTTGCATGACGGAAAATACTGACGCGACAAGGGTCCCAGGTACGGTAAGCGAAGACTTTACCTAGGAGAGCAATTCGCATCACCTTAGTTATCTTGTTCCTCAGACTAGCAAAAGCTTGCTACAAGTCAGCATTCTCCTTGCGCATGTGATTGGGTAAGATAATGCTGACTACTAGCAAGCTTTCGTGTGTGCGCGTCGCGAGTGATCTGCTCGCTTGTTTTAGTCTCTTTCTGGCAAGCTCTTAGCCCGAGTCAGCAGGACCCCTGCAAGAAACATATTCGAGTCTTACGGATCCGGAAACCGTATATGCAAACCCGTGTACTGTCGTGCCTTATGTCTGACCTTCGTACGCAGCCGTGTTCGCGGCGACAAGAAATGTGTCGATGTCAGCTTCCATTGTCGTTATGCTAGCAGCTGGCATTATGCTATCCTAGCTTACTACCGAGGACATACATCATACACTTGAACTTGATCACCTGAGAAAGCACATGACAGACAGTAAGCATTGTAGTGTAGAGTGACACTGCTGTGTACATGGCTGATACCTGCTCTATAGATGGCCTTATGTCAGCATAAGCATACTGCAAGCGGGCTACTATAAAGGCGCCGGTGCGACATGATCGCGAACCTCGTCTGTGGTCGCACATGGCTACACTCAAGGCTCGTTTCAGGCGGAGATGTGCGATGTGACAAGTGGCCAAGCTCAGCAGCATGCTGGAGGGCTACGACTGCCGACTCCGTGTTCTTCTGTTGAGCCAGGTGTAGTGTTTCTCAAACTGCTTTACGAGGTGTGCGAGCTTCATTGAGGCCTTCTCAGAGCGGACGCATAACTTCTAGGGAGCCCATCTTCTCCCACAGCTACCTCGTTCACTTTGTGCATCTGACCGTCGTGGTGTGCACACGATCGTGTCGGCTGCGAGCGCGGGCTTCTATGGCTGAACCAGAAGGTATCGTTCTCAGGTACTGGTTTGTACAATCTCTATTACCTGCTGTCTCATATACCTGAATGATCCTCACTAACCTCTCTCGTAGGGCGACCTTATGTGCATATACAAGTTATTGAGTAGAGTTCCAGTAGAGTAAACTTACCCGGTCTTCTCAAGTAACGTCCATCCCTACGTAATGGGACACCCTGCGTGCCTGGACCGGCCAATCAGCCCACTTGAACCACAGACTTCTGCTTAACCTCTGCAAGTTGATTGGCCGGTCCCACCTCGTAGGGTGTCCCATCTCGCAGGAATGGACATTAGCACCCAAACCTCATCTGAGACAACCATGTAGCTGATCCGCACGCCGCAACTGCTTGTTGCCAACAAAGCTACCCAGCCGCACATTCTTGGTGGTGCATTTGAACCAAGATATCCACAAGAAGTCACTGACAATATCCAGAAGACTAGACTACACATGTCGCACGAGTCGCACGAGTTGTTGGTAGCTTGTCCGTACCTTTGCGATGTTCTCTATAATCATTTTCTCCACGCAAGCCACAATGCCAAAAAGCGAACGGCTCGTTCGCTTCTGCCAGCTCCACATCTATGCTTCAGAGACCGTCGCGGAAGAGAAGACCGTGCTTGAGGAGAAGCTTGTCCACCGGGTCAGCTCACATGGCGGTATGTGAAGAAGATCTATGATGGAGTGCCAGGCAAGTTTCACAGCATGTATGTCCGACGACTGAATACTGAAGTGGGTTAGCGCTACGACTTCTAGTCGTGCTAATACGCTACTCATAATTGCTCCTTCCACTCAGCCTATCTACATAGCTGCCACCCTACGAGGTGTCCACACAGTGAGCATCCTATAGCTTTATTCTACATGGAGCTAATATGTCTGGACGGCTGGCGCCGCTTAGCGCCGCATCATGCCCTGGAGGCTTAGGCTTATAGTGTTTCTCGGGCTGCTTTGCGAGGCGTGAGAGCTTCAGTGTGCCCCTTGAGAGCTTCAGCCCAGCTTTTAGGAAGCCCATCTTCCTCCACAGCTATCTCGAGTAAAGTCCGTCCCTGTGCTGCAGAAAATCTCGTATGCTGGAACCAACCTATGAGAGGGCGAGAATAATATCTTTTCTGATAAAGCGCTGCAATTGCCCTATTGGCTGTTTCCGGCACACAAGGTTTTCCGTCACATAAGAACAGATCTTAGTGGCTTGTACGATCTCTAGTAACTGTCATTCCCTACAACGTTACCATAGTGATGTCCGCTGACTTCTCTCTCAAGGCAACTCGATACCAATGTATGATTTCTGGAATCGAGGTTCAGTAGACTACCTAGTCATCCTGGCCAACATTCACACTTCCTATACGACAGCTGTGTAGCTTACTTACGTGCGGTGACTACTTACCCGTTCTCGAACTGCTTGTCGCAATCAATGCTAACCCGTCACACATTTTTGGTGGTAGCTTTGAGCAAAGATCTCAAGAAATCCCTGACAATATCGAAATGATTACTCTAGTCGTGAAAGTCGTTGGTAGTCTGTCCTTACCTTCGCGGTATTCTCTACGACTGGCTACTCTATGCAAGTCCCGATCCCAAAAAGTGAGCGGCTCATTCGCCTTCATGAGCCCTATAGCCCTACACCTATGCTTCAGCGCCCAACGCCGAAGGTAAGTCTGCGCTCAGAAAGAAAACTGTCCTCCAGATCAGCTCACATGGTGGTACGAAAAGCATCCATGACCAAATGCTAGGTGGGCCTCACATTAGTGATGTCATACAACTGACTACTAGAACAGGTCAGTGTCATGGTCCCTGGTCTTCCCGATGCGCTGCTCATACTTGTCCACTGATCTCAGCATATCTGCACGGCTGTCCCCCTACGAGGTAGGAGCAAGTACCTTTGTCACCACTATCTATACTGAACATTGCACAGACTTGAGTTGATCTCAGTGAGTCTAAAGCCTTAACAGAATGACAGCTATGACGGCTTCGTCCTGCGTTGCCCCTCTGTACTCCGATGACGATCCTGCTCATGTTGTTGAGATGCAGGCGACCATACCAATAGTTGTGCAGCGTGCCCGAAACAGATGTCAAAAGTGCTTATCGCTATCTACTCACGTGAGCAATTCATGAAGCTGTATGTTTCTTTGCGAGGCTGTGCTGAAACAGAGCATGGAGGCATTGAACTCGTTTTTTTGATTTCATTTCTGCTAATCCGGGCTTTACAGGGGTCAGTTCTATCGAGCTTCACACGTAGATCCGACGAAAGTCCCGCAATTATTGACAGTCAAGTAAGCGACCACTCCGTTCATGGTGTGTAAGTGTAGCGACTTCCAAAGGTCTATCACGCCGTGGATTGCCCTCAGAGCTTGCCAGAGTAGCCGCTTGCTGGTACGATGACATCTTCTGGTCTAGAGCGACCGCCTGCTGAGCGTACGCCATTCATTCACACTTTTCACAGAGTCGAAAATCGGGTAAGCATGACTAGAAGCTGTCATTTGATACCCTCAAGGCTGCAGTTGGGGGAGTCAGCCCAAACGCTAAGGCAATAGACATCCTCACTGGATTCTGTCAAATGGCAACTTTAGACCCACAACCCTACCTCCGTCGAGCGGAAGCAGGATCTTCGAGATCCGCGAGACAGTAAGTCCTGCTCAGGTCTTCGATCATCATCCGAGTTGCAGCAGCGCTGTGGGAATAAGCCTGGAGGCTGATCAACCGACCACTAGACCTCGTTCGGATGACGCTGAGGCGCGTATCCACAATCGGTCATGTCCCATTGAAATGTGTCCATGGATCTTACTAACGCCAACCAGCTTCTGTGCCTTCAGACCTCTGCAGCGTACGATCGAGACTTTACGGAGACATATCGCCGATCGGTCCGGGTTTAGATGGCCATAGATCGCCTATACATCGAAGAAGCCCTCAAAATACCGCTCAACACACACCGCTGCATACGTGCTATGCTGCAACCAAGAGAAGGCGACAAGCGCAGCTCCTCCAGTACAATTCCATCAACCCACGACGTCACGGTTACGCAGCTTACAGCGAGCAACCATACGTGTTCATGTCATTCTCCTGCATGCGATAATTTCACTTCGTATACGCGGTACTCAGTCTTTACATGGTCTAACAGGCTAATGTGAAAGCAAATCAGAGCGAAGATATGTCGTGCATGCCCCAGGCAATACCTAGACGACAGGGGTATCCAGTGTGGTCAATAAACCGACCGACTCAAACCAGAGGCTTCGGTCGGTCGGTTTGATCGAACAGGTAGGCTGAGTCGGTCGGTTTGAGTCGGTTTGATAGAACGTCGCCCGTCGGTTTGAGTTTGACCAGGTTTGACAGCTTAACTTAAAGAAGTCAGCGGATTGCCTAAAAAGTTAACTATCTAGAGCGTCCCAAGTTTGTATTACATTAGCACGCGTACATCAAGTCTACTACGATACCAAGCCATTTCTGAGCCAGTGTTTCTGAAGCTGGTCCGCTTCAATGGTCTCGGGTGATAGCCTGTTACGCTCGTCTGTAACAAACTTCTTCGTCTGACTGAAAACCCTCTCACACTCAGAGCTCATGCTAGGTATTGAAAACAGATCTAACGCCATCTTATAGAGAACCGGATATTCGTGTCTATGATTATGCCACCACGCTAAAGGGTCAGGACAATCGTTGTCTTCTGGATAGAGTTCCCTCTCCTGAAAAGCGGTGAGTTCGCTGGCGACTTTAGACCTTTTTCGCTGGCGAATTAGTGAACTGCCTTTCCTCTTTCCGAAAGAGCTGTAATCGTTGATTACAGACTGTCCATCCTCGCTGTCTTCGTCACGTGCTAAGCCAGCCTGAGCTTGAGCTTCCACTTCGGCCTGGCGCCGATATTCGTCATACAGGCTTGATACAACCGTCTTCATGCCCTTGAACCAAGAAGGCTTTCTCATTGTCCCGTTCCAGTGTTCCTCAAAATAATCGTAACCGTAGGTGGGATGGAGAGCCAGGGCGGCGCGATACACCGGCGTCATGTCTGTCAGCTTATAATATTCTTCAAGCTTCACCCAGCCACACTCAATTCCACGTTTGAAGTGAGACTCAGGTTCGTCGCGGCATGAAGCTGCAGCATTGTTAAATGCGATGAACATATAGTCCATCGTCTTGAGAGTCTCCCAAACAGCGCCATGGCCACCTTCTTTGCCATCTCTGTTTGCATTTCCTTCCATAGTCTTTGTAAGGATATAAAACGGTTCTAGAAAGTCGCGGAAGCGTTGCAACTCGGCCCACCCTTCAGCATCGAGGAAGTCTTTCGTCAGGTCTCGGTGCCTTGGGTCGTTTCTTGGCTTTGCCAGCGAATTTGATAGAGTTCTAAAGCGTCGCGGAGCTCGAGTGCTAACAAACCGTCAGCTTCGGAGTTAGAAGGACTGCAAGCCTAAGGTATTAACTCACCACGTTTTGCCATAAGGTAAACTGAGTTCCAGCGCGTTTTGCCGTCAACAACAAGGTCAATAGTGAATATCACATCGTCGCTCGCAAGCTCATCTTGAAGGTCTCGGAGGACCTGTCGCCGTTGATCCGACCTGCGGATGTAGGTGGCAAGATTGTGGAGTTTGCCGATAGCCCCTTTCGGGCCCAGATTTCGAAGCAGGTTTCGTCGCTGGCACCTCGAAGTTCGTCCTCGAATTTGCTTACGTTTTCACCGAAGATAACTGCTCGTACAACGAGATTGATGATATGGCCGATACAACGCAAGCGTCGTTTGCTGACGTCTATAGGAAACCATAGCGCAAGAGCCTCTAGGCATGTATCGTTGGTACTGGCGTTGTCAAGGACAAAGTAACCTAACTTTGAACCCAACTCGTAGCAATCAATAACCTTTTTAATATAGGTCGCGATATTCTCGCCAGAATGCGGACCGATCACGCGTGGCAGGCCAATAAGGACGTCACGTTTCAAATACCCGCCGTCGACAAAGTGACTTACAATGCCAACATAGTTAAACCCATTAGAAGCGGTCCATAAATCAAAGCTTAAGTGTACCGAACTTTTCGCGTTTTTAATCAGGTCGAAGATAATCTTCCAGCGCCTCTGGAACGCATCATGAATCCACCTTGATACAGACGCGTGGGACTCCGGCAATAATTGACTAGCGAGCTCGCCGCCGTTCAGTATTAGCCACTGAAGGCGCTTACTAGATGCCTGGCGAAGAGTGACGTCTTCCAGAATAATCCAGTCGACGAACTGAGCTTTCCACATGGACTCATTGAAACGCGAAGGAAGCACTAATCCAGCACTAGACTGACGCGATAGAGGCGCCCTACATGTTCCTGACGACGCCGCAAGTAAAAACGGGTTGGCAGGCAGATTTGGAAGCTCACCGGATGGAGAGATGCGGTGCTCACGGGTTAAGTGCTTCGCTGCGTGAGTAGTGCCAGCTGCCGAATATAGAGCCGTCGAGTAGCTCTTCTTTAGGTGGCAAAGCTTACAGAGCCAATATCGCGCTCCTTCGTGTTCCAGGCTAGCGCCGTGTTGGAATATCCATGATTCTCTGGCCTTAGTGTTGACTACTCGCCTGTGGCGAGGCCTTAACCTCGCGCCTTCAAGCCGCGTCGAGCCGTGCCAGATATTCGTCCAGTCAATATCAAACTCGCATCGAACCTCTTTGTCAATCGATACAGACTCAGAGGGGTGCCAGGGTCGTGTCGGAAGCGTTATCGACGCGAATAACCTGTGAGCAAGATGGAAGAGACGATATAGCAGGGCTAGTTGCTCTGCTAGAGGTCATATCGAAGCGACAATATTTAGCTAAATAAAGAAGTTTGTAGAAACAGGCCGTACGGAGATAGAAGATGCGATATACAACTACAGCATAGACGGGCAGATAAAACTTAGAGGGTGTTTCTAGAAAGTTCGTTTGTTTACCTATACTAGGAAATAGTCCGGGAGGCCCCCGTAATAACTATACCAAATCCACTATGTCAAACCGACCCAAACGCAGCCAAACCGACCATTCTTATCGGTCGGTTGGTTTGATAACGAATCAGTCGTCGGTCGGGTTGATTAGTAATCAAACCGATTGAATCGGTCGGTCAAACCGTCGGTTTGTTGACCACACTGGGGGTATCTGATATGAGCTCGAGTATCGGATTGCGTTGACATGAGCAATGAACCCATTGGTTCGTAGTGCAAGCCTGTCCCTGAGCCCGCAACAAGAGGCAATATCTGCTTTGTCATTGCGTACAGGCTAACTTGGCAGGTGCATTTGCAAATTCGCTAATGTTGCAGTCTCATCACACGACGGTTCCTCTCGAGCTACAGCTATGCAGATCGCAAGGAGCCACCCTTCCTTCACGAAACAAACCGTTAGACCTATGTAATGGGATACAAGAGTACCAAAGAGACACGGCCGTGAGAAGCATCGGAACGTACAAGGGCCATTTTGCTCTCCTCAAGCTATGTCTTGCACCGAACCAGCTCGGCAGCAAAGGATATCTCGCAAAGTACAACGGTGGTATCTACGTGCGCTGCGACCTTCGGACCACCGCTGGAGACACCGACTCCGCTGCACAGACATCACACACGTGCTTAGCGCTCGTTACCGTTACTGCATCTCCGACTTGAAGATACCGCATCAGTAGGCGGTCAACGCTTCTACCTATGTGTGGTTCAAGACACCTGTCTGTGGCACGCATAGAAAGTTCGCTCCAGCTGTAATGTCTGTGTAGAAGCCGAGTTGAGCACTAGACTTATGTGGACAATCTCTGCTGATCAGATACAGAGTCGTCACCAGAACCCTCGATTGAGACTCTACTTGCTCAACAATGCGATTTGCTGATAAAAAGGCAATGAACTCTCCTGTCTTGGTATGTCGCGCTTCCATCCCTCTAACCCATCTGCAAGTACTTGACTACCGTGAGCAGGAACTCCACAGGCAACACGGGTCCCGAGTCCCACGGGCACTGAGGGTGTATCGTGGTCTTCGGGTTCGTCAGTACCGCATCAGCGGAGCAGCATAGATTTCTCAAACACGGTGCCTCCACAGCATCGGTCATGAACATCCCACTCTCGATCTTGACCGTTGAGCTCCATGCACATCGAATCCATCGACTTCAATATGCTGAAGTCGCTCTTGAGAGCGGCCAAGTTCGTGGCGTAGATAATGACGCAATCACGTCAAAAAGAATGTTGACTGGCCCAGACCTCCACCACTCTTCTATGAAGTGCGCCTGGTTGTCAAGATTGATGCTATCATGCTCGTAGGCCTCGCGACATTCTCTCTACATCACTACCCGAGCGCCTGGGTTGAGTATGTGACTACAGCAACGTGATCGCCGCTGCGCTGTATGGAAGCCAGACTGACCAGCTAATAAGGTACCGCAGTGTGGTTGCTGTAGGCTTTATCGAGTACAGGATACCCAAACACGTCGCTGATCCACGTCGAACGCACGCGATATTGCCGCCACTACCGACGCGGTATGATTGTCGTTTTGTGCGTTGTGCAGCGCAGGTAAGCGCAGTGTGTGATCGGTTAGTCTGCCCTTGCTGTCAAGGTGGTGTACGCGTGATACTCGGCGATAATACTGCCATGGAGGCTTCGGTGGTTATGCCCACGTACAGCTTGAGCTGATGGATTTGCAGCTTCAAGAAACCGCCGAAGCCGCCGAAATTGCGGCGCCTCTTTTACGATTCCGCAGTGGCTATCCGCCGCTACCGAGTTCTTCATTGCTTCTTGGCTGGTCGGCTGAGAAGCCAGGCGCCAGCTCACTCGCAATGTTTTGCGTTACTTCAGTCGCTTTAGACCTCGTTCTGAACACCGCCGATCGCGCAACAGCACCTGATATATTGCTCTCATGGCTTTGGATAGACACAGCACTGTTGGGTCCGACACAGTGACCTTTTGCAGGCTTCTGAAGATGGACGGCGGTGCTCGAGATTTGAAGCTCAAAGTTGCGCGCGACGCCAAGCTGGTGACCACGACGCAAAGCCAATCTTTTTCCTTGGCTCCCGCATGCCAAACCGGCCAGCCGTGGTGACAAACCTAGCTGCGAGGACCGTCTGGAGCAGTCTGCTCCAGCTGACGCCGCTCCAGCTGCTGCACGCAGTTCTCGTCAAGCTATTCGAAGTCTCCCTTATCCACTAGGTCTGCGGATGTCACTACAAGAGCATTCGTAAGCCCTATGAGTTACTCCGAATGACGCTGTTAGAATCGCCATTGATGTGCGCGCTAGAGGTTAATAGCAGCGGAGAGATGGCTTCACCACGCTCAAAGAGACACCGTAAAGCTAAGGTCGGCTCGGCAGACATGAAGCACAGCAGGAAGTAAGGTCGTGATAAGCTTTGAAAACGATACGATAGCTTTGGAAGTAGCCGAAGACGCGTTGGCTTGAACACTACCTGGCCTGCATTCGACAGGAAAGATGTGAGCCCTGGTGTTAAGTTGCACGAAACCCAGCTCGAGGAATTGCGATCACGACTGCCGAATATGACCTCACGACGGCCCTACAACAGCCTAGACCAAACAACGTGATCAGCCTGGCCACTGGGGACTGTTTAGAGAGAACAGACGAGATGATTCGCGCTGATCTGGTCTACTCCCAGCAGATCTGAGAAGGACACTCTTTGCGAATCAAGCACGGAAACGATCATACGAACGTCAGTTAGAGAGAGAGAGGGTATCTAAGATGTTCAAAACTAGCTATAGTACACGACTCACACTCACGCACATACACACACCCGGCAAAGCTCCGTGTGTGCGTAGCGTCTTCTGTTCTCGACACGGTGGGTCTTCCGGCACGCAAGGCGAGACAACGCTTCCTCGCTGCTTAGAGCGTATGCGATATACTCTGCTCCTAAACTCTGACCGGGACAGGTGCGCCTTCGATCAGCGAGATCGCCTTTGCATATAGACCTTGCATGCAAGCACTACGCATCTAGAAGTGCTTTTGGCGAACCGCCAGCCCGCTGCCTCTCCAAAAGCCACGGTGTAAGGAGGAAGTCGTCAACGTGGCCGGGCGACCATGAGGCTGAAGAGACGACTCTTCAGAACTTGGATCGACACGGAGTAGATGACCAGCAAACTGTGGGACTGGATCGCCCAGCCACAGCTGCAAGTTCGCTCGACAGTAGCCTGCCACAAGACTCAGTGTCACGACTCCGCCTCCAGCGATCGCATCGCAGTAGACTCGAACGTATGGCTGATCCTAGTTGAGAGTTATTGGTGGAGCTCATCCAGATGCCACACAGTAGAGACCGATGCGTCAAGCTTCGGAACTTCGATAGCCTAGCCTCGTGCAGCTGCCCAAAGCAGTCTTCAGGAAGCACGACCAGGCCTACCCAAAGGTTGTGCTTGAGTCCACATCCTAAGCCGACACAAAGGCGTTCGGTAGGTCATTTCTGCCACAGTCCCCCACTGCTTGATCACTCGATGGCACCTGCGCCCTCTCGGATGAGGGAGACCGTTCTTGGCGACATCAAGTGCCCACTTGTGGTGCACACTCTGTTACAAAGTGCAGACAAGTCGTAAGCTTGGCATCACCCGCATCGAATCGACTGTGCAATGCCGCTCAGCTCAAACATCGCCCGCCGTATCTCCAGTGTGCATGCAGGAGACTTGCTTTGCCCTGGCTTGACCGAGCTTCCTGCTGGCTTCTTCCTCTTGCGGTTGGTCGAGATGGCACCTAGTACGGTCCGTTGCTCCATCTCTGCTCGCTCGAAGTCGATCACCATGATGCGCTTCGTCTCCTCGTTCCACAGTATGTTGCGAGGCATTAGGTCCTTGTGCAGCACTCCCAGCCCGTGGATGGCGTCGGCCGACAGCCTCACCTGCTCGCTGACCGATGCCTTATTCTCCGCCGTGAGATGCTGGCTGATAAGATGGCCTCCGAAGCTGAGGAACATCATGTGCACAAGGTCGGCGATCCCTTCGTAGAAGTAGGGTGTCTCCAGGTCGATGTTCCCTAGGTGCACCGGCACGTGAATGCCCTGGATGGGCCGAAGCCGCTCGTAGACAGACGCCTCCCATCGCAGGCGATGGGCGAAGTAGGCGGGCGTGCACTTCGCTGCCACAACGTATCCGTGCGATCGCAGACGGACGCGGAAGAGCACGCCACACGCTCCAGGCATGCTCACGGGACTGCAATCCGAGTCCAGGTCATCCGCGAGCTGTCGACGAATGAGGGCAAGGAAGGCTGGCCGGTCGATCTGATGGTATTTGTCCCCGTGGTGTCGAGCGTTGGGACAACATCTGTCGAGCACGCCGCCATCTGCAAGCCCGAGCAAGCATTCCTGCGTGCAGTATTGCCCGTCCTCTGCTCCCTGGCCACGCCTGCGCCCGTGCTTGCGACCGCTTGATAAGCTAGCGCCTGTCTTTTGCGTGCGTGAGAAGCGCTGCGACAACGACTGCTGTCGGCTCGGCGTGTCCGGATCAGGCTCTGACTCTGGTTCGTCGTCGCTGGCCTCGTGTCGCTGCTCTGCTCTTCGGCAGCTAGGCGAGCTCTGCTTCGCTCTTCCGCCCCGGAGCTGCACAGGCGACATGCGCAGGAAGCTGTCGTCTTCTGGAGGCTGGTACTCCGACGACTGCGTCGTGCCTTCGGGGATCGCGTCCAGCAGCTCGTCGTACACCACCTCCCAGCTGCGCAGTTGCCCCACCGCCTTAGCCCGCCATCGCTGCGACCGAGGCGGTGTCTTCAGTGCCTGGAGGGTAAAGGCCAGCATCTGGCCCACTGCTGTCATGTGCAGCCGGTTTCCACCCTCCGAGCCGGCTGCCCACCCTGTCGTCTCTCCCACGTCGCCCTTTGGCACTGAGAGGAAGTAGTGCACTGTCCTAGGGTCGTCTCCCACCCGCAGGAAGATGTACGCTTCGCCTGTGCACACGCACCCATACTCCACTCCGATTCGGACCATGTAGGAGAAGGCCTGGGTGATGACCGCGGCGACCAGCCGGCGAAAGCGGTCTCTCATCGTCTCGTCGTCGCGGCACTGCACCACCTTGTCGAGTTCCATCTCGCCCAGCCCCTCGTAGATGTAGCCGAGCGGGAGCTTGTGCGGCGCCTTGTACTCGAGGATGAAGGCCGCAATGCGGTCCTGAGCGCTCCGAGTCGCGCCCGTGTTGTATACGCAGAACTGGTCGGCCCGAGGACGCGACGAGCTCGCTGTGCTTTTGCGACCACCGTCTTCCGCTTCTGCTGTATCTGTCGAGCCCGACGGCCGTGTCTCCTTCGCTTTAGCCTGCAGGCGTGGTGACCGCCGTCGCCCGGTCCCCGACATCGTCAGCTGCTCCATGCCCTCTTCCAGCTGCCCCTCCGGGCTGAGCGTGTTGGCATGGTTCTCAAAGTTCACCGAGCCCTGCAGCCCAAACGTTCGCCGCAGTCGTCGGTCGCCGTGCATGCCCTGGATGATCAGCGATACCTGATCTTCGACGGTGTGCCGCTGGAAGACGTTCAGGTCCAGCTCCGAGCTCATCATCCGCCGCCGCACAGCCTCGCCCGTCTCCTCGAGTGTGTGCAGCGACGTGAAATGGCGCTCGGATGCGAAGCCGGACTCCATCAGATCCTCCCAGATGGTCGCCTGTTGTGCTGGGAAGTCGGCCCACAGGGCCACCCTTTCCGGGCGAAGCTTGTTGTGTGCATTGGCGGGGTTGCCTCGCGTCGACAGAGTCGGGTCGGTCTGGACGGTGAGGCCGGAGTGGAGATGGGTGTGGCAGGCATCGAGGAACTCGGGAAGGGCTGTCTTGCGCGTCTGCTCTGCAGCTCTTTCCTGAGCTTGCTCCGCCTCCTCGCGCCTGCGTTGTTCTTCCTCGCGCCTACGTTGTTCCTTCAGATAAAGAGTCTTGTAGTCTGGCGACTCCTCGGCCATGTTGTAGCGACAGGGTCTTTCCGATCACCAGCCCCCTGCAGTGGGTTCGTCTATGGCGTTCTTCGTTGGCGGAAAATGTACACACAAATGTATCTACTCCATGAGCGGAGGCGCAAATGCTCACAGTAGGTACTTGGGTAGTGGAAAGGGTTGCGTTCACAGTTAGTGTAGGAGAGAGTCGCGGGACTCGTGTGTAGGAGCGTCGCCATGTTTTGGCTACCTAAACGTTCGGCGCACAAGCGCTTGCGCCGTGTTGCCCCCCCAACGAAAGTGAGGTCATGCCGCCAAGACGCAGGCACATCTCCTTGTCGGAACCGTTCGCGGAACCATAGCCCGTGGGACACAATTGTCGTGCTCAAGATCCCATTGCGATGTCGAGCTGAGAGCCGTTCGTCGTTGCTCATATCGTACGCTAGAAAACGATGCAAAGTCGTTCGTGCCTTTACGCGTACTGGCAAGCCGCGGGAGGCCGTGCACACCGTCGCTTCGCGACAAGGCGGTCGAAACATCAATATTTTCAGTCTCCTCATTCACCGATCTTCTCGACACAGCTGTATGGACTGGACGTTGCGATGAGGCGGGCGCTTGACGGCGTTGATTCGTAGGACCAGTAACTTACTCAAGTCAATGCACTACGTCCACCACCCCTACCAGCGACGACTGTTGTCCCTAACGAGCGGACGGGCCGCTATGCCTCATCGATCCTTGTGTCGCTGTCGTTAGCCCGCCCTACCAAATCGGTACCTGGGACTGCAAAACACTCGACCAAAAAAGCAATAATTAATGCGAAGGACTTTCTGCCATTCATACATTCAAGTGCATGGCGTCAATGGTGTGTCATGTACCGTTTCATGTTATAGTCCAATTCGCTATCCTTATCTGCATTTCTCAACTTTGGTCTAATTAGATTATATCTAAGACTATAAGCTGCACACGCGACTGCCCGTGACGGATTGTTGCGTCAGGTTAGATACCCTTTCCCCAACTGCGACCTGCATATTTGTCGGATATACACCAACCGTCAAATCTCTATTCGTCGTTACACAACGCATACTCGTCGCCACTATGGACTCGTGCCATGAGCAAGCGTCTAGCGACAGCCGCTGGCACCGTTCTAGCTACATTCTCATCTCTATTCAGACTCTCCACTCTTCCGCGTCACCTCGAAGCAGAATATGAAGGGTGTTTGAGTGGTAGGCACGACAACTCCCTGAACATGGCAGCCAGTATCTACCATCGCCTCTATCACAGCTTCAAGCGACAGCGACAGCGACAGCGACAGCGACAACGAAAACGAAAACGACTAGGCACGCAGCAGGTATTGCATGAATGTTATGATTACATCTCCGATGGTTCACTGTGAGCGCTGCGGCTTGTTTGTATCTAGCGTATTCTCGACGTCTTCGGTTGCGTGCGATCCGTAGTCGGCGTCTTTGAGGTGACAGCGCTTTCGAGGAAATGGGTCCCGGCCATACATTCCGGTTGCCATATGTTTGCTGCGTGATCTCTTCCGTTTCCTGTGAGATGCAGCGGATGCGTAGCCTAGGGCGATGCGGGACAGGAGTGAGCATCTCGGGATCGTGGAAGCAGTTGAAGCGTCTCCTCACAGACCCACTAGGCCACAAGTTTCATTCCTCAACAAGGCAAAGGTTTGGTGAGAACACGATGCGCAATGTTGTTGAGCGTTGTTGACTGTGATGGAGTTAGTAGGGTCGCTCGGGCGATTTAGCAGGCCCCTCCTCCCCAACTTAGACCCGGTACAGCGACGCTTGTCGCAAGCCGCCATAGGTGCGTAATCCACAATCAAGTATGCGCCAACGGGTTTTACTTCTGGCACCGAACTTGGTGCCTGTTCTCCATGACATGCACACAAGCTCGTAGTTCCCGTTCTGACTCTGTTTGCCATAGGCGTTTGCCATGGTAACAGTCCGGAAAACTCCAAGCAGGATACAGAGCACTTGGCGCCGTACTACCGCTCTGCAAGCCTTCACTCCATGTGTACGAGCGCAATCGACCTCGTGTCTATGATCCGTGGCAAACTCAGCTTCAACCTGATACGCGACTTCCTTGCTCCACCTCCAGCAAGACGCTGCCCCAGTTGTCGCAGGCTTAGACCGATGCTATCATCGGATATCTGCCTGCCTTGCTGGCTCTCGAGCTCACACTGCAGACAGCCTTCACGCCTGACGAAGTGATTACGCTTGCTGACTCTTCACTCAGGCCCCGTCCTCGTCTTCACTCTTCCAAGTTCCGAACCGGAGCCCGCTACAGGCGAATCACGCATGATGACCTGCTATCAGGGCGTCCACGAGGGCGCGACGAGTTCCTGCTTCCTTGACGAGCTCTACCATATTGCCCGCGACCAAACTACGACAACGCACGAATACCCATACGCTGTGCTCGGCCTACGAGACTGTGCATCCACTGACATCGCTACCTGTCAAAGACAAAATAGCGAGGCACGATTGTATTCTTGAAATTGACGATTGTTGCCCTAAAAGACTCTTGTATCACTCTCGCATTATCTTTCCACAATGCCAAAGGTGCGTGTCCTATGCCGAGATGAAGGAGTGCAATCGTTTATGCAGTGGCAGGATCGGTTCATCGCTGCAGCAATCGTACTTTTGCTATCTGCAAGATGACTACAGATTGATCTTCTCCCAGCTTTATTTGCCTATGACTCTTTGAGCAAATCTCGATTGGCTCTCATATCATGGCTACGAACAAGAGAGAGGGTGAAACCTGAAATTTGTGCCCGGGAAAGTGATGGAGAGACTAGTGTTGACGTCTCGTGAACTCAAGCAATACAACCTGTGCTGCACGAAGCTGAACAGACGAATGAGCTGTGTCAGATTGGCTCTGCGATTACGCTTACTGGAGTCTATAATCGGAGCGCACCAGGGTCGAAACAAATACCATCACGGTAAAACCGAGCCATTTCTTGGCCCACTTAGCCACAGCAACCGGCCTATACTCAGAGCTCTCCTCCTTGAGCTTTGGCCAGTCGTTCTCTGCGGTGCTCCAAGGCTGACCGTGACCGACAAGCTCTTATCCTTTCGGCCTAGCAACCAGGTCAGTTGCAAAAGTCCCATCCAAGAGCGAAGCTCCGCGATCGTTGGATGGAGAGAACCGCATGTCGCTGTTTGTATGTGGTGACGGAAGCTGAGTGGGGACATGGTGTAAATGGATAATCCCGGGAGCATGTGTGATTTGAAAATGGCCCGAACATTCTTGTCACATCGTTCAGACCCAAGCAACAGGAAAATACAAGAGAGCGAAGACTAGACTGAAACGAAAGGCGGGGGGTGGGATACGTGCTACGTTGGAATAGCAGCAGTACGCTAAGCGCTCGCTGAGAGTTAGCTTGAAACAGAATCGTGCTATGTACTCATGTGTCTGGGTTCTGTCATGCAGACTGTACATATCAAGGACCATGTTTACGTTGTCGTTCGTCCCGGAAAATCTTCCAGAAAAAGCTGCACAACGTCCTGTCACACAGTTAGGTGCATGCGTTGTAGCTAGAAAAGTCAGGGAAGAGTGTATGTTGTGTTCAATGTAGCATTCTAGCTGGGCTGCTGAAAAGTCATCGCAGGGAGTTATCAGCATCGACGTTCCCTGACAGCGCTTGGCCTGCAACACCCTTGACTCGTTTTCGCATGGGCTGTTGGTGGTCCGGGCTTTTAGATGCTCGGCTCAGTCGCGAAGACTGTTGACAAATCTCACTCTCCATCATTCTTCGTTACTACCATACTCTGCAACTTTCGTTCTGCGTCTGTGGAACAGCATTACTACTGACAACGCATCGGTTCTCTCCGTTACTCTTGGCCGCTTAGGGTCGCGCTTCCCGTGCTTTTGCAGCTGCGTTGTTTCGTGCACGACGTACAGTCATGGCGCTCAGCATCATCAAGCAGCGCATCGCCTACTATGGCGCAGAGGACCTGATCGCCGCACTGCCGACCCACGAGTCGATGACATGGATACGTCATCCTGCAGCAACACCGTCGACCGCGCTTGTGATTGGTACCTATGACGGACGCGACATCCTTGCCTTCATGGAAGGCTTCGGCGGCAGCCCAGGCAGGGTGCAATATTGCTTCAAGCCAGCCAATCGTCGACTCAATGCATCCACAGCACAACCTCTTACGCTAGACGAGGTTGTAAAGTTGCCACTAAATGCGCCGTTCAGGCACAGCGTCGACACTTCTGCGTCGGGAAAGGGCAACTTTCGTATTGTCATTCAATGGTACTTCATGGCCATAACCAAGCCCGAAGTTGATTATGTCAAGTTTTGTCCGCAACTCTACCACGTACTGAAGAAAATTGATGCGGAGAAACGTGCTGAGAAGGAATCTGAAAGGCCAGAACCTGAAGAACCTGAAGAACCTAGGGGCGCGCAAGATCAACGTCCAAGTCACCGCGGCCATCCCAGTATAGAAGCAAGGATGACCAGACAACTCGTTACTACAGTAAAAAGTCCAGTAAAAAGCCCAGTAAAAAGCCTGTTAGTCAGCATGAACGAGAATGTGCATTCTGATCTGGAAAAGCTGCACAGATACTTGGATTCGTATGGCGTGCTTTACTTGCTAGAAAACCTACCCGACCCAGACGATGTTCAGTTCGTGAACCAGGACTTCTTTCTCGATGCCCAGCCAAGAAAGCTCTTTATAGGCCACCATAAAGAACACGGCAACGACATCTATGCGTATATGCGAAAGCCACGCAAATTCCACAAGATCGAATTCTATGTCGAAGATACGCGCGCGCCTTCGAAGACAGCCATCCACTCTGGAGACGTTGCTAAACAACGTATCCTACATCCATTTGACAAAACCTTCCCAAAAGGTACTCAGAGCATCGGCCAAGACGAGAAAGCCCGACTCACACTTATGGTAAAGTGGTACTTCATTGCAGCCGGAATAGCCAAGGATTGTGTGCTCAGAGAAACGAAGGCTTATCCTGAGCACTTGCGGAGTGCGCTTGAATACATTGCTAAGCGTATGGGGGCTGCATCCGTCAGAGCACCCCTCGTTGGGTACGAACGGCAAACTGAGCCTGAGACTACATCGGAAGAGGTAAGCCCAACCACCGATGAAAGTCATATCCAACTCACACTCGCTGAGGTTACACCCAATCCTCTATCATCGCCCATCACATCTAGAATCGCTCATCCGCACCCGTCAATTGCCCAGGCGGAGCAAATGAATAATCCCTCCAACGCCGTCGACGCTCCAGAATTGCGAAGCACAAAACGCTCCGCCGAGGATGCAGAGTTCGAAGACCTCACTGAGAAAGCCCTCGAGGTGCTTGCCGCAGATCGGAACCTCACGAGTCAAATTGGTGACATCGACAAGCAGATTGAGATATTGCGGACGAAACGTGAGGCCTTGGTAGAAGAGAGGAAACATATAAAGAGAAAGTTTACGAGGCAGACTTTGGCGATTGCATCGGAGATGGAGAGGAGGGACGATCTAGTCGATGTGACTATCGCCAACAGAATCACCTGGGATAGGTGGTTGACCTGAAACGAGTTTACGAACCACACTCCTTTTTCGCACACGCGCGTTTCGGCCAACGAAAAGTTCGCGATATCTCAGGAATAAATGCTGGGGATCGATTTGTGGCTGGCAGTTCATCTTGCCATGAGAGATGTTGATGACAGCATGAACTCTGTGGACGAAAGCAAGCGCTGTTGTCGCGTAAAAGTCTTGGGCACTGCTGGCGCCAACATGACTAAAGCTACAACAACACTCCTTCCTGCCATTCGTCGTCCGCCGACACTATCGCGGTTCGATCGAGAGCCCGACTTGTTGCCTTTCTACAACATTAACTCTTCTCTGGTTCTTTTCAGCTGCAACAGTCATGCACATCATCCTCCAACGTAACGGGCTAGCACGAATGCAGCGATCTTGATGTCTGCGTCGGGGTCTAACTTCGTGAGACACGGCTCGCTGCGCTGCTATCTTAGCGACAGGGAGACGGCCGCTCTTACGCGCATTCCCTGTCGATACTGCGCCCGTGCGCCACCCCACCAATATCGGACGACCAAAAAGATGAGACTGTATGGCCATCACAAATCGCTGTTGTCGATTTCCTCTCATATTGCTGTGTAGAGGCTGACGTTTTGTTCGTGCTACTTGCGTTTCGCCGGCGTCTTGACCTGGCGGCTGCGCGTGGTGGTTCTGCATGGAAGAGACGACGGCGCGAATGCAGTGTTAACTCGGCTTCCATTACCCATGATACGATGTCACCTTGTGAGGTTTGCTTGAATAGACGGTGAGTCTTCTCATGTTTGTGTGAATATCCTATTGTGAAGTTTTCTCGTGACTGCAGCTTGTCTTCCTTGCTGTTTCTGGGTCTTTGCGGCAGCACGCAGTAACGCCGAATGTCCGTGGATTGCAGGCCCCCGCATTCGGATAAGCATGATATAGGCGCCGCTCACATATCGCTCTGAGAGTTTCCAGGAGTGTTGTGTAATTTACTAAGATTGGCGTATGTACGCTAAAGCTGTTGCAGCCGACAGTGTCCATGCGGAAAACGCGCCTGTCCAGTCAACTTGCACCCCAACTACCTTCACGGTAACATATCTTTGAGAACAGGGTTGTAGAGGCACACACGAATAATCCTTATGAGCAATATCCACCCAACGCTCGAAAGGCTTACACGACGTCATCTTTTGTACAACTGTGAAGCAGAGTAAAGACGCGGCAACAAGAGGCGGTTTGGGTGGGAGCTTCCTGCAGCGGCGTTCCAGGACAAGCACCACTACGTACACCCAGACTATCATACTGCTTCTTCGAGGACCTTTCCGGAGACTTCAAATACTTTTGTCGAACTCTCTGAACCACCTTCAGAGCTTTCACCCAGTATTCTCCTTACTGAATTCCACGTTTCCCCTTGATCTTGGCATTCGTCGATCTCCTTGCGCTCCTGTAATCGCCTTTGGTCCCTCTCTGCCATCTCTTCTCGTGCCGATTACGAGCCTTTCGCCTCTTGCTCGATAGCTTTCTCCCGTCCAGTAGCTCGTGTTCAATAGCTTGCAAAGCTTCTACCTCTTCACAGCTTGCTGTGCATCCAATCGCGCACCCACTTCCTATTCGAGGAAGTACATCACCACTTCTCGCCACCATACCGCTCAAAATATGAGCCATTAAAGGTAGCAGCAGCTGTTGACCCCTCTTTCGGGCTTTGCTTAGAGCTACACTGGTGTTATTGCCTTCTTACTGGAGACTTTATCGGAACAACGCCGACGTTATGTGAGTGTACACCCGTAGCAGGAAAGGCTTTTCGACGCTCACTGTGCTGTAAAATTATTCACATAGGTGTTCCAGAAGACATGTGGAAATTCGCTTCTGCTGAGGAAGGCCCATTGCCGACTCTTCTATGTGCGAGAATGGTGCTGTCCGGTGTAGATTCCCATAAAAGGCTTAAGGTAGACTTAATCCAAGGTCTATTGCGTGTGGGTAGCATAGGTTGACACATATGATAGCGGTCTGTCGCTAACACAGTGGGTAATAGGGTTTATGATAGCACAGTTCCTACCACGATTGGTACAAAGTAGACGCCACTTTCTCCGAGCTTTAAGCTCAGTGTAGCGGTCAGATACTTGCTCCAGCGATGTCAGTCACATGTCGTTGTTCGTCCCACTACTGTTGTAGCGAAATCAACTGAATGCTTCTTGGAATTTCCCCAACACGTCAGGATTTTCTGCACAGCTCCTCTACTTGCCGCATGCATTACCCCTGAAGAAAAAACCGTGCTATTCACAATCATGTAGGCCAGAAGCGTGACTCACTCATAATCGTCATCCTATGGGTCTTGAGACATATCGGCCTCGTAAGTATCGGCTGGGCTGCCACATGCGATGTAGTCTGGTGGTATGTCACAAACGACGAGTGACCCGGAATGAATAATGGCACCGTCACCAACTCACACTCAGGCTGCTAGACGCAGCAATCACCAATATAGACGTTCTCGTCGATGTCGACACCTTTAGCGACTTTGAGCCTGCAGCTTGTCTTCAATGCCTTCATATTAGTTGGTGCCTTCGAACTCGTAATGATAACACACACGCCGATCCTGGTTTTTCTTCTAACCACTATTCTGGCTGAATTGAGTGATCGAGGATTAAGCCTGATGATGATATTGGCGCCAATAGATACATTTTGGCCGTAATCGCAGCGACACGGCGTGACGACGTGTACATCACTACCGAGCCGACCGCCGCCCAGACTGTCTCCGCAACGAGGCTGGATGCAAGCCGCTTCTATAGCCGTTCTGAAATAGCACTCGCGCATACGCTGCACGACTTCGGGTATCGCATCGACAGTGTTGTTGACGTGATATAGCATAGCTGCGCATTACTTTCGACCATCAACTGACTGAGTGACGTAGGACATGAAAGGCTCTCCATCTAACATCTTCTGCTTCTCATTTTTAGGAGAACTCGCTGCTTGCTCACACCAAGATAGCGATGGCTTTGATGGTACAGTGATCGTGATAGCTGACAAAGAAATCGTGATGACTGCGTTCTTTGTTGGTATGCATCAGGTGCTACCGCAGAAAGGATGGATGTGCTAGAATCCATAGTTTGCGATGGCTGGTTATATACGCGTGGCTTGTGATACACCAAAGATAGGATTTGGATAGGGTATCACCCAACAGTCTTCGTTCGATACGTCTCTCTCGTGGACGTGTACAGGCGCAAGCGAATATAGAAGATGAGGAGGAGAATATGGCTGCTCTCTTGGTTGCAATACGTGGAAGAGATCATGCCTGTCCGTCTCTCCGCTTGATGCAGGCAGTTGATACTCGCGTTCTTCGATAGTATCGCCGCCGTCAGTGTCTGCACTCTAAGTGTCAGTGTGAGATTCTTGGTGAATGCCGCGGTAGCTAGCAAGGCCAGGCTCGCTGTTGAGTATGTATGCAAGGTCGTAACTGCGTGATCTGTTTTGGGGCTGATGTGTATCTATTGGCTCTGGCGTTTGATCTGATAAGGAAGACAAAGATGAAGAAGTCACGTTCTTTCGTAGTATGATGTTGTTCATGTAGCCTTGGCAGGTCTTGACCCGCTTCATAGGTGGTTTGTTCCCCCTCGGTTCGACTTGGGCAGCACCATTCATTGGCTTTGTTGTTACTTCTCGCTCTATGATGCTGCGATCTGTCCTACACATAGGAATGTGTGGTTCAGAAGCGAGTGTTGTGTTACTGTAAGTCGGCCTCACTGCGCAAGCATCGTGATGCTGTAATGACTGGATGTCGCACTGAGATACTTCGTGGGACAGGGCAGTCCATCGCTGACTATACCTGTGCTCATCTACCAGGAGCTGTATGTGCTGCGGTGCAAGCTCCGTGCTCTGCAGCCTTTTCTGGTTCATGGACAAACCACTACAGCTCGCAGTTGCGGAAGGCTCACGCGGTGGTCGTCGAACCACAACCAGTTCATCTGAAAACTGATGTGCTCCTTCAGGGGTCGATCGCGGTGCCCCACTAGGGCTTGTTGGGGATATGTCTACACTGTCGATTATGGATGAGGCGAAGCAGCCGACAGTGCGGCAACCGTTCTTGTATCGCCTGGACGCATAGTCCTGGTCAACTTCCCCACAACTCGGTGGCTTTGGGGTTGGTGAAACACGGGTAATAGAATCAGTCTGCTCTCTACCAATAGTGTCCATACTGTTTGCCACACGGACTTGCTGTTCCCGTTCAAGTATCGTCTCAGGTTCTCTGACGCTCCAATCAGAAGTCGCCGGGTCCCAAAGACCTCCAGTGTCAGCCTCCAAGAGGTTGTTTTGCTTCAGAGTATGGCGTGCACAGGCTGTTAGAACCGCCGCAGGCGAAGGGCACGTTTTGGCATCTCTGCTCCCAGCTAGAACATCCAGACCCTGCTTGACAAATGCCTGCCCAGCTGTAATGTTTGTGTCTAGTCTCAACCCTACTTGGGTGGATAACGCTGAGGGTGAAGTCAGTGCACAGTCTGTTGCTGCAATAGGTAGAGTACATGCACGCGTTCGACGATGCTGCAAGGTGGATCCGTTCTGTTTTGCGGATAGTGACTTCGACCGCTCGGACCGTGTTAAAAAACTTGAGGTCTCATCGCTCACGTCGGGCTCGGCCAGTGCATGTCGTGTCGCGGTGCGTTGAGCAGCGATAGTCTCTTTCCAGTCTGCTTCTAGAGCCGGAGTGACAAAGTTGTGCGGTTCCCACGTCGACTCATACGGACGTCTCGTTCCTGGATCGATGCCCTCCCATTCGACCAGATAACGCAAGCCATTATCCTTTAGGATCCTTTTCGCTGCCCAGTATACTTCACTAGCAGACCCGTGTACTCGAAAGGGTTCAGATGCATTGGTGAGGGTGAGCCGTGTTGTTCGACGTCGCTTGCTTCGGGCGAGGGTGGGGGTGTTCGAGGTCCGTTTTCGCTTGTTTGCTGTTTGCTTCGAAAGCATTTCGCGATATGACACTAGGTGGATGTAAACTGGCCAGACTTCTTGAAATCGGCTATGCTGCTCGGAGACCATACATATGTGTGTGTGTGTGTTCGCTTTATATATTTCCTGATGACATCTCTGCTTTCTTTGCGCACGTTCTTAGCATTTGGATTGGCTTCGGAAGCGTAACGCGCCAGGGCGCAAGCACAACGAGCTTCCTGGTCGGCGTCAAGGAACGGTACGTGGAACTGGCGAGCGGTGCGACTGGGTGATGTTGCACAGGAGCGTCCCGCAGCGAAGACAGGGCAATATGTCGCGTGGCGTTGTGAAGTCGAGGAACTATCGCTGTCATGCTCAGTAGCTGGTCCGCTTGGACTCACCAGCGGCGCCGTTGCCAAGACTACCTTGTCCGTGCACCAAATGCGCGGAAACCCAGTATGCGCCACTTTTTCTCAACAACACACAACAACAATGACTAATCTCGAAGAAGCGCTCGCAGAGTGTGACTCAATACTCTCTGGCGACAAGGTCTTGTGGTAGAAAACAGCTGATGACCATGGTGTTGTTCGCTCAATGTTGGCGCGCAGGCACCGCTGTGAAAGGCGGTGTTCTGTATTTTTTGGAAATGTGCATAGGTAACCCAGCTGCGCCAGCTAGAACAACATGGCGAGAAGTAGCATTGCAATACTAAGCGGGTGTGTGTAGTACAGCCAAGTCGCGACTATCACCGTACTACGCCAACCGCTATAATGTATAGCTCTATGGGCTGGCCGGGGCTAGGTTGAAAAAGTGTGCAGTGTGGATTTGTGCATCATGTGCACAGACATGGGCGGTAGTGGCAAAAGCTCGGCCGTATGCCAAGCTAAGCGGGCTTCTGGGCTTCGGACTGTTTATCTCACACAACGCGCATTCACCAACGACGGCAATCGTGGAAAACACACCATCCTAAGCGACTGTATCCCGCAAACGTATTCTCTTGCAAGCGCGTTGTCTCGTGGTGCCGCCGAATCTCCGTGATCGTCACGTAGCAGCAGCGCGGCGTTCAGACTGCCGGCAAGATCTTGAGCTGAATACTTTCGATCTTTGGCGAGGGATGCCGCTCGACTCGAACCGTATTCTTCATGCTTGGACAAAGCACCCCAAAGACGGACAAAGCACAGACAACATGCCAACCGAACCAGAGAAACATGGTCTGCTTGGGTTTACCGATGTCGAGGCGGAACACCCCAGGTGGTACATCCGGAGGCTGTGGCTCGTCGCAGACAATGACCGCAAACGATTCCCCGTGTTCTTGGACCCGCAAGTTCAGGAGCTTGCAACGCAGGTAAACAGGGTGGTCAATAGGTTCGTGAACGACGAGGATATGCGTCATGAAGAGCTGTGTGGCGGCGCGTTTCTCGAAAAGGACGCTGCACATATACTCGACGAGCTGGGCTTCGGGCCGCGCATCTGGGGCGACAATTCTGGGGCCGAGATACGACTCAGGAGCAATCTGCCAGGGTCGCGCCCTCGGTGGGGTGTCCGCGCAGATTCCGGATACCAGAGCAACGACGAAGAGAGGTAAAGCTGTTGGCCCAGGCGTCCGCGAACAAGATACTAATGTCGGCAGTATTCGAGACAACCTGCGGTACTGGATGGCTGCTCTGATACAGGCTAAGATCAATGCGCCTTGTAAAGAGAAGAAGAGCGTTCCTTCAGTAACAGCGGAACGCATGGGACAGCTACCGCCGGCGCCCACATCAGTGCCTGCATCAGCGTCACTTCCGCAATTGTCTGAACTCACACAGCGCGGAGGCCCTCCAGAGACGTCCAGTCTCACGCCTTCTCGCCTGAAACGTCGAGGGAATAGTTCTGCAGTGAGGGTAAAGGCAAGAACCAAAGCAGCCAGCAACCGATCCAGAAGCAGACCACGCTCAGACCGCTCAAATGATTCAGTCGGCACCTTTTCCTTCACGAGCTACATACAGACAGGTCCAGAGGCAGACCTTCCCCAGTTGAGAAGCGACGGATACAAACGCTCACGAATAGACATGTCGCAGCGTCGATCACGCTCTCCATCTCGCCAACAGAGCGTTGAAGCCACGTCTACCGCGGGTGACAATCCGCCGACTGACACCACCATTATTACAACACCGGATGTGGTCAGTGGCAGCGAAAACAACATGGAAGTTCATGAAGACAGCCTATCTAGGGCCAACGAAATAAAACGGAAGCTGCAACTTGACCTTAGTCGACTCCTGAGCGACGAGCCAGATTTCAATGGCATATTAAATGAGATCATACCGCCTACAAAGAAGCTTTGTGCGATCAGTCCCCATGGCAAACCTTACAGTGACATGGAGCCTGAGTTTAGAAACTTCGACCGAGCATTGGACCATTGGGAAACTCTTATCAGAACGCGAATGGCTTCCCCTAGCGTCGTACAGTCGCCAGCTAAGGATCACCTCGAAGCGCTAGCCGCCAAAGGGACATTTGAAGATCGCGTAGCCATGCTTCACAAGTGGGGTCCAAGATCTCACATAGACTTTCCTTTCGAAAGATGGACTATTTTTCTTGCCCTGTTTTTCGAAGGCCTGTTGGGTGATACTTACATGCCTCTTCCGTTCAAGGATCTGGTGGATCGGTTGAGAGCTATTAATCGGCCCTTATATGATACTGTCCGCTGTAGTGAGTAGTCTGATTAGTGGGACGCCAACGTACAACGCGTTGGGTATTTGAGATTCCAGGACGTTGAGTATCAGCCTTCTATACATACCCCATACCACTTGGCTGACCACATCTGGTGTCTACATTTCTGGATCTTCATATCGACGGCAACAACACCTATCGCGTTATGGTAGAAAAGGCGTTATGCAGCGCAAGCAGCGCTTGGCCCGTTTGGTGTTCGACTCACCGTCGCTTATGTACAGCGCTCAGCCTCGTTCTGTTCTTGAGCGGATAGTCATCGATGTGGTCATGATGATCACCGTAATTGCTTGTCGCTGGTGAAGTCAAACAAGTCTTCCGCACTTCTGCTCTGCTGACACCAGCCTTGACGATCGTCAGGACATAGGATAGCCTGACAACTTGCGGTGTGAGGCATGCTTGCTAGACGTCTTCGAGAGAAACCAGCGCGGCCCTCACGGCAGTGTACACACAATCCAAATTTGTTAGCTTAACCTTCCATTTCCATGCTACCAATGCTTGCGCACCCCAAGATAGGCATCAGGAAATTTGCATAACCATAGCATACAGTATCTGTAACATATTAAGCCGACCTGATGACCGCCACTGGTGGGCCACGGTGGCTCTGGAAATTCTGTGCGGACTTGAACACAGGGTGTGTTGTCACCGATGCATTGGTTGAGTCTGTTCATCAACTCTGACCTTGTCCATTCTGCTTTGAGATCCTACTGTGGTGGCTTTGTTTGCAAAGATATTCAGTGCAAGAAAACGAACGCTATCATCTGCTCACCGCCATGACATGCGTATTAGCTCCCGTACTGATGAGGATGATCGTGTTCGTGTAGCTTCGTGTACGGTGCAAGGATTGATTGTGGTCCGTATGTGATCGATTCTTTCCTGATGTTCTTAGCACTTCACCGCGACAGACGGGTTCAGATCCCGGCGGTATTCTGTAACGACATCTCTGTTGGTATTCTCGATAACTTTCGATCTTGTAAGTGAGCGGCTGTTGGACACGGATGGCATATGACAGCAGATTCTGATATCTTCTAGCCTCTCTATAGGCTTTTTAGCGTGAAAGAGTTCGCTACCTGCACTTCTGTTACAAGTTACAGTTGGAGCAGCATGCGAAACTAAGCACCTTGCGGGTTCGCGTGGCCGTATCGTAGTTATGTGGTTGACCAGGTCTTCCCACTCTTTTTCTTATGGTCGATCAAGCCGCGTGCACAGCGCTCGGTCGAAGCGCATACTCGGCCTCATGCGCAATCCAGAACAAGATAGAGACAGGTTCGGTTGCCGCACAGATGCCCCTCAGATACATAGCCAGACATCTCAAATCGAAGATCTGTGCGATACAATAGAGCTAGGCACGTTAACCGCGAGGAAGTTCTTACCACATGCAGCATTCTATTTTACAAAGAAATCACTTCCCTTCTGTTTCCGACAACTAGGATACTGCCTGGACTGCCATCAGGAAGTAATGCAATCTTTTCTACATAAATATCGGAAATTGTATGCCGATTGTACTTGCTAGAAAGGTTTTCGTAAAGTTATCTGAGATTGCTTGGATGGTAAACTCGAGATTCGCAAAGAATCTGTTGTGAGGGTATGTTCGTGACTCTTCATTTGACCACTGCTCTATTGTTCATCGAGCCAGTTGGTCGGATTTCCTCAAGATATGTGTAAGGAACACGAGAAGCTAAACCTAGAGTTTAGCAAGTCTTCTTTGGGGAAATTGGCAAGCCAAATGAGAGATCTACCTGGAGCAAAAGTGCTGGTTGGTCAAAGTGAATTTATATGAGAGAACCACTAGCTAAGCTACACTGAACCCCCCATTCGTCGCTGCGGACCAAGATGCCACTCCTTACGGACGTCAGAAATCTGAAACTCACAGAACGAGAACAAGCTGCTACGCTTGGAACTAAGAATAACGATCTTTGTATCGAGATATACTCTGGCTATCAGACAAGCTCTGATACCGCCATAGCCCCTGCACAACTGACACACATTATCCGGTCTTCTGACTAAATAGAACAGTACGAGGGGTGATAACCGCCTTTCGTTCCCTTCTTCTTACTTGCAGACTTCGACCACGGAAGACCTCATGGGCCACGTAAAAACTCAGTAAGAATCACTAGAATAACCCACCTCCACAGGTTCAGATTCCTCGTTTGGTACTGGTTCGGCCTCCATTGGTGGATCCCCCTCAATTTGAACCTTATTGGAAGATACCTTAACTTCCTCTAGCCCATCACTAGTATTAACTTCGCCCGGTTCTCTCCGAGGAGAGTCCAATGACACGTCTGGTGAAAAGGTCCCAGATCTACTACCAAAGATGGCTGCACTCGTTACACCTAGACATAGCCACTCATTAGTATACAATTATCATACCTGCAAAGTTCTGTTGAGAACATGGTTACTTGCTTACCTTGTAATGTTCCAATCATGAATCTGTTACACGTCTCCAGCCCTTGAACCAATACATCCAGCTGGTTTTCCAATTGCTTCCGCTTCGCTCGGCTCTCTTCAGACTCGCCTGCAATGCTCCTCATTACGTCGGAGGTCAGAGAGGTGATTTTGACTGGCGAAACAATATCGTTCAGTCTAGCGACGATACCCTTCTCAACAGCCTCGACAGCAACATCGTCGACGAAGCGTTCGATGGCAATCTGGCGAGAGGGAAAGTATCTTAGCATAGCTACTTTACGAGAAGAAAGGATCACGGAAACCTTGCAGGGTGTGACGTACCTTATAGTAAGCTTGCATACAATCCAACGCTTCGGAGCACGCATGCTGAGTCATATCAGGGTTGTCATGCGTCACGAGCGCATCTAGCAGTGGACGATAATCCATCTCTCTAGATTGACGTTGTCCAGTTGGGTTGAGTGAGCTGATGTTGAAGGTTTCTTGGATGATGCGTGTGAGTTCTGCCGTACTTCTCTCTTTTCGGGCCTGCTGAAGCGTCTCTATGAAGTGATGGTTATAGGTGATAGGGTGCCCACGTTGATGGGAAGCAAGTAGGTCCGCCGTCTTACTTTCCACATCTTTGCAGATCCTCTCTAGTGCTGGTTCGACTAAGGTTTGAAACAGCACGCCGCATGTAGAAGCGTCCGCGACGTGGGAAGTAAGATGTCCGAGGAAGGCCCTTGCCACAAGTACGACTTTGGCGATATGAGCTCTAGCAAAGTCTTCCCACAGCGATGACTGCTCGAAGAAGAGGTCAGATACTATCATGGGGCTAAAGGTGCCAGGCAGCTCTCGGCCACGGGTATGTTTCATGAGATTTTCGATTCGCTTGAGAAACTCGGGCCGGCTGAGGATTCTCTCCTTCGGTATCGCTATCGGTTTCACTAAATGACGTTCGTCAGAAGAGTCGATTATGGAGAAGTAGTTTCCTGCATGAGCCATGTTTTCCGCAAAAGACTGATTGAGACTTTGCACCACAGCACGAATGCGCTTCTGGTAACCAGCTTCAGTCTTGGCGTCTCCGAAGAATTCGTCGTTGTAAGTCCCGTCAACGGCGGCTTTCGTGAGGGTCTGGCATGCTTGACTTAGAGTGATCAGATAGCGCCGTTGTTCGTCGGTAGTAGCCCGTGGCTGGCCTAGTTTCTTGAGTACAGCGCGACAAGCGGCAGACTTGAGTTCAATCTCGTCCACAAGACTGGGAAGTTCTGCTGCAATCTGGACAAGAAGGAGCTTGCTCAGTCGCTCTCTCAATGATACAATGCCAAGGATAGAATCGGGCAGCGTGGGCCACACTCCCTTAGAAAAGAAATGCTTCTCTTCTTCGTCACGCTCAGAAAGAACCCAAGATCCGGTGTCTGAATCCATATTCTTGAGAACGTGCCATCCAAGACGGAACTCCACATCGAGATTTTTGGCGAGCGATATGTACATGGCTTCGCTGGCAGATCCTGGAACCAGACTATCAGGCTTCGTGATCACACCGAGGGTGCGGGTGCCAGCTTTGTCAGCAGCCCGGGCGAGCTTGAGCACGATCTGGTTGGCGTAGTCGTTCTTCGCAGACACAACCGCAAGAATAATGCTCCTAGGCTCTTTCATATACGACTGGACGACGTCTTGCACAAGATCGATATCGGCTGCAGATTGCTGCTTGGTCTCTGAATGAATGAGACCTGGCAGGTCTACGATCGTGAGATGCGGCCGATCAGGACCAGAAATTTCAATCCGCAAGAGATCCTTGGAAAAGGCTCGACCGAGACTGCCTATGGCCATGGCTGCCTTGGCATCTTCGATCAGCTTTGGAAGTGCAGCAAAGCTATCGAGTGTCTCGCAGAAGGTTTGGAGAGATTCACGCTCTAGCTTGCTGTGTGAGCGGTCTGCGACGATGGAGACGCTGACGCCGATTTTTGATGTCTTTCGTAGGACCAACTCAGTTGGAAAACGAGTGCACAAGTTGCTCTTGACCGGAAAAGATACACCAGAAATGGCTTCAAGAACAGAGCTTTGCCAGAAGACTGATCGCCGCAAACGATGATCTGTGGTAGGGAAACATAATGGTCGATCCCCTGAGAGCGAAGACGATCTACAGAGTCAAGAAGGTCTAGTTGATCTTTTGAGCAGAGTTCATGGACGATGCGGGTATCGAATGGCTTGATAATCATTGTGAACGAAGATCTCAGGCGGTGCGCTGTTTGTGTACGTGCTGGAAGAAGTGAGTCGATGTTCGTCTTGGAGGTCCTGGTCTTGTAGCCAAGTCGAATACACAGGAATTCCAAATTTCGAAGGACCAATCGACAAGACTAGGTTATTAGTTACTAGATCCGTTTCTATGACACACGGTCGAATCTAAGCACCGAGTGTTCATGTCTCAACAAACGCACAAGTCAGCTTCCGCCATCATGCTTGAACTCGCTACCCTGTTGCGTGCGATATGCGAAGCCATTGCTCCCTAGCCTGTGGCCAACTCTTTGCATGTACAATTGACGTACATCTGTCCAGTAAGGCACCTGCATGCTTATCATCGCAAAAGCAAGCGATAGCATCGCATTAGCGCATCGTTGACACCAGAGCACATCTGTGCGGCGATTGGATGCAGATGTTAAGCAACAGACTCTGATCATTACCCCTCACCGCTTGTATGCAGATAGCTATACAATTTTGTGTGTCTCAGCCTATCATGTAACGTAAGTTCGTTTTCGTATGTACTTGTCGTACGGTCAACTTGGTTTCGAACGGCTGAGACTCTAGTCTGATAACGCGGAGACACGGATCTCCACAATTGGTCAGTACTATCGGAATAATGACCACAGCGTACTTATGGTAAGCCAGCCCGCGCTGTATGTTTGCTATGGATGCAAATGGCAACATCTTGAGCAGTCATTAGCGTCACTCATTGCAGCAGGTCAAGCTGACATGTGATTCATTCAACCCCAGTTTTCGCACAGTCGGGTGCGGGTGTTGTACATAGAATACTTAGAAGAGACTGTATCAGTATATTGTTTGTAGCACCCAGCTCAGTTTATATGGAGGCCATCGCACGTCATTGACGATGATAGGATTCATGGTCCCAATAGTGCTTTGCCTTCGACAACGTGCTGTTGCCCCTACAACTCATGAGTTAGCCTCAGTTGCCGCCCACCCACATCAGCACTCGCAGCCGCAAGATGCTAACACCACGCAAGCTCTGAGAGCTTCTCTCCTGACAGAGAGAGGGGCGCGCTCAAGGTTAGAATCAATGCTACTAAAGGCGCTCACAACAGGCCACGCCCTCTGCGCGAAGCTTGTCTGTTCATGTCACAGTATTAGCGCTGGTTTTGACGCCGACGCTAATGCATCCAGTCACTGACAGCAAGTGGCGGCTGGTTCCGCGCCCCCCACCTTAGATCGCATCTAGCCAAACGGCGGATGCGGGTCGGCTTGCGCATCCCGTCATGTAACCTCCACAGTCTGCTTTAGCTACACCGGGGGCGGGGTAAGGTTACCCCCACCAAACGCACGGAAGCATCAGTCAAGCTAAAGAGGTTCGTGGTGCAGTACACCTAGAAAGACAACGCCACAGAGCAGATCCTGGACATTGCAATTGAGGGCGCTGTAACGGCAATGAACGCGCGAACGAAGGTCCTCAGTCGTGTGCCTACTCGCAGAATGCCTGGTAGCAATACCAAGATTGGCTGACCGATGTCGTGAATTGCGCCGTTGGCAATGCAATGTTGGTCAGGTGAGCTGATGTAGGCTGGAAAGGTGTGTCGAACGTCGCAAGATTAGCTTAAAGGGTCCGCGCAATCCGAGCAGTACTCGAACGCTCCTATCTCGCTGCAGCGTTGGGAAGAATGTAGAGCAGACTGGCGCGGCACAGACAGGCAAGTCCCACCAAGGTATGCGCTAGCCAAAAGAGGTCATTTCTACGGGTGCTTGTGGTAAAGACTGCATTGGGAATAGTGCAACGAAGCAAGCCTCAGCACAACAGACACGCCCACACTATCGGCAATCACACAACGTCATCTGAACGCTGCAAGTACGCGGCACAAATGAGATTAGCTTTCTTTTTCTGCGCTAACACCAGCTGGACACCGATCAACGCTGAGAAGAACCACAGATTCCAGGACAATAGGCGCGGTGGCTCGCAATGGCTGCCGCCAAGCACGCTGGCATGCGCATTGCAGAATGCGCAGCGCGCATGGTGATGCAGACATGCATCACGGGACTTGTGGAAGATATATCACTTGCCGCTGAATCCAGCCTCCTGCAAAGCATGTGTCTAACCATTCATTTTGTTCACTCTTCTGTTTCTAAAAAAAAAGAAAAAACAGTCTTGTTAGCGCCTGGAAGCAATGACCCAGTTCATACCTGGGCACTTGGTTACTAACGCGTTAAGCCTAGGCCTATAACCTAAACCGGTTATTCCTCATAATCACTAAACGGGTTAAGCCATAACGCGTTAACCCAGATAAAACCCGGATAACATTAGACAGCTATAACCACCTCAAACCCAGTCAATTAGGTCTATATCATCATCTGAGAGCTCTGAGAAGTCTTCATCTATCTCTGGCCCCATCGGTAGGCCCATCCCATTGCGATGTAGAGGCTGGATGTGACCCTCTCGTATCCATGACCCAATGCATTCAACCTTCTCAAGGTTTACACAGGATATACTGAGCCTGTCCCACCGACACGAACGTCTAGTGCCAGAGAATGTTCGTTCTGGCTCCGACGACTCGGCTGGGATAGATGGGATGGATATAGCCATGCGGCTGAGGCAAGGATAGTGATGTCGCTGTTCAATACGGGACCACCATTCAAGGGGAGTGCTTTCAATGCGAACTATAGGTGCTTCAATGAATGCCCTAAAATCGTCGTCATTTAGCACATTAGTCGGCATTACCTCGATATCCCTCATAAGTAGGTCAAGCTCAACACCGCGCTTTCTAGCCTTTGTCGGCTTAGATGGCGGTGGCATCGACTGGGGAGCAAGAGAAGGGTCTGGCGTAAGTTCTGCCTTAAATTCTTCTTCCCATAATATATAGGCAGCTTCAATAGCAGGCTTCACCCACGTATCTGGCCAGTTCTTGCGGAGATAGGCGGCTCGTCGAGAGGGGTCGAGGAGAAGGGCAGCGGCATAAACGGGGACGTCTTCGGTCATGTTGTAGTATTTGTCGAGGATAAACCAGCCCATTTCAATAGCGCGAAGCATGTGGACGTCGTAATGTTCGGGCTTAGAGTAGTGCTCCTGGTAAAATATTAGTATTAGTCTCTAGAGAATAACCGGCATGGCCTACCTTCTTTCTCTCGTAATGAACAAGAAGAGCATCCATAAGTGGCAGCGATTGTGAGATAGATGACTTGTCTCCCTCAGCATACAACGTCGCTGAAGCAAACGGTTGTAAAAAATGCATGGGCTTTGCCTAGGATATCCCAATCAGCAGCTGTGAGCCTAATATCGCCAAGAAGGCTCTCATAGTCCGTCATAAAGGATTTGATCTCCGTTTGCTTCGAAATAGCCCTATCAATGACTAGATACCAGGATGACCACCTAGTACGGTTATCTATGCCTAGCCGAAGATCGACATCTCTATCCCAGATGTTGGCATGAAGCGTTGAATTGCGTAGCCAGACAGCTAGGTCATGAAGCTTGCTGAGGGCAGGAATATGCTGAATGCCAGAGAATTCATCAGATATAGAGCCCGGGTTGCCCCAGCTGCTTCGTTGGCGAGTAGGTCGTTGTGGCACCTGGCTCTGCCGGGATCCAGGCTGGCGCTGGCTTTCCGCATTGAGCCTCTGTTGCTGCGAATTGAGGACACGGGAAAACTGTGAGAGAGAAGCTCCTCGCCAGAGACCTCAGCCGCAGCATTGAGAGCAGCGAGTAGAGCCTCCTTTGAGGATGCGAGTAAGAAGGCTTGGAGGAGAGATTAATGATATGTCCGATGCATCTGATGCGGCGATGTTTAGCGTCGAACTTGACCTATTTAGTAGTTAATGATAGGATTCAAGCCTCAATCATATATTTAAGCTCAAATAGTTGGAACTAACCTCATGCTTTGTAAGCAGACTTTTTTGGAGGTGCTCTAGGCATGTGTCGTTCGAAGTAGCGTTGTCGCCTATGTACCAGCCTATTTTAGACTGGATATTGAAGTTCTCAAGAACCTCAAGGATAAGACTGGCTTGCTTCTCCCCGGCATGGGTGAATCGGCATTCTGGCAGCCCTAAAAGGGCTTTCTGGAGACGTACTGGCTATCCACCCACTGGGCACAAATGGCTAGTAGAGAGTGAAGATGCGGTGAGGTCCATAAATCAGTCGCTAGATGAATCGGGCTAATAGCGGCGGCAAGGCTATCTCGAATCTGGCCTCTGTAGAGAGAGTAATTTGATGCAATAGAACGAACGGCAGTACGGCGAGATGTAATGAGTAGGTCCTCAATAAAGGGATTACAGGCGAGCGCTAGATCCTTCATCTCGCTCCATTCGACAGATTGAAAGGGCATCCGGCGTCGTGTGAGTAGTCCAATAACGGCCTCGCGATAGCCCCTGTTGGTTAAAGGCATTCCGAAGGGTTGCCTGTGAGGGATAGAGGCGTAAACATAGTTGTAATCTCTCGTTGTGGTGTAGGTGTCGTGTGAGATGATTGAGATGCCGCACGCATGGAATGACTGCCTAGAACATGTCGAACGGCGTTGCCGCGGTGATGACTCTTCCATGAGCAGAGCTTGCAGGAATACTGAATCCTGCGACGCTTGCGGTGCGCATTCTGGACGATGATATAGTGAGAACGGATAACGGCATCGAAATGCGCTGGTTCTGATGGTGTTGATGTCTCTGGTGTTAGTATTGAGGATGCTTCCGACGACATTGCCGTATTGGATTAAGGGTTGAAGGTCTAAAAGAGGCAGTTTAGGGGATTAAAGGGTTTATAGGGTTTCCTAAGGACCATGTAACAGTAGGAGGAGAAGGTGAGAGGCAATAATATGAGTGTGACTGTGTGGAGTTTTACAGGTCACAGGTGTTCGTAGAGCTGTACTTGTAGTCGCTCTGTTGACTAGGGTATGTATCAGATGCACGGGATGCCCCGTTTCACGTACAAAAAGTAAACATCCTATTGCACCAACACCTACCGAATAGCCAACAATTCCCGAGCTAGCTGTACTGTCACAGATCAACTCCGCCAAGAATGCCAAGAATGCCTTATTAGGATCTTATCAAGCTAACGGGTTAAGGAAAACATCATAACCGGTTAACAGGATACCATAATAAGCATTCATAACCGGGTTAAATCCTAATCAGATTATGAGTAACGGGTTATGGTGCCCAGGTATGACCTAACCCGCAGTCTAAGCCACAATCTCTTTGAAGACACTAATCCTCGTAATGTAACAAGCGTTCATGCATACGTTCTTTCACCTATTTGCATCTCGGACCCGCATCTCTATCGATCTTCTCTAGCAAACTACTGTTCACGCTACTTCTTCCTCTAGACGCTAACGCCGTCCCTACGTTATGCATCTACCCTACACCCCTGCCCCCTTGTGTATCTTGCTAACATCCATCTACTGTAGACGGTTGTTGAGCGTACCCTAGTGCTGCGCCTATACCTCTTCTACCCTAACTTGCTTTCTTTCGAGCATGCATACGACGCAGTGGTTCATCTCCCTCCTTAGCGCACCTTTGCCATCACTATACTCCACACCACCGTTCGTCTCAACATCCCTTCCCCAGCATACTGCCTAGAACCATGCTTTGCACCTTCTGTCTAATTGCTTGTACGCAGAGAAAAGCTTGTCTATAAATTCCTGTCCCTCTACCCATCCTGCTAAACAAACACCATCACCGTTCGCTTCTTGTCTGTCGCTCCCTCCTATCTACAACACTCGCTTTCGCCCACCCAAACGCTCACTTCTATCTCTATCCTACCAGCACCTCACCAACCATGAAGACATTCACCACCGCTGTCCTCTTCTCTGCTGCCTGCATCGCACCCATGGTCTCTGCTGCCCCAGTAGCGGATGCTACCTCAGACCTGCTCCGCTCGGATGGTATCACTGCTGCCCGCCTTTCTCCCGTCGACGCCACTACCGGCCTCGCTAAGCGTGCAAAGGGCTCCGCTAGGAAGAAGGGCGGCGGCGATGCCGCAGACGTTGTCTTTGACATCATTCAGAATGTCTTCAGCTTGGTTGGATCTCTCAACGACTGGAACTCGGCCCGCGAGGCTTTTACCAAGAAAACCACCGCCGACATGATGGCCCGCAACAGAGACCCTGCCAACGTTGCTGCGGCTTGCTACAACAAAGGCTACCGTCTCCAGAACCCTAACAACATTGCCGGCCTCAACTCAGCTACCCTGACCCAGGGACTTCTCCACACCGATTACGACTGCATGTACCTCCGCGCCCCCAATGCATTTTGGACAGACGCTGAGGGTGGCTACATCAACGTAAGTCTTGCTGCTACGCTGCTATTCAGTAGCAAACCTCTGTACTAACTACGCAACAGCTTTCCTACACATACACCAACCGATGCAACTTTGATGGAGACACAGGCGATCTAACCTGCAACTAGGGGCGAGAGCATATACAGCCCTGCAGCCTACTGCGTCCTAATAGGAGAAAGCAACCTGCAGTGTACAGCCTAGTTAGGCAGCGTTGTCAGGCAAGGCAAATGCGCCAGTGTCTGCAGCGCAGGTAGAGGAGATTTAGGATAGCGAGATAGAAGATAGCATGCTATAATAGATTGTTTTGTGCTGTCTAGCTGGTGTAGTACCTTTTCGTGCTGTTGTTTATAGTCTTGTTTGTTGTCCTCTATGCGCTAGCGCGATCGCAACCACGAACACCAAACCCTCATGCTGTCAACCACACGGACTGCTGCGCTGAAAGTCACCTAGATGCTAATTTCTCTCGGTCCGAAAAACAAGTTTCGTTTTCAAGAAAATTCAATCAAGCTTCGTTGAACGAACGTAGTTGGAAATCACGGTAAAAGTAAACGAACGATGGGGTAGTCTGAGATGTACCGCGGGTTCTTGTAGATCTCATCCCTAACAAATTCAGGCCTCAAAATCGAACAATATATCGTTCGGTCTACCCATCTGGGATAGAATTGTGCTCGGCTCTGCTGTGGAAAATTGGTTGAAATGTTGAACAACCTCTCGTCGCTGTTGTACGGGCGTCTTGTGCTGTTCTTGTAGATGCCTGTTGAGATTCAAGACGCCTGTGCAGTGCTGCCTACACACAAGCACTTTATGTTGCGTAAGAAAGCAAAACACATCGTCGCAATTCTCCTTCGTGACGATCTTCGGCCAGTGCCGCACGTCTGTAGCGCGCGCATTGCTGCTGTCGTGCTGCTCGATGGGCGCTCGACTGTCCCATGTGGGGTTCTCCATTGTCGCGCAACCCTAAGAACGCAACCCTAATAGCAACCCTAATAGCAACCCTAACAGCAACCCTAACAGCAACAAACTCTAGCTGCACATAGTAACACTCTGGGAGCGGGTTGCGCATGCGCTTTTGAGTTGACTTTGTATGACACAGTTTTTGACAACGATAATAAAATGTCGTGGGGAAGCTGTGTTGGGGTACGCGGGGCATCCCTTAAATATTCGCCCGATTTGGTTTCCAACCCTAACGCTAAGCCAATTCTAGCGCGGGGAAGGGCTGCCCCGTCGCATCATATTGGTTAGGTAGCTTCCGTCCTTTGCCCCTGGGGGCAAGCTTTTATGGCCCTTCGCCCTAGACAGCCTTTGTAGTCCTTTCCCCTTAGAAGCAGCCTTTATGGTTCTTTGCCCCTGGGGGCAGTCTTCGTCCCTTGCCCCCAGAGGCAACCTTCTTCAACCTTTTCCCCTAGAGGCAGCCTTCTTCGTTCTTTGCCCCCAGGGGCAGCCACCATTCTCACCCCTGGGGGCAACCTAACCCTACCCCATCAGTACAGTTTAGGCATATAGTATAGTATCTTACTATCAAGCGTATAAGAGTTCAGGAGGCTTACGCTGTGATGGGCTGAAGCCCAGTTAGTTGGTTCCTCGATGGTATCTCGGTCACGTGCGTAGGACGCACTGTCTACAGAATCCGGGTGGCCCCCTGAGCACCCGGATTCTACACTAGCGCGCCGGCACAAGGATACTCCGAGCCGCCGCCCTCCGAACAACCTTCAGACTGTAGCACCCTGTAGTTCTCTTCTCTATCGAATACAACTTCAGTATACCTGTGCGATAGCTCCCTGAGCGTAGCCCCTTACATTTTGTATTCGATCCCAATCAGCAGAGCCTTGCCACAAGACTCTGTCAACGCAACGCGCGTCAAGCTCCTTGACCGCCTCTTTGTTACGTGCGAGTAGGTTAATCCACCGCACGGGATTGGTGTTGTTCTGCAGCCCGAAAGGCTTTCAGACAACAACTAGGCACAAGCCATCGCGAGATCGCTAGCCTAGGACTGCAGCTTCGTAGGACGCTCAGTCAAACGCGTGACTGGCCTCGCGCGACGCCAGCGCTGAACGTGTATCGGGCAGCTAGGAGACTCTAGTCTGTGTGCGAGATACCGTCCAGGGAAAAGCCCTACACGATACCTCAACAGTACCGAGGTGTAGGTCCTGCTACGTCGCAAGAAACCTCGCAAGACGTTGAGCGATAGCAGTTGAAGTCCTGTTAGTCCTCTAAGGTTTGGGGAACAGGCGACGACCTCTCGCGCTAGTTGGAGAAGCAACTACAGGCGAGCGTCGTTCAAAGTCCTATCGGCCCTCTATTGAACGAGGCATAGGCCACGATACTGAGTCAAGGACTGACCAGTGTAAGAATCGTGAGCGTGAGGTAACTGGGTTACCAAAAGTCGCGACCTAGACGACAAATCGAGACAGCTCGTTGTAGCTTAGGGACGAACGTCGTTCAGAGAAGCCTTGCTATCGAGAGCAAGCCATAGAAGCCCTGTACAGTGACAGGCCCCCAAAGCCCTACCAGTCCTCACCGCAGAGGAGTAGGCCACTACGCAGTAGGTTGCGAGAAGCTAGCTGCTAGTGCGAAGAGCGATCGACGAGCGAATACCGATCGGAAGCCCTGCTAGAAGACGCAGGCACACATACGGAGAGACAAGCCTCTGACAAGAGATCAGAAGATGGAGGACAACGTGCCCAACCTCAACGCAGATGAGTTATCTGCCTACGCGTCGGCAAAGCACCTAGCAGGAGTACCAGGCGACGAGATACAGTGGAGCATCGTCCGAATGCTCGAGAACGACGGTTGGAAAGAGGCTGCGATAGCGCCAATGATCAGCGAGATCGCAAGGCGGACAAAAGGCGTAACAGAGACAAAGGGATCGCCTAAGAGCCCACCAAAAGCAGCACAAGACTCAACAGCTGCAATGATGGCCGCCTTAACTCAACTTACACAAATGATGGCCCCAATAACTACCCGGCTAGCAGCGCTAGAACAGCGAGAGAGCCAACCACCTGCTCAACCACAGACGTCTGGAAGCCCCTCAGCAGCAGCTGTCACCCCTCTGTCTACGGAAATGAACCAAAGGACGAAATATCCTCACCCAGAGTTGTTCAACGGAGACAGAGCCAAATACGCTGCCTTCCGATACAAGACGAAGGCGAAGCTATACAACGACTACAGTGGCGCGTCTAGCAGAACAAAGATCGCCTACGTTGTCAGCCGTTGCTCTGAAAAAGCGTCAGATGTGATTCTACCATGGGCTGAGCAGAACCAGGAAGACTGTTCGATCGATGACCTGTGGCACTTCCTTAACCAGCAGTATGACGATCCCCACCTGAAGACGAAGGCTCTCGACCAGCTGTCGAACCTACGACAAGGGAGGCGCGCTATCCGAGACTACCACATGGAGTTCAACCGACTCGAGCTCCAGTCAAGCATACGCATTGACGACACTCAGAAAAAGAGCATGTTCACTAAGGGCCTCAACGCTGAGCTGCAGAAAGCTCTTGTTCTCGTCAATGAGGACCTCTCGTTCGAGCAATTCGCTCGCGAGGCTACTCGAGTGTCAGATAGCTTGTACCGAGTGAGTCTAGCAACGCGTAGTCAGAAGGGATTCAGCCCGCGACAGAATCAACCGAGCCACGCCCGTACGCCATCACCGCCGGAGAACATGGACTGGGAACCGACTAGAGTCAATAGAGCTAGTACGCAGGATCGCCGTCCGAACAGAGATCAGATTGAGTGCTACGCATGCGGCGGGAAAGGACACATAGCCAAGTACTGCGCCAAGACAACTAGGCCAAAAGAGCACCAAGGTGAGTAGGGCAGTTCAGCGCGAACCCTCACCCGCTTGTAAATGCCATACGAAAGAAGAGAGCAACAGCGACTCAGAAGAGTCGGGAAAAGAGAGTAGCTCCGAGTCAGAGTCTCAACTCGGAGCCTCTAAAGATGGATCAGCAGACAAATAGCGAATGGAACCAGTTTCAACACCGACACATGAACACCCCACCTCTTACAGCCAACCTAATTGTGAACTCTGTCTACAACGCCACCGCGTTGATAGACAGTGGGTGTCTATGCTACGCACTGGTTAGCCGCAGGTTTGCTCGCCAAAGCCATCTTGAGCGCTTTGAAATCGCCTCTCGGATGATAGAGGGGAATCGACGGCAAGCTGTCTAGGATTGAGGAAGTCTCTCGATTCGAGTTCGATATGCATGGGCACCGCGAGGTGGCCTATGCGTACGTAATCAACAACATGGACGAAGACGTCGTCCTAGGGAAGGGGTGGATGGACCACCAGCACGTTACAATTGCTCCAGCGAAAGGAGCTTGTTCATACACTCGAGAGGTATTCGAGTGAGATGCGACGAGAGTGTCGCAAAGCCAGAACGTCGCCCAAGTAAGCGCAACCACGTTCGCAGGCCTCCTGAAGAGATCTCGCGATCGAGAGAGAGTGGGGTGCGCGTGTTCGCTGCGTCAATCGCAGACATCAACAAGGCGCTAGCGCCGAAGAAGGCAGTAGACGTCAAGTCGTTGCTGCCGAAGCATTATCAGAGCTACTTCGAGCTCTTCAACCCTAAGGAGGCAGCGAAGCTTCCCCGCACAGAGGACCAGGAATCGACCACAGGGTCGAGCTGATGTCGAAGGACGGTCAGCAGCCTCAGCCACCCTGGGGCCCGCTATATGGCATGTCCCGAGGCGAGCTGCTAGTGCTCAGAAGGGAACTCACATCGCTGCTGGAGAAAGGATTCATCCGAGTCAGCAGCTCGCCAGCTTCAGCACCCGTGCTGTTCGCCAGGAAGCCAGGAGGAGGCCTCCGGCTATGTATCGACTACAGAGCGCTGAACGCGATCACGAAGAAAGATAGATACCCATTGCCCTTGATCAGAGAAACGCTGAACAATCTCAGCAAAGCGAAATGGTTCACCAAGCTAGATGTGATCGCTGCCTTTCACAAGATCCGCGTTGCAGAAGGAGATGAATGGAAGACAGCCTTCCGAACACGCTTTGGACTGTTCGAGTGGCTGGTAACACCCTTTGGCATGGCGAATTCCCCTAGCACATTCCAGCGATACATCAACTGGACCTTGAGAGTATCTCGATGAGTTCTGCTCCGCGTACCTCGACGACGTGCTGATCTACACCGACGGCAGTCTGCAGCAGCACCAAGAACACGTCAAAAGGTACTCAGCAAGCTACAAGCCGCAGGGCTGCACGTGGACATCAAGAAGTGCGAGTTTGAGGTGAAGTCCACTAAGTACCTAGGCTTCATTATCGACGCAGGGAAAGGCATCCGAATGGACCCAGAGAAGGTCAAAGCTATCAAGGAATGGGAAGCTCCTAGAACAGTGAAAGGTGTTCGATCCTTCCTAGGCTTCGCGAATTTCTACCGAAGGTTTATCAGAGACTTCGCGAAGGTAGCTACACCACTCACTCGCTTGACAGGCGATGTCACATTCGTGTGGGGTGACGACGAGCAGAAGGCGTTCGACAAGCTTAAGGAAGTCTTTATCACAGAACCAAACTTGGCAGCCTTCGACCCGGAGCGCGACACAGTGCTGGAATGCGACTCGTCTGGTTACGCTGTAGGAGGAGTACTGTCCCAGTACGACGACGAGGGGATACTACGTCCTTGCGCGTTCTTCTCGAGGAAGAACAACGCTCACGAGTGCAACTACGAGATCCATGACAAGGAGCTGCTAGCAGTGATACGCTGCCTCGAGGAATGGGACGCGGAACTACGCTCAGTCAAGAGCTTCAAGGTGATTACCGACCACAAGAACCTTGAGTACTTTATGAAGCCAAAGCTGTTGAGCGAGCGACAAGTGCGCTGGGCTGCGCTGCTGAGCCGCTACAATATGGAGATGCTGTATCGGCCAGGAAAGAGAGAATGTGAGAGCAGACGCCCTCTCGAGAAGAGAACAAGACATGCCAGAGGACGCCGAGGACGAGCGCCTCCAGAAGCGCATAATACAGGTCTTGAAGCCTACGTCCCAATGCTACGAGGACACTAGCGAGGACAAGGAAGACATGGCCGGCAGCTGGGCCATGTCAGCAAAGATACGAGTAGGACGAACAGGAGTACGTCCTGATCCGGCTGAAGGACAGCTAGACGAACGAGACACCGTCAGTGAGGACGGCGTGGAACAGTGGGACGCACAGTACACCACTGTTAGTGAAGACAGCGCAGCGCAGTCTGAGCGTGACGAAGAGACGCTCACAGAACAAGCTGAGTCGGCGGACTTAGTTGTAGCAGACACAAGCTCAGCGCAGTTGAGCGAGCTAGAGAGACTATGGCTGGAGGCCCTGAAGGACGATCGACAATACCGAGACGCTAAGCAAGCTGTGGTTGACCAGGAACGAAGGTTCCCACCGAGCATAGGTGTGAAATGCTCTATCTCAGAGTGCTCGATAAACGACCAAGGAGAGCTGTCGTATCGTGGCAGGAGGTGGGTGCCGAGCAGCGAGAGCCTGCGCACCCAAATTATCAGCGAAGTCCACGACTCCCTCTCAACTGGTCACCCAGGAAGAGAAATCACCTATCGAACGCTAGCTCGCGACTTCTTCTGGCCAGGCATGACAGAAAGCATCAGACGCTATGTGAGAAACTGCGACGTGTGCGGAAGGACAAAAACATGGAGGAAGGAACACAAGGACTGCTCAAGCCGCTGCCTATCCCCGAGCGCATCTGGAAGGAAATCTCGATGGATTTCATCGAGAAATTGCCTATCAGCGAGAACATGAGATGCCTTATGGTCGTGACTGATCGCCTAGGGAAAGGGTCTATCTTCATCCCGCTACCCAACACAGAGACGGAGACAGTAGTTAGAGCGTACATCAAGCACGTGGTCGCCTACCACTGGCTGCCAGACGCTATTACGTCTGATCGAGGTAGTCAGTTCGTGAGCCTACTATGGGAGCGCCTCTGCGAGATTCTGAAGATCAATCGGCGACTGTCCACAGCCTTCCACCCACAAACAGATGGGTCAACTGAACGGATGAACAGTGTGTGGGAAGCATACATCCGAGCGTTCATCAGCTGGGCGCAGAACGATTGGGCACAGCTCTGCCCCATGGCCCAGATAGCGATCAATGGCAGAGACGCAACATCGACAGGAGTATCGCCATTCTTCCTGCAACATGGTTACAACGTAGACCCGTTACAGCTAGAGGTCCCTCAAGGTGCTAATCGCAGGAAATACTCAGCAGAAGAACGTTCAGACCGCGAGAAAGCAGAAGCTATTGCAGCCAAGTTCCGACACGTGTTCGAGCTGGCTCAGGCCAGCATGGCCCAAGCACAAGCTGAGCAGGAAAAGCAGGCGAACAAGCACCGCAGAGAAGCGAGAAACTTCAAGGTCGGCGATAAAGTCTGGCTCAGGCTCGACAAGCAGTACAGTACAGGCCGCGAGTCTCGCAAACTCGATTGGAAGAACGCGAAGTACACGGTGATAGAAGTGATCAGCAGCCATGCAGTAAAGCTAGACACGCCTCCAGGCCATCACCCTGTGTTCCACGTCGACAGACTCCGCCTCGCGAACACTGACCCATTGCCGAGTCAAACGCAGGACGACTATCAACCATTGCCACTACAAGTCAATGGCGTGGAAGAATATCTTGTAGAGGACGTTGTTGCAGAACAGCTCAAACGCCGAGGACGAGGATGGAAGCGGTATTATGACGTGAAGTGGAAAGGATACCACCAAACGTCACTCGAACCAGCAGAGCTGCTAGAGGAGACAGAGGCTCTAGAGCGATGGTTGGCCTACACGAAAGACCTTCGAGACGACAAAGGACGCCTGCCTGAGAGCTTTCGACGGGCTACACCCTCAAGCGGAGGGGAGGAGGGGGGTAATGTGATGGGCTGAAGCCCAGTTAGTTGGTTCCTCGATGGTATCTCGGTCACGTGCGTAGGACGCACTGTCTACAGAATCCGGGTGGCCCCCTGAGCACCCGGATTCTACACTAGCGCGCCGGCACAAGGATACTCCGAGCCGCCGCCCTCCGAACAACCTTCAGACTGTAGCACCCTGTAGTTCTCTTCTCTATCGAATACAACTTCAGTATACCTGTGCGATAGCTCCCTGAGCGTAGCCCCTTACATACGCTAGCACTAAAAGGCGGAAATTAAGGAGACGGTTCGCGCTAGACTATAATAGGCGAAAATCAGCATCTAATCCGCGTTGCATGCGCGTGTTTTTGGATCAGGGTGCGTAATTGCCTGTCTAGGATGTATTGGGGGTCGATTCACGTAGCATCATATACTAGGCTAGGGTCGAGAGGAGGTAGGCATGTATTGTTGAACAGATCACTAGACAGTTGAGTTAATGCAGTTTTTCTAATTAACTCTTATAACGCCGAGCGGGTTGCATAATGTACAGCGTGCCATAGCATTAGCTCCAGTATCTACGCCGACCTTCAGTCTAGAGAGGTGGCACGCACATCACGTAACCAAATCCCCAGATCTCATCCCCATGTCGATCTTTCAAGCCAATGTTGATCTCAATGACACGCCTTGCCATATTTCTTCAGACGGATGTAGTTATAAGGTAAAGGAGCGAAAAAGCCCGCTAGCATAGAGACAGCCGCTGCTGCCCAGAAATTTGGCGAAGAACATGCGACAACCCCACCTGTTAGATGGTAGTCAACCAGATTCTGCGCGAGCTCCATTGTCAGCATGGAAATCATGCTCATGCCGGCTGCAGTTTTGGCAGCAGCCGGCCACGACAGATGGTCGCGACCGAGTCGAAGAAGAACAGTCTCTAAGATCATCGAGGTCGTGATACCGCTGGTCACTGCTTAATGTAAGCGCATCTGCAAAAGCAGAACTTCTTGCGGAATGCCATTAGGACTTACTCGAGATAGCCATAATTGGACCCAAGCCCAGTTCGGGGTAGAAGGCCTGGAGTGACCACATGGCCGAGAAGTCGCCGAGCGTGCAGCCTACAAGACATCGAGTGGTGTTTACAGCCGCTCTTTGCCAAGTCGACTTACATCCCCAAAAAGCGAATGGGCGCGCTGATGCTGGTGGATTTTTTGGATCACGTTGTGCTCCACCTGAGCTATCGTTGCGGTTCTGGCCTTTCCCAGCATTGTATCCGTACAAGCGGGGGCTGGTGGGTTGGACTCGATGTAGCGGTCGAAGAAGCATTCGCTGCGTTCCACTTTGCCTTCTGAGCATGTGAAGTGCTTTACTCGCCATCATCAATAGTATATTCGAGGTTTCTTGTGTAAGAGAGTAGAAGAGGGCGAGAATTGTGGTGGCACTTTAGTTCAGAAGCCATGATGCGTACCAGCCCTATATAGTGTATCCAGTTTTTCACAGCGGCCGCTAGTATACGGATAAAATTAGACAACAGCGTATAAGGAGGGGTTGCACATAGCCAAGATTTTTCTATGCCGTCTTCGTACTTGGGCGTTGTCCTGTTCCCTGTAGACTGGGTTAGCGCGCGCGAATTTTGCGTCGCACAAAAGACGCGTAGCCGACGTAAAGGCCGGAATGGCGCTCGGCACTTAGCGTGGCAAACTCAGGTGAGTGGCGCATTTCAGGATTTATCCAGCAAGGCCATCCAAAAGACGGTTCACGTTTGCGACTAATGCTAGGATGGTGTTAAAGGATAGACCTCGCGCCATAATAGTATCATTGATTGGAGAAGTACGTACAAACTATGAATTTGTGTAATAACGTGACGATTCGCAATTGACCATGTCTCGGATTAAGTGCTGTACAGATTTGGTAGAAACCAGTCACACCATAGTTCAGGCGCTGCTCGTTGTGCGAAGTACTAGCCCATAACACCCGATAGCTTATCGCTGTACAAGAGATAGATACTGAGATACGTGCTAACTCAAAAAGTAAAATAGCAACTCATATGCAGACACCTACAGTAACGACTGCAACTTTGAAATGACGTGCGTAATTGTAAAACGGATACATCAAGAGACAGCTGAAAATTTCACTGTGTCTTTCAATTCACCCGACTATGATCCACATTGTGAAAGGGCGAAACAAGAACCAGCTCTTCTTGACCAAACTTCCCGTCTTGTACATTCCATCTGATCAAGCTAGTTCTTTTTTCTAGACGGCCATCGAAGCTCCGGAAGCTTGAGCGCCAGACTGCTGAGGATTACGCTGACGCTACTACCTGCCATCGCCACCGAAGCCCATACTGGACTCATGCGCCATCCAGGGTGGGTGTCCGACGCTCCAACCATGTATAGTACGCCAGCCGCCACCGGAATCAAAGTGATGTTGTAAATAGCAGCCCAGAAAAAGTTCAACTTAACCCTGAAGAATACACGCCTGGAAACTGTTAACAGGTCATAGATGGCTTCAAGGTGTGAGTTGACAAGGATGAAGGATGATGCGTTCATTGCGATGTCACTGCCTGATGACATCGAAATGGAGACATCTGCAGCCGTCAGAGCAGGGGTATCGTTGAGACCATCTCCAGTAAAGGCTACCAGCCTTCTACGGCCTCCTGCAGGATGTTGAAGTTCGTTGATGTATTCGGATTTGCCCTGCGGTAGCACCCCGGCACGCACATTCTCGACGGGGATATCAAGTTGTGCGGCGATAGCATGGGCTGTAACATCATTATCTCCGGTACAGAGATGAACGGAGAGGCCCAAGTTGCGCAAGGCTGCAATGACTTTAGGTGCTTCTGGACGGATGGGATCAGAGAGAGCGAAGATTCCGGCGGCCTCGTAGAGCTCCGAACGACGAACGGCAATAATGGCAATAGAGTGACCTTGACTTTGGTGATGACAGAGAGCTTCTTGTAGCCTAGTATGCGAAGATGGTGTGTTTTCGTCTTCCTTCGCGATGGGCTCGTCGTTCTTGTTCAGAAAATCGAGTAGCCGAGCATTTCCAATAGCAGCCTCAACGATACGTTCCTTGGAGTTCTCGCTAAACGTGAATTTTGCCGTCATACCATAACCTGGTAGCTCTTGAACGTCTGTCATCGCCATTTGATTCAGTTTTGAATCGCAATACGCAACAATAGCCTGTGCAACTGGATGATTTGACAGGCCCTCCATAGCCATCGCCATGAGGAAGAGCCGGTCTTGAGGAATATCTTCGTGGAGGTGATCGAAGTCGGTTACTTTCATCTGGCCTTGAGTAAGTGTTCCGGTTTTGTCGAAGACGATGACATCCAAGTTTGATGCTTCTTGAAACGCCTGCCCTCCACCCTGAACCAAGACTCCTTTCTTCGCAGCAAGTCCGCCGCCGACAAACAAGGCTGTAGGGGCAGCAAGGCCGATACCACATGGGCATGCCACTACAAACACGGCGATTGCGAATTCGAGAGACCAGAATGGCCAACCACCTTCCGGCACATCGAGCCAGGCGTCAGGCAACCGACCAGAGACACCAAGGCTCAGCCAAGTGACCCACGTCACGATTGCAAGCAATGTGACAACAGGTACAAAGTAACCAGTAAGAACGTCCGCGATCCGTTCGATCGGAGCACGCTTAGCCTGACCTCTTCTAACAGCCTCAATAATCTGGTCAAGCATTGAAGTGCCACCGAGTCCGGTAACTACGATCTCGATTGGGTCGGCTACGTTGATAGTACCTGTGAAAACAACGTCCCCTTTAGCCTTTCGCACTGGTTTCGACTCGCCTGTAAGTGAGCTTTCGTCGAAGGAGAAGGACCCCCCTTGCTTAACCAGGCCATCTGCTGGTGGCGAATGGCCCCGAGGAACCTGAACAACGTCACCGAGCTCTAGCTGATCAACCGGAATTTTGGTAATAGATTGATCTTCCTCAACGAGGAGAGCCTCGTTCGGTCGGAGCTTAGCGAGCCTTGCAACTGTATCTCCAGTCTTTGCCTTGCTGTAAGCTTCCAGGAATCGGCCAATCAGTATGAAGAATGTCAGGAATGTGACAACATCAAAGTAAGAGGAGGACATTCTCATGGAGCCGTTCTCTCCACTTTTACGTGCAGCATTCATGGCAAGAACTGCAAGCGAAGAGACGTAGGCGACGCTCGTGCCGACACTAATGAGCAGGTTCATACTCCCGAAGCGGTAGAATCGGCGAAGGAGCGGAATGGTGCTTCCGGGTTTCCACATAGCCCAAATCTCTTTGAACGCCCGTCGATGGAATATATCCGTCCCGAAGAACATGACAGGCGTAGTCATGATGAACAATGCCCAATCTATCCGCATTGCACTACCAACCCAGATGGGCTCCTCGAACCACATCCTAGTGGGGTTGTGTTTCGGAACCAGGGACATGTAGACAACGCCAAGGATCAGCGAAGGTATGGCGAAAATACCCACGAAAATCATGCGTACTAATATAGCCTGCAGTTCCTGGCGCTGAATTCGTCGCGATCTTTCTTCGATAGTGGGTGGATGTTTGATATAGACCGAGAATGCTTGGTCGATGGCTTCAACAGTAGAGATGAATCGGCGGAGTGAAAGGCCTTCTGGCAACGATGGCGTATAAGTTATCTGCAAATGCGGTTCCTTCATTGTTGGGTTCCTCGTGATCCTGAAGCGGGAAAGATCCTTGCCGCGGTACGACTCATTCAAAACATCTACGATCCGCTCGGGACATTGTTCGCAATGCATTCCCTCGATCGCAAAGTCAACCACCCTCTCTTCCGGTGCAACGAGGGCTGTGGGTAGGGCTATCTCGACTAGCGTTGCTTTGTAGCCGATGTCGCTGACTTTCTGCAGTATTTTGCTAACGTTGCTCTTGTCTCCTGTAAACGACACTGACCCACTGTTGTTCAGAAGGTCGACCTCGATCTCGGCGACGAAAGGCAGGTCTTCCAGCCCCTTTCTAATCTTGCCTGTACAGCTCCCGCAACTCATTCCCTCGATAGAAAGTGAGGCAGTATAGGTAACATCTCGTTTGGGCTTTGGCTTCGGCTCGACCACTTGTATGGGTGTTGCTTTGTATCCCAGGTCTTCGATTTGATTCAGTATTATATCCAGATTTTGGCGCTCGAAGAATTCGACGACGCCCGTGTGGGACAGTAAGTCGACGCTCGCTTTTGAGACGAACGGAAGCTTGTCCAATGATCTGATAACCTTGCCTGTGCAGCTTCCACAACTCATTCCTTCGATAGAGATAGATGCGTTATATCTATCATCCTGGGATGGGTCCTGTATGTTGATAATGTTCGGGTTGACGTCGACTTTGGTGACGATGGCGGTAGAGCTAGTAGCGTTTACAGAGGAATCTTTGCCCTGCCATCCTTTCTGGCAGGCTTCACAGCTGTCTATGTGACTCTTCTGGGGTCGTTCTCCGCCTGTGGTAAGGGTATTGGCGTCCGAAACATCGTAATCAGCAACTTGATGCCCCTGGCTGTTCAAGTGTATGACGTGTTTTATCTCGAGAGCAGATTTGACTAAAGCCTCAATGATCTCGTGAGGACTGATGACCGTATTGTCGTGCACGACTCGTATGGTTTGTGTGATCAGGGAAACTTCGCTGGCAGATTCAATTCCGGGTAAGTGAGACAGAACGTCTTGAACGTGGGAGACGCAGGAAGGGCAGTGAAGGTTTGATACGAGGAGAATCAGAGAATCCATCTTGAGCAACAGAAAGATTTCAAGATTGCCTTGATACTGGATGGAAATTGACAAATCGATGAGGTATTGATATACAGAACGGAAGTGGCGAAGCCAAGAATCTGTATTACAAGTGCAAAGAATGTACCACTGTTCGACAACTTGCGCTGTTTGTAGGGAAGATGCATCCCTGTTTAGCGTCTCTGGGGCGATGCAATAGCGGCTTGAGGGTTTTGTGCGAGGCTACGCTGCGCTGTTTGTGCGGATTACTCTAGACGCTCGCAGCACCAGCCATTTGGATGCGTCCCTGCTTAGCGTCTCTGGGGCGATGCAATAGCGGCTTGAGGGTTTTGTGCGAGGCTACGCTGCGCTGTTTGTGCGGATTACTCTAGACGCTCGCAGCACCAGCCATTTGGATGCGTCCCTGCTTAGCGTCTCTGGGGCGATGCAATAGCGGCTTGAGGGTTTTGTGCGAGGCTACGCTGCGCTGTTTGTGCGGATTACTCTAGACGCTCGCAGCACCAGCCATTTGGATGCGTCCCTGCTTAGCGTCTCTGGGGCGATGCAATAGCGGCTTGAGGGTTTTGTGCGCGTTGTACAGCGCTAGCGTCAGACTAGTAGCGTCACTGCCTCAACGAAGCCTCAGCCTCTAGAACTGCCACATCCACCTCCAAACTTGACGCGACTAAGATCTATCCACCCGCAATGAAGTCACATTCACTATAAAAAGCCGGCACAATGCTCCCATTTCTCTCACTCAACAATACCACCACCAACGGCCAATTACCAACAGACAAATAACAACCGAAAAAAGAACAAACGACTACCCGCGACTAAAATGTCAAACATATACGAGTTTAATGTAAAGATGGGATGCGGAGGTGAGCAAGAGTTGTGGCCGTTCGGCTCAAACGAACTGCTCTAATAACCATCCAATAGGCTGTGCTTCTACTGTCAAAGCCGCGCTCAACAAAGTTCAAGGCGTTCAGGCTGTTGACACTTCTGTCGACCACCAGGTCGTTACGGTGACTACGGACGATAGTGTCACATTTGAACAAGTTCAGGATGCAATTAAAGGGTCAGGAAAGGAAGTCAAAGGGTCAAAGAGAGGCAAGACTGTTAGCAGTTCTGCTTAGCTCTACAGAAAGGTAATTAATAGGGGAACTCTTCCCATCAAGAGTTTTGTGCTCTGCCTCGCGGCAACAACAATAAACAAGTCCACCTGATTTTCACGATCTATCTGTATAAGCACAGAGCGGCACTGCTATTGTGTCTCATTGTCGCAGGCCCAGCGCTGTCGGGAACCTCATTACTAATAACGCCGTGCGATGACCTTCATATAAGCTGAGCTAGGATGCTACAATCAATAGAAAATACACTCTCTCCTGATTTTTCTGTCTACAATACCCGCACTCAACCGTGCGACACTCATGTATGAGAGCGTTCATCTGCCTGTGTACAAGTGTGCGAGCAAAGCTCTAAAGTAGTCATACGCATTAATCATGCCTGCAGAGCAGTCAGGTGATGTAGTCTAAGGCTTAGACACCCCCTTCAGGTTCGAACACATGTTGAAAGCTGATGTGATCGTAGGCCACCCCCTGCCGTGTGACGGGCAGACCTGCATTGGGTGCGGGCTAGTACCGCTGACAGTGCAGTTCCAGGTTGGCGTATGTTGAAGTTGCACTTGCTACCAGCATGCCCTTCTTCCTTTCTTACCTCCATTAGTGCATAAATGCAATATTGAAGATAGGCTTGTCCATACCCGAATCAGAGAAGTGATGCACCTGTACTCCGCCAAGTAGGAGCGCAACTGCAAGGCTATGCATTGGGGCATCACCCCACCGCGTTCCGAAAGACGTACAAAAAGCAGCCAGGAGGCAGCTGAGATCACTGATGAATAAATTAGGTTGCATTATGAACGCTGAACGACCAAAGTAAGACTTGAACACGACGCAACAGTGTCCCCGCGAAGGCAAGGGATGGTGGCAACATCAGATTTTGGGTCAATGCGAACCCATTGGAGGAAGTCGTCAACGTTCTCTTCTGGAGGCGTCTAGAGGAGATATACAACTGAATTGGTGCTGGCTGCACCCGTAACTCTCGTGGTCACGGACAATCAACGTAGATTTGGTTATAGCGGCGGCTATCGCTTACAGGATGGTAAAATAGAAGCCTTCATCATGGTGCTGCCACCTGTTTGATAACAGGAGTAAGAATCGTTGCTATGAAGGGTCGACAAAACTTAGCTTTGAGTTCGTAGCAAGGTGCACAAGCTGACTGCACTCTGCGTCGCTTGCTGACGCCGTGCTTGTCCCTCTCTAGACTATAGGCAGTTCGTTTATCCTCACGGGTCATGGTTTCAAGTCGTTGGTTAGAGCAAGTCAGTAAGACGCCCAGGGATAGACAAAAGATGACCTACAGCAGAATATCTGCAGTCTCGTAACGTGACTATAGAACAGAGCTACTGTAATATCTAGCAAGAACAGTTTATGTCAGCGCAGGGTTCATCCGTAGAGACTACCTATGCCAACTTAGTACACATCAGGAAACTATTCGACTCCACTCGATCAGGTCGCCTTCAAAATGTGAAGCATTCTAGCGCACCAACCCTAAACACTCCAACGCACCATCCACCATTCCACCCCAGGACTAAAAGCCACTGATTCTACTGTGACGTCACAAATAAGTAGCGTTATCAGTCCCTACGTAATGACAGGGACAAGGACCACCCGAGTAATCACCCTTGCCTCTTGTCTTGCACTGATCAGAAAGATTCTCGCGTAAGTGACCAAACACAATCTACTATGGTAGCATTATCTGGCTACTGCTTAGTATATGTGTTGGTTGCGTTGTGCTTGAAAAGTACAAGGACGTGGCCGGATGTGGTCGGGCGTGGTCGGGCGTGGTCGGACGAGGGATTGACGGCGGGTCTGCGGAGCTAGAGGGCGGCGCCACGGTTCATCTACATAACATATGAGCTTTCGCGTTAGCTATAGTAACAAATTACACTATGTCTCGAAATTGCGCGATCGCTGTATTGGGAGCGAAATGCGGTTTCAATGCTAGGTGTGTTGGTTGACGCGAGCTACCGTGTTCGTGCGCGCAATGCTCGTGTTCTGTGCACAAGGGTGTGCTGCACGCGAGGGCTCCTAACTATCTATATAAACATGAAGCTGTTGAGCCACGTACAATAGCTATTATCATGCGGTCTTTTGGTGCAGTGATCTGTAGACCTATGCGACAGTATTCACCAAAGAACTAAGTATATAGTGTTGCTTTGCGGCCGCTGCGGGTGGTGTGGGTGCGCAGCTCCCGAGGAGGCTCTACATCAACAACACCACGACGCGCAGCCGCACCACCACGCCGCTTCTTCTTAGGCCTTGCTGAAGCTTCTGAAGCTTTGCGCTTGCCTCTTTGGGATAGTTGTAGAGCTTTTTGAGCGTCGCGAGCTTCTTTATCCCTGCGTCTTTGCTTGGAATTTCCTCCTCAGCGGGCTATTGCGTTGTTAGTAAGGTAGGTTCTTAACAGAGACAAAAAGCGCTAGCACCAGCGTTGCATACCTACCTTGTTCTTCGCAGGGTTCCCAGTATAGACGGTCCAAGAGAACAGCGCGGAGGCGCTTTTAAGAGGTGTGCCCGCTGCTAGATCGCCTGCGTACGGAGGTCGCTGTCAAAAGTTCTGTCTGCCAAGCAACGCCACCAAGCCACTAAATTCTGATTTCTTGGCTTGAAAATCTTTGAAGCTGGTGATCTCCCTCTACCTATCAACATGGCTCCTAATACTGATGTCTATACTCGTGCCTGTGTGATTACTCTGAAGTCTCCCTCTGTTGGCAAATCCACCTCTCAGATCTCTGAGCTGACAGGAATCAATCCACGCACAGTTGACCGCATCTACAGCCGAGCTATCGCTGCTGGCTTCGAGCCTAACGTCCTACCTCTCAAGATCTTGCCTCACCATGTTCAAGACTCCTCTCGCTCTGGCCGCCCACTCAAACAGACAGAAGAAGTTAAGGAGGAGGTGATACACCATGTACGGCGTGATAGATATGGACGAGAGAAGACGTGTGCTGACGTTGCTGGTGGTCTTAGCCTCAAAGGAGTGGATATCTCAGCATCCACGGTCTGGAGAGTGTTGAGAGAGGCAGGATACCACAAGACAAAGCCAACGAGGAAGCCTGGTCTGACACAGAAGATGAGAGAGGAGAGATACAAGTGGGCTCTTAATCATAAGGACTGGACTCTAGAGGACTGGAAGAACGTTATCTGGACAGATGAGACTTCTGTCGTCCTTGGCCACAGGCGAGGAGGCTATAGAGTCTGGAGAAAGCCTGAGGAGAGAGCTGTTAAGAGCTGTATTCGTGAGAGGTGGAAGGGCTACTCTGAGTTCATGTTCTGGGGCTGCTTTACCTACAACAAGAAAGGTCCATGTTATGTCTACCAGCCTGAGTCTAAAGCTGAGAGAGATGCTGCTACTCAGATAATTAGTCAGCTAAATGCTGAGCTTGAGCCTGTAATGAGAGATGAGTGGGAGCTAAACACTGCTATGAGGAGGACTGGCCTCCGTAATAAGCCTGGTAAGAAGCCAGCATGGAGGTGGACAGAGAAGAATGGGAAGCTTGTACGCAGCTCTGGTGGAGGGATTGACTGGTGGAGATATCAGACATGTGTTCTAATTCCTAAGCTAATTCCCTTTGCTAAGGAGTGTGAGCAGGATAGGCCAGGGACAGTGGTAATGGAGGATATGGCACCTGCTCATGCTCACCACTATCAGGAGGTGATCTATAGTCTCCACCAAGTCAGAAAGCTACTCTGGTGTGGCAACTCTCCTGACTGCAACTGCATTGAGCCTTGCTGGTTCTATATGAAGAGAGAGACTACAAAGAAGGGAGCTCCTCAGTCAAGAGCTCAAGCAATTAGAGTTTGGGAACAATGCTGGAGAGATCTCTCTCAAGCAAAGATTCAAGCTTGGATTGAAAGGATCCTTGTACATATACCAAAGATTATTGATCTTCGTGGTGGGAATGAGTATATAGAGGGCAGAGGCAGCAGGAGAGTAAGGGCAGAGGAATAGCCAAGAAATGTGGCGCCTCATGGCGTTTTTAGCGTCAGACAGAACTTTTGACAGCGACCTCCGTACACTATCTAATTAGGCATCGCAGAAGTCAGATTTGTCGGCACTGCAGCCAGTCAGACAAGTAGAGCTGTCCTTTCTTAATAAAATGTGCACAGGCACACGACATTTCAGAGAAATGAGTGTAGTTGCTGCTATGCGTACAGCGGGTCTGAGTATGCACATTGGGCCAAGACTAAGCTAAACCTAAATAGATTACAAAAAGGGATTGTTTCCCGACTAGCGCGAATAGGGCACCGAAACAGGCCCCACGTCGCGCAAAATTACGAATGGGGCCCTAACGTGCATCGCCCGTAAGCGAGAAACGCCCCCCAGCGAGATAGGCCAACTCGACAGGCACCTCACCCTTCCCCATACACTTCTAGAGATCTGAAACTGCCGTGCATCTGCATTTCAGACACTTTTGCCTCTTCTACCATATTGCAGCAGAGAAAATATGATGGTTGTGATCGAGCTGTAACGCCAAGCGGAGGTCGATTTGACTCGGAGATAAGCTCGGAGTACATGTTCTCCAAGCTCAAGCATCCTGAAAATCAGGGACAATGTGCACCTCGGTTGCATCTATTGCCGTAGCAGTTATAGACTGCAGAAAATGGGGTTGGTAGTGATCGAGCCGGGGTGAGAACTAAAGTGATTCCCAGCGCAGCGCGCGACATGGCTGTCGTTGCGACCATAACCACTGTATTTTGGTTATCACAAGATGCAGGGCGATGAAGAAAGACCGGAAGAACAAGAGCGCATACGCTGCAAGTCTACAAGTGAATGTGGTGAGGATTGGTTTGGATTGAAGTTGGATTCATCTCGCTAAGGGGCATTTCTCGCTTACGGGCGATCGACGTTATTCGTGATGTTCGCGTAGGGGTGGGTAGGTAGGCTTAGATAGAAAAGCTGCCGTGACGTCCAGCACCCTTGCTAAACTTAGCAGCACCCCTTACACTTTCGCTCGCAACAACTTTGCAACCCGTGTCGAACTCGTTCCGCAGAGCATCCTCAAACGACGTCGCATTGTAAACGCTGTAGTAGCAGTTCGCTCGATCCACGTTCATGCATGCTTGCGGAAACTTGAGTAGCGATTCAGCGATTTTGGTGGCCTCTTCTAAGGCCTTCCCCACTGGAACCACCCTGTTGGCGAGCCCCATGGCTAGAGCCTCTTTGGCACTGACACTTCGCCCCGTGAGGATCATGTCCATTGCCCTACCCAGTCCAATGATTGCCTGAAGTCGCACCGTGCCCCCATCAATGAGCGGCACTCCCCAGCGACGGCAGTAGACCCCGAAGGTAGCATCCTCTTCGGCAACACGAATGTCTCCAAGTAGGCTTAACTCGAGCCCCCCGGCAACCGCATAGCCCGCAACCGCTGAGATAACAGGCTTCTTAATATCAAGCCTTGAGGGTCCGATAGGACCTAGGTTCCGTCCAACAACGCGGTGGTCGGGGTCGACGATAGGGCCTGAATAGGTCTCGGAAGGGGTTTCTTGCCATTTCGAGACCTCGTGTAGGTCGAATCCGGCGCAAAAATTGCCATTGGCGCCATGAAATACACATACTTTTTGTGTAGGATCCTCCTCGAACGCAATGAATGCGTTGTAGAGTCGTTGCGCAGTAGAACCATCAACTGCATTTCGACGATGATGACGGTTGATAGTAATTGTTGTTATGCCTTGTGCAGTGGAAGTGACCTGAACGGCGTTGGGTTCGTAGAAGGACGTCATGGTTCAAAGTGACCAGGACTATATTTGTACAATGTTGAAGTTCTCGAGATCGGGAAAGCGGAGATAAATACAGGTCGCGGTCTGGCCGGACCGTGCGCTCGAAGTGACTAGTCGCAGTCAGCCGCGGTTGAATGGAGCTTTTATGAGAAGAGGATAGTAGCAAGACGCAATTTTGGCCCGGAAGCCGGCCGATAGGGTGCGCGGGGTAGATGTAACTGTGCGTCATGCCAAGAGCAGCACACAAAAGTGGCGTACAATGAGCCCGATCAGCACAACCGCGTCCACTAACTTGCTGGGTGTTCTACTACGCCACCCGTGATAAATTTTGTAAGTGGAGAAGATGCACCATGTGTGGTTTTCGGATGATGCGCAATGGCTCTATCGACCAAATTACACCAAGACCAGCCTAATTTTGTATATAATACAATGCTGACCTGTCTCCAGATACCTCTACCTCACACAAAGTACTGAGAGGCTGGCGTGGTTTGTAAGAAACTTACAACTCCACGCTTCGCGACCTACTTTCACCACAATGTCAACTGTGATTTTTAGTTTTAAATCTGGTAACATATACTTTGTGCTCTTAGTTGCTACCCATATCGTATACGACATCTCTAGTAATGAGGCTAACGAGCTATTTGAGGTTGAAGTCGACAACTACTACAACTAAGTCACCAAATTTCGCTTGCAAACCAAACATCATGCAGACGATCTTTGGTGTTTAACAGAACTATGAAAGACTCTCCAGGCCCCTAAGTATCCTCTGACGTTTACAAGATAGTTGTGAGTCTTGTTATTGAGGAGTTGTGTGAGGTTGAAGTTGACACGCTGAAATCTTGGGGACAAATCTTGAAACCTCGGGTACAAATGCCGCGTATCGTGTGGAGCATGCAGACAAGGAAGATTGAACGATTGAACTGATCATTCTACATGCCACGGAGCATAGCTTTACATCAGTAGATGCCAACGTTGATGTTGTGTGACTGTTTACATGTGGCTGTGTGACGTAGCAACCAACCAGCAGGTTCGTGCCTATGCGGCTAACTGCAAGCAAACACCTCAACCGTAACAACGTCTCTTGGTCAACAACGTTTAGAGAACCTGTAATGCGACAGGCGTTCACCGTGGGCACCAAATGGTCCTTATCTCTCTGACTGAACGATATCATCTATCTGCGAGCTCTCAATTTCTCTATGGCCTTCGACTTCAGCAAGGAATTCCTGAGCCGGGAGTGATTGTCGGCATGTGCCCTCCTAAGTTCACTTTGAACTGTGCGTCAGCATAATCATTTGCGTATTTGAAGGACATACAGGGGTATAGGGCGTCTTACATGCGCTACAGTTATACTTTTACATAAACTCACCATCCTTATGTTGTGGACTCGGCACCTAATGTTGCTGTGCAGTCGGTGGGAGCGAACAACAGTATGCGTATGCTGTAGGGCGAAAACAAGAGGTGTTGGCGTTTGTCATCAATAACTTGGCAGATGCCTATACATCTTCCTTTCAATGCGTCCCTTGGCGCAGTAGGTTTTCCAGGCGACGCTGCCTGTCCAGTGCACCTTGCCGCGTCACTATGTCGCAAAGTTGTCCGAAAGGAGTATAGTGTTGTTTGTTGTGATTGGTTCCGAGCTGATCACAGCGCCCCACTTTGTTTCATCTGCCAGTCGCGAAAGCCCCCAACGAACGAAATGCAATTCCATTCGGTTGGTTGGTTGGTTGGTTGATCCCTACACGGTTTCAGCCGCGAAGTCCGCAGCTATGCCCGGTTGACAGGCATGGCAAACAGCCGACGCGGTGCGTACGTTGGATCCGCGGCGCCCCGCTTCATTCTAAAGAACCAGCTGCCCCCAGAGGCCTGCCGTCTCCCTCTCACCACTATCTACATGCGCCTGACCGCTCATCTAGACAATGGCTCTACTAACTGAACACTGTACTTCTAGGCTCGTAGAGGCACTGTTGCCTCGTGCTTTGCGGCTGCAATACCTTCAGTCTCCCCCAGCGCTCGGCTGTCGTCTACGCGTCTACGATCCCCATCTTGCCCAAGGATCTGCGTCTGCTCTATATACTCGATAGCTTTGGTGGCTAGCTGTGGCGTGCTCAGAATGGTCCGGAGGTTGTCCTGTCCGGAAAGGTTGCCGAAGACGCGGTTCCAGAGATCCCGATACTTGCTGCAGTGGATAAGGATATGAGCGACGGTTTGTCGTCTCGCTCCGCAGTCGCATTGGGGGCTGGTGACGTCTGGCACTCCTCGGTTGAAGAGGAAGTCGTTCAGCCCTATCTTCTCGGTCCGTAGCTGCACTAGCAGTGCGCTCTCCCGCTTAGTTAGCCCCTCGTGGAGCCGAAGTACCTTCTTGGTGGGCGTAGGCGTGTGTCTGTATGTTGCTCGGCCCTTAGTTTCTTTGTGCCATCTCGCTATCCATGCACGTTCTGTTTGTGTTCTGCACCATCTTCTCAGCGTTGATCTTGTGGTGTATAGCTTTGGAGGTGCGTCTGCCGGCAGGCGTCTGCGACCATCTTCCCTCCTTCCGGTGGCCTCCTTGGCCGCTTTGTCGACGGCTTCATTCCCTGGTATGCCTACGTGGGCTGGTATCCATCGGACGGTCACCGGCCGACCTGTATCCTGGAGCTCCTGGGCCTGTCGCGCAATCTCCTCAAGGATGTAGGATCCCGATCCTCCTTCGGCCTTGGCTATAGACCAGATGGCGGCCTGATTTTCTGTGTATATGGCGACCTCTTGTCGGCTGCCGCCTCTATCTGAATACTCTTGTGCGATCTGGCGTGCCAGGCTGATGCCTTGTAGCTCTGCTGCGTATACTGTAGATGCTGTATCTGGTCCCATATGCACGGCTCGCGTCTGTTGCGTGAGCGGACATACCACTGCAGAGCCTATCTGACCGTCGATGCCGCTGCCGTCTGTATAGATGCTAAGGCTGTCTTCCTTTGTGTGCTCTTTGTCGTGTCTCTCCCGCGCCTTCTCAGCTGTCTCGTCGATGTAAGTGGTCGGGCCTTGTCTCCAGGGCGGTGTAAGGAAGCATGGGATCTGTTCCTGCGTGCCAAAGCCCTAGCTTCGCTTGTATGCCATATTTTCGCAGATCTTTTGCCAAGTGTCGATGTGCTTCCTACTAGTCTTGGCTGTCGCGGGTTGCGCTGCGCAGGTTTGGAATCCTGCCGTGGTTGCAATGTCCATACTTGAGAGCAGCCAGGTGACGACGTCCGCGTTGTGTTCAGTGATCGGAATGGTCTGGTCTGGTCTGGTCTGAGGGTACAGACCAGACCAGACCAGGTGCTTACATAAGGACCGGTCCGACCAGACCGCCAAGAATGAGGCTGAAGAAAAGAAGGAAGCCGAAGAAATGTATTTTACTACTAACTGTCAATCCAGTCGTCTTCGTTCTCACTATCTTCGATATCGCTGTTTCCCTCAGCCTGGGGCTTTCCATACCAGGCCCGGAGACACTCACACGCCTCTATAACATCTGCCCCCAGCCTATCACGGCGATCAACTATCGTAAGCTTTGCGCTACTGAAAAGACGTTCGCATTCATCCGACATAGGCGAGATTGCAAACATGTCTAGAGCGAAGCGAGCGAGATCTCGTTGGGAGTCGTAGCGAGATAGCTAGTCCGCAATAGCCTCATCGCAACCTGCCTCTTCGTCATGAAGCCGGTCAGTAGAGATATACTGTTCATACAAATCAGTTGTAGAAACTGGGGCGTCTATTCGAACGCGCTTATATTCCCGCTGGCGATCAAATGCTGGATCAGGATCTCTCTCCTTCCTGGCTGGTGGTGGCAGCATCTCGACAGGGTACCTTCCCTTATACTCTGTCTCCCAGAGATGCTTCACCGCTGATTGTGCGTTGTCAAATTACCTCTTCTTCGCTTCGCCGCCCTGAAGAACCCAATCTTGCCTGAACCACGCCCACTTGCGATATGAATCGAGGATTTGAGCCGCATAATACGCCGGTGGAAGGTCAGTATCTTCAGGGAATCGATTTTGCCAATTCAGCTGCTGATTGTTGTAGTACTCGGCGCACTTTGACCAAGCGGCATCAGCGCAGCCTTGAAGGTACTTCCATGTAAAGTTGTTATCGTCCTCAGTGTGGATGTCGTGGTAGTGATCCTTCGTCTCGCTTATCTCCCGAAGAATGCAATCTAAAGCTGAAAACCAGTCCGCAAGCGACGTCTTCTTACCTTCAGAAAGCAAAGTGGCAGCGTAAAAGTCCTTGAGAGCGAGTCCAATTTTTTCAAGCTCGAACCAGTGCTGTCCGTTGAGCTTAAAGTTCGCAATTCCTTGAGAGCCCTTCCCAGGTACATGGCGAGCCGAGAAGAGCTCTAAACGTTCACGAACATTCAATGCACGTGTAATTGAATGAAACCATGAGTTCCAGCAGGTCGAGTTGTTCTGGATAAGCTCAAGCCCATCGAATTGTGAAAGATCTCCGCCGATAATGATTGTAGCAAATTCCTCACGCCGTTGAGGAGTAAGCCTGATGTATCGCACCAGGTTGTGAAGACGACCCAAACATCCAAACTTCTTCCAGAGCTCTTCCACCTTCGTATAGTCGCCGCGTTGATGATGCTTTTCCAGCTTTGCAAGGTACTTTTCGCAGTTTCGGCCCATGAGGCACGCCTGGCAACAGAGGTTGATGGCGTGGCCCAAGCAGCGCAGCCGACGATGGCGACGTTGTTTTGGCATTATCCACGGGCAGAGCTCCTTGAGGATGAACTCAACACCGGTATCGTTTGAAGAGACATTATCCAGCATGAAGTATCCAATCTGATCCTCGACAATGTTGAATTCTTTTATCAACTCAAGGACCACCGATCCAAGATTGTCCCCAGTATGTTCGCCATATATACGTCGCATACCTAAGACGGTAACACGTCGCATGCCGGTAGCGTCAATCCACATGGCGATGACACCTAGAATAGCGTAAGGATTTGGCGAAGCCCAGAGGTCAAAGGAGATAGAGATTCTACTCCGCGCGTGCTGGAGACCCTCTCTGAGCCGTTGCTTCTTCGACAGAAACGCGTCCATAACCCAACTTCGAATGGTTTTCGCTACCCTTGGGAGGTGCTTGAGAAGCGCTGGATTTAAAAAGAAGGGTAGTTCTCGGAAACACTGGTTTTCTAATTGAAAGAAAGCAACATGGCAGTACACAATCCACCGAATTAGAAGCTCTTTGAACTTCTCAATCGAGTCTTTCCAGAAGAAGGTATTAGTTGTAGTCGCGCTCTTCTGCTGCTCTAGTACAGACTTCCGTGTCGAGCTATGATTCTTGATACCACTCTTAGGGTCAACCTGGTGCTTCTGCTCAAGATGATTTCTCACTCCAGACGTGCCGTTGATAACAAACAGCTCTTGCCTAAATTTTCCGACAGCACACTCGTGACAGTAATACACCTCTTTCTTATCACTGTCTCGGATGCAATGGAGACCATACTTCCATACATGCGATGAGCCTAGACGAGCTGCCTTCTTTGTCGTCTTCGCTCGATTCAGGTATGTGATGTGGTCTTGTACAAACTCATGCGGAGGTTCGGGATATTGAACAGGGGCAGTGATGTAAATGGTCTGGATTTGATGTGGACTGGACTGGATATCCAGCTGGATTTCTTGGCGGTTTTATGTGGATATTTTATCTGGTCTGGACTGGATTCGATCTCCTGAATGTCAACATAAATCCAAATCCAGATATATATAGGTGCATGGTGTTTGGGGTTGTGTCAGCCAATAGAATGATGATGACCAGCCTCATCCGGAACGATTGCGTCGGCAACGTCTTTCAGCTCACTTTTGGTTGGTTTTCAGCTCATGCGACTGTGCAAGCTCGCACCGCGATCATCCACTCATCGCGTATATCATTTCCTACTTAAAGGCCACAAGATTAACATGCAAATAGATCAACTTGCACCCCCTTTCTTCGCTCGTAGAGTGAACAGCGTCCTCGTTGCCCGTATCACGCTCATTATACTCATCATCCTCAGCTCTAAGCTCAACAAAGTCCTGCGAATCAACTTCCTCCTCGTGAGGGCTTAAGCGCTTGTTCAGAGGTTGATATTGAACTCCATACCCGTTGTTAACAACCAAGTCCGAATTACTCTCGACATTGCCATATTGTCGTCTATCAGCCAAGTTGAACCGAAATTCCGGTTCCACCAAGGTCGGCACGTCGCCTTCTTTGCCTTTCCAAGGCCCAATACCTTTGCCTTCAGCTGCCATGCGTTGCAACTGGAATGTGGATGAGTCCGTCCACTCTTGAGTCTTGTAGATGCCGTGCCCTGTGCGGCGTTGAGTCCAAGTGAACAACGGCCGGATGGCATAGCTGCAGAGAATGCACATAAGGCCAAACGAGATAGTAGCTGCCATGCCGATGACGGAGAAAGAGGTATGCCGGGCACTCCGTATCTTGATTCTGCCGCAAAGGTTGCGCAATTCTGGGTCCTGTGGTTGTTCGATGTACTGAAGGCTTGAGTTGGTGCTGCTGACATCGTACTGACCGGGGCGACTGTATGCCACAGTTCCACGTTGTGTGCTCGAGAGAGAGACGTTCATCCAATTCATGACCTCGGTTTCCCATTGATTAGAAGGCAGGCCTGCAGACATCTCGAAACCAAACCCACTATCCCAAAGCGCATCTTGCGCGATCAGGTTCTCGTGGCCTATGAAGCCGAGCTGCCAATGAAGCTGGCTGCTTGATAGTATCTTTGCTAAAAAGTAGTAGAGGGCCTCCTGAGTAGGATTGAGGTCGGTGAGTGTGGTACCGTTCCATTGGGGTCCCTTGGCGAACAAGAGATCTGGGAAGAGCTTGTAGAGGCCAGTAAGTGGAGTACAAGATTGGGAACCTTTGGTTGCAGGATCTGGTGTCGCAGAAGAATCGGCTGAACCTGCTTTGCAGAACTGATATTGCTCTTGACAGCCAAGGAAGGACAGCGGATTCGGCGCTTCGCAATACACGGGAGCCAATAACCCTAGGAAGACAGTGCAATTGTCTGCGCGAAACCAAGGATCTGAGACTGAGGCGCCAAAAGTGTTCCTGTTTGTCAACCCGATAATAGTAGTGTCTGCCGTTGTGTTTGATAAATCATCGATTAGTGTGAACTGATTCCAGGCAAGGATCGGAGGTAGGTCGAGGATTGCATTACTGATTCTATAATGTGTCAGTGTGATTCTCTAGACTTCAAGTGGGAAAGAAGCTGAATAAGGGACATGACGCCGACATAAGCGGGGAGGTACGCAAATGGCAGCCAATACAGTATGAGGCGAGGGTATCGGATGGAAAGAGCAAGAAGAGGGTATAGACTGACTGAAGACTGTAAGGCTGAACACCTCGCACCCAGCGAATCTCGTCCATGCTAGAGGTGTAATTCAAGCCGCTAACCTGTGGCCCAAGCGCCATCGTCCTCGGACCAAACGCGTAGGACTTTACTTTCGTGTCGAATGGTAGATCTGTTGCAAAGGCTATCTCTGGTATGATCTGCTGCCAGCCAGTCGCGTACTTCTCCCCAGCCAGAGGTACGCATGTGAGCACCTTTCTCATGGAGAGCGCATCCTCCGGACGTGTGTTGACTCCCAGATGAATATCGGAGCGCAGCCTACCCGTATCAAGGGAGATAGCGGTGCCATTGCATGCCTTCTCATTGAAAGGACACGTTACATCTCGATTGATAGTGTAGGGCAAGGTTGGCTACACGAAGTTGCTGCAAGCCGTGAGCTTCTCTCTAAGGTGGCCGTAGCAAGACCGCGAGTAACTAGCACTTCTGCGGAAGGCGTTACGCAGCATGACAGTGACTACGTTGATTTGTTCGTAGAGTTGTGCTCTTGGAATCGAGTAGATGGTGTCGAGCGTGGGTTCTGGTGGATTTAGATAGGTAGGTTCTTGGAGCCAGCCGCAGTGCCGGTCAATGGTAAGAACACTCGGGTCCCGAGCGGCGATAATTCTGCTCGAGAAGCCACCTCCCAGCGCAAAGACAAGAGCGTACAAACTTGCAAATAAAAACAAGACCACGCTCTTGCAATAGATCTTGGACCCGCTGTGGCGGTGTGCCCATGCTATCCTGCTCAGGTGGCTGATGAAAGAGGCGTTATCATCGATGTTGCGGAGGATGAGTTGCAACTGATGGTACGAACTAAGCTGTGGTTTGCTCGAAGAATTGACTTGGTGGATGACAAAGGCGATCGTGCCCTACAGGTAGCCGCCAATGATCGTGATGAATAGGGTGAAAAAGCCGACAAGAACCAGAGCCCACTGACTTGGTAGCGTCAAGGTCCCGCGAAGGACAGGGTGATTACCTATGAGACTGTGTCAGTAGGGCTCCATCGACGCATTATGCACTTACTTTGATTATTCCAAAAGCCGCAATATACGGAGTCGCAGTCCCACCATGGCGCCATTGTCAAGGTATGAGAAGTGATGGTGTCAGTGACAAGCGTGGGATGTGATGAAGTGGTCTTCTATATGAGAACTCAGACATCTTTCCCTAATAATAGACTATCTAGATCTGTCTATAACTGTCTGACACCCGTGGCTCACCTTCTCTTTTGCTTGCAATGTGGCTCGCAATGTTAGTACCTTGTTTTAATAGGCCCGTCGTACCTACGGAACTACCACTGTCCGAGAGCCGCTACAGGCACAGCTAACTGCGGCTGACCGTTTTCCTACCCCGCCCGCTTCAGCTGCAGATGTGACTACCGCTCATCAGCCGCACACGTGACTACACTCCAATCGAAAGCCTCTCTACGTCACAGTACCAAAACAAGACGCCTTACCTCGCCGCTTTTTCTTTTTCCGTCTTCTACTGTGCCACTTCAGCCTAGTGGCTGTGCTACGCCTAGGCCCTGTTAACTCTGACCCTCTTCTATTTACAGAGCCAGGGAAGGAAATAAGCTAGCCAGATCCGACTACATATACTACACACACAATCTGCAATTAAGATCCATTATCGCACAACTACCTACACCTGCAACTTCATTTACACAATCTTCCCAACACAAACCTCACCTCAGCTCTCACTATGCGCTTCTCTACCTCTGCCGTCGCTCTTGCCGCCATCAGCTTCACCTCTGCTCTACCAACCAACACGTATTCCTCTACGCCTACCAACTGCACAACTCCGATTCCTTCTTCTACAAGTTGCAGCAGCGCAACTCCCACTCCTCAACCATGCAAGCCTTCGTGCCCACCTCTGCCCGCCTGCAATACTTCCTGCCCAACACCACCGCCCACCACACCATGCGGCAAGCCTACATGCTCCAACATCATCAAGCCTAGAGTCACTTCCTTGTACGAGGTCTGGACAGGCGCAGTCCGTCACAACACGACCAACGGCAAGATCTTCAAGGATGGCAAAACGACTGACATCACTACCCTCCTTACCTTTGACTTCCCTCCTGAGTCTGCAGGCAAGACGTGTAGCTTCCACTTTGACCTTGCTTCTGATGCATCAGCAAAGGTCTCTGGTACAGGACAGTTTGATGTGTTTACCTCTCTTGCCCCTGCTGCTGGCAGCACGTCTTCCTGGCCCTCGGACAACCTAAGGGACCAGCATCTCGGTCGTATGACTGCGCAGCGCGGTGGCGCAGCAGCTTGGGTATCTGGGTTCCCTGCTCTCGGCCAGGGCTTTCCTTGTCCGGCTGGGAAAACATACGGTGGAGAGCTGGTGGGCGTAGGCGACGCTGATTTTATCGAGTGGCTTGCTGGAACATCAGGAGCATCTATTCGGTGGTTGTAGCAAAAGATGTTAGCACCAGTCTTAGCAAGCTATTTTAGCGTGCAACTGTCGTCTAAGATAGCGTTTTAGTGATTGAAGAGCAATTCAAACATACTGTTAAGCTGGCTATACATGTCTCTCTCTTCGCCTTAATTATGGTGGCTGGGCCCTGCATTCCGCTCGGTCCTACGGGTAACTTCGGTGGTACTGCCGGTCCCCTCATCAACACAACCCCAACCTACAACACTTCCTCTGCCTACGCTCTGCCACGCAAGTTGGGTTGCTGCAAATCCTGCAGATGGTGCAGCTTGTTGGTGCGAAAAACATGTCCAAGTTTTGAGCAAATCCGCCAACAGAAACTAAATCTACCCTACCCGTGAAATAATAATCCACCGTGCCCCTGAATCTCAAAAATACACGCCGTACGCGTAGCTTGTATCCCTAACAAAGTAATCCACCCTTATAACAGTAGAGTTAGTTATATGTCTTAGGGTGCAGATAATTCCTTTCTTGTTTGCGACGAACGTAACATAGTCTAGATCAATCGGCTCATGTTGCTTTAGGATGTAGAATGCACAATGAGCGATCAGTAACTCTAATCTGGCAATCGGCATTACGAACAAGATGGTTAGCGATAGACGTGTAAGGGGCTACGCTCAGGGAGCTATCGCACAGGTATACTAGTGATTGTATTCCATAGAGAAGAGAACTATAGGCTGCTAGGGTGCTGAAGGTTAATCGGTAACAGCTCGGGTTAACCTTTAGCCAATACCACGGGGCATCATATACTAGGGGAAGGGCTGTCCCGTCGTATCATATTGGTTAGGGTTGCCCCGCCGAATCATGTTGGTTAGGCAGTCGCTTAGAGGTAGGAAGGAGGTATTAAACTACCCACGCTTCTACTTTTCTTCATACCTGGGCACCATAACCCGTTACTCATAATCTGATTAGGATTTAACCCGGTTATGAATGCTTATTATGGTATCCTGTTAACCGGTTATGATGTTTTCCTTAACCCGTTAGCTTGATAAGATCCTAATAAGGCATTCTTGGCATTCTTGGCGGAGTTGATCTGTGACAGTACAGCTAGCTCGGGAATTGTTGGCTATTCGGTAGGTGTTGGTGCAATAGGATGTTTACTTTTTGTACGTGAAACGGGGCATCCCGTGCATCTGATACATACCCTAGTCAACAGAGCGACTACAAGTACAGCTCTACGAACACCTGTGACCTGTAAAACTCCACACAGTCACACTCATATTATTGCCTCTCACCTTCTCCTCCTACTGTTACATGGTCCTTAGGAAACCCTATAAACCCTTTAATCCCCTAAACTGCCTCTTTTAGACCTTCAACCCTTAATCCAATACGGCAATGTCGTCGGAAGCATCCTCAATACTAACACCAGAGACATCAACACCATCAGAACCAGCGCATTTCGATGCCGTTATCCGTTCTCACTATATCATCGTCCAGAATGCGCACCGCAAGCGTCGCAGGATTCAGTATTCCTGCAAGCTCTGCTCATGGAAGAGTCATCACCGCGGCAACGCCGTTCGACATGTTCTAGGCAGTCATTCCATGCGTGCGGCATCTCAATCATCTCACACGACACCTACACCACAACGAGAGATTACAACTATGTTTACGCCTCTATCCTCACAGGCAACCCTTCGGAATGCCTTTAACCAACAGGGGCTATCGCGAGGCCGTTATTGGACTACTCACGACGCCGGATGCCCTTTCAATCTGTCGAATGGAGCGAGATGAAGGATCTAGCGCTCGCCTGTAATCCCTTTATTGAGGACCTACTCATTACATCTCGCCGTACTGCCGTTCGTTCTATTGCATCAAATTACTCTCTACAGAGGCCAGATTCGAGATAGCCTTGCCGCCGCTATTAGCCCGATTCATCTAGCGACTGATTTATGGACCTCACCGCATCTTCACTCTCTACTAGCCATTTGTGCCCAGTGGGTGGATAGCCAGTACGTCCTCCAGAAAGCCCTTTTAGGGCTGCCAGAATGCCGATTCACCCATGCCGGGGAGAAGCAAGCCAGTCTTATCCTTGAGGTTCTTGAGAACTTCAATATCCAGTCTAAAATAGGCTGGTACATAGGCGACAACGCTACTTCGAACGACACATGCCTAGAGCACCTCCAAAAAAGTCTGCTTACAAAGCATGAGGTTAGTTCCAACTATTTGAGCTTAAATATATGATTGAGGCTTGAATCCTATCATTAACTACTAAATAGGTCAAGTTCGACGCTAAACATCGCCGCATCAGATGCATCGGACATATCATTAATCTCTCCCTCCAAGCCTTCTTACTCGCATCCTCAAAGGAGGCTCTACTCGCTGCTCTCAATGCTGCGGCTGAGGTCTCTGGCGAGGAGCTTCTCTCACAGTTTTCCCGTGTCCTCAATTCGCAGCAACAGAGGCTCAATGCGGAAAGCCAGCGCCAGCCTGGATCCCGGCAGAGCCAGGTGCCACAACGACCTACTCGCCAACGAAGCAGCTGGGGCAACCCGGGCTCTATATCTGATGAATTCTCTGGCATTCAGCATATTCCTGCCCTCAGCAAGCTTCATGACCTAGCTGTCTGGCTACGCAATTCAACGCTTCATGCCAACATCTGGGATAGAGATGTCGATCTTCGGCTAGGCATAGATAACCGTACTAGGTGGTCATCCTGGTATCTAGTCATTGATAGGGCTATTTCGAAGCAAACGGAGATCAAATCCTTTATGACGGACTATGAGAGCCTTCTTGGCGATATTAGGCTCACAGCTGCTGATTGGGATATCCTAGGCAAAGCCCATGCATTTTTACAACCGTTTGCTTCAGCGACGTTGTATGCTGAGGGAGACAAGTCATCTATCTCACAATCGCTGCCACTTATGGATGCTCTTCTTGTTCATTACGAGAGAAAGAAGGTAGGCCATGCCGGTTATTCTCTAGAGACTAATACTAATATTTTACCAGGAGCACTACTCTAAGCCCGAACATTACGACGTCCACATGCTTCGCGCTATTGAAATGGGCTGGTTTATCCTCGACAAATACTACAACATGACCGAAGACGTCCCCGTTTATGCCGCTGCCCTTCTCCTCGACCCCTCTCGACGAGCCGCCTATCTCCGCAAGAACTGGCCAGATACGTGGGTGAAGCCTGCTATTGAAGCTGCCTATATATTATGGGAAGAAGAATTTAAGGCAGAACTTACGCCAGACCCTTCTCTTGCTCCCCAGTCGATGCCACCGCCATCTAAGCCGACAAAGGCTAGAAAGCGCGGTGTTGAGCTTGACCTACTTATGAGGGATATCGAGGTAATGCCGACTAATGTGCTAAATGACGACGATTTTAGGGCATTCATTGAAGCACCTATAGTTCGCATTGAAAGCACTCCCCTTGAATGGTGGTCCCGTATTGAACAGCGACATCACTATCCTTGCCTCAGCCGCATGGCTATATCCATCCTATCTATCCCAGCCGAGTCGTCGGAGCCAGAACGAACATTCTCTGGCACTAGACGTTCGTGTCGGTGGGACAGGCTCAGTATATCCTGTGTAAACCTTGAGAAGGTTGAATGCATTGGGTCATGGATACGAGAGGGTCACATCCAGCCTCTACATCGCAATGGGATGGGCCTACCGATGGGGCCAGAGATAGATGAAGACTTCTCAGAGCTCTCAGATGATGATATAGACCTAATTGACTGGGTTTGAGGTGGTTATAGCTGTCTAATGTTATCCGGGTTTTATCTGGGTTAACGCGTTATGGCTTAACCCGTTTAGTGATTATGAGGAATAACCGGTTTAGGTTATAGGCCTAGGCTTAACGCGTTAGTAACCAAGTGCCCAGGTATGGTCACAACTCGCTGGTAAGCAGCTTACGAAGTCATTGGCACAGCTGGACGTCTTGCTAGTGGTAAGGCTAAGCGACACCAGTCATCTATGCTGCATGTACGATAAACCTCAGCTCCCACCAAAGTTTCACTCGCCAAGCTATTCAGTAAGCATGTTCTCTCGTATACCATTAGACTGACCGCGCTATTTGTGACGGATACTACTCAAAGCACGAAGTAGAGTAAGTACGAGGGGAAGAGATGACGAATCATTTTCCGCATTCAGCAAGCCTGAATGAGATACAAGATAGCTATACTATAAGGACGTACACAGGCGATCACACCATGGCAGCTTCATTCTACCCATTCAGGCTTTACAAAAGGGGCTTCTTCCTTGACTACGTATCGTGCTTTGAGCATACCTCCATAGCTTCTTGGACTGAGCTTGTCTCCTCCCAAAATGACCATTGCGGTGCATCGTACGGAGAAGTTCCACTCCCTTCTCGACCGACTTCCGCACATGCAAGCCCTCAAAAACGAGAACGACAAAGTCAACATTGAGAACTTCGTTGGTTACGTTAAAGTTCCGGTCCGACTAGCAGGCCCTTTGCGAATTAAAAGCTCTGAGCATACTGATGATGAGTTTTTTGCTCCCCTAGCGACCGTGGAGCCTACGCTGGTCGCGAGTTGCTCCCGCGGCAGCAAGGCGCTCCATCGATGCGGTGGCGTCCACTTCAGAACGTTAGACGAGGGCATGTCTCGTGCGCCTGTCTTCGTCTTTGTTGACACTGCCGATGCCGTTGCTTTTGCAGAGCTCCTGCCCAGTCTTTACAAACAGTTCGCGCGGGACGCGGAGAACACGAGTCGTTACGCTCGCCTCCAGAAGTTGACCCCCCATATCATCGGGTCCAACGTCCATGTACATTTCAGCTACTTCTGTGGAGATGCTGCAGGGCAGAATATGGTCACCATCGCCACGCAGCAGGTATGCGATCGCTTCATCGTGTCGGCTACTGCAAGAGAGCTGCGAGTCCAGGACATTATCATCGAAGGCCAGATGGCGTCAGACAAGAAGCCTTCTTGGGGCAATGTGAAAGAGCCTCGAGGAGTGCAAGTTATCGTTTGGGCCATGCTGAACGACGCCGTCTGCCAAGAGATTCTAGGGTGTACGACCGAACGACTGCATCGAGCTATACTTATGCTGAAGGAGGGTGGCATTCGCAACGGATAATTTGGCTGCAATATCAATACTGCCAACATCATAGCGGCCATGTTCATAAGTTGCGGTCAGGACGCCGCAAGCGTGGCGGAGGGAAGCTGGTGTCACCTGACGCCTGAGTACGATTGGACTACGAAAGACTTGAGATTATCCATGTTCTTCCCGTCGCTTCCCGTGGGGGTAGTAGGTGGGGGGACGTATTATGCAGCGCAGCAAGAGTCCTTACAGCTCCTCGACTGTCAGGGACCCGGTGGAAAGAGACGTCTTGCAGGGCTAATCGGAGCATTTGCTCTTGCGTTGGTTGTGAGTACCATTGCGGCCATTGCCAACAACACCTTCGCAAAGAGTCATGCGGCTCTAGCGAGAGGAGAGACTCGGATTTCGAACTGCGTCCTCGCGAGCCCTAAGCTGTGATTGAGACGCAACTGGTGTAGGGAGGCTGCTCATGATTGATGTGTTCTCTAAGCTTGAGATTCGTTCTTCCTCCTTACAGTTCATATTTTGTCAAAAAGATCGCAGCCCCAGTCTGACTACTTGAGCTGCATGATTTAAGTTACCATTCTCTGGCAGAGTTGAGCGATTGGTGGATGAGGCGGTGGTGAATCAGTACGACAGGAAGTTGATTGTGATATGACTGCGACAGCTGGGCATGAGAGCTCATGCAAACCAGTGTAGCAACTGCATCCGTCGTAAGCGGTTTCTTCTGCAATGCCTATGCCGTCGTGTATTGGATGAGTTGATGCTTCAATGCATGGCTTTGCCGGGCTACAGCCGTGGGCAGTGCAAGAGCAAAAACGATACGTCCCGCTGGGAATCGATCTGCTCATCCTGCGCGCTTTGCCTGACGAAGAAAAGTGAACCTTAGGCGTCAGGAACGTCCATTCATTGACGTTTAGCCCCACGTCGGCCTGTTGAAACTCTGTAATGGACCATGTCAGCCCCACGAGCGTCATTACTCTTATCACTGTCATCATTATCATTATTGTGATCGTCACCATTATCATCAGGATGCTGCGCCGCCTGACTGCGTACCTGAGCTAACGGTGCACTATAGCCTGCTCGGGCCAATACGTTGACGAAACGTTTCTCTCATAGGATCGTCGCTTGCTAGGCAGCAGATTTAGCTGACGGTGTTCACCAGGTATGTGCGGCCTCTACTCCCTTACAACCCTGTATTGATATGGTGATGAGACCATCTCGTCTAACACGTTGGCTTCCAATAAGTTCAGCCTTATTGTATCTCGCTGTGCAGGGCTCGTCATTTGCCAGATCTAGGTTTAGTCACTGCGGGGTAATCATCAACGGGGACACAATACTAGTGCCTATTAGTGGTGTTAGGTGGGTAAGAGATCTGATTAGCAAGTCTTGTGGGTCAGTGGTAGAGACGAAGTGAGGTTAGGCTTCACTTACGGTTCTGTTCATGGATAAAAGGTGTGAGATACAGGCCTTCCACTCTCTGTCCGGACCTCGAAACTGTTTCATCTGTAATTCTTGCGCCTCGTATACAGCTCTCGCTCCCCAATTCTGAGTGTTGCAAGTTCTTCCAGGCCTTCACAGCACGCAACACGTTCAATATTGGAGCAAAAGTACAAAGCGAGCATCGTGTCTTAGCACGGCTTCGGCACATGAACGAATCGGACAACTCGAAGACTTCTTATATAGTTCTTCTTTTACTAGCTAAAGCTAGCAAAAAGTCATCCGACACCTCATCGTCTTCACCAGTCATTGCTGTGGCGCCATCAGTAAACTCTGACCTCGACGACATTTCTCTACACGAGCGAAAGATGGATTTTTCCCAGGAGAATGCCAATGCTCAAGCCATCAACATGGCCCAGACGGCCGAAGAGAAGCAGACTGCTCCTCCTCCAGCGCAGACTGAAGTTCCAAAGGCCGAGGTAGTCATTGCGAAGAAGAAAAGTGAGAGTAGGCAGGGAAAACATGCATCAAAGAAGTCGAGGTGCCAAGTGGACGATATTTCTGCATCGGACGCTAGTGGCTCTGAGAGCGGTCATGAATTGGAAGACAGTAGCGAGGACGAAAAGACTAAGCGCAAGAAGAGGCGAAAGTCAGCCGCGAAGCGGGCGGCAGCGAAGGAGAAGCGGAGAGCAGAGGCAAAGCACAAGAAAAACAAGACAAGCAAGAGTAGGAAGCAAAATTCTACGAGCGAGGATGGGAATTCACTGGATTCTTCCGACTCAAGCTCCCACTCTGATTCAGAGGCAGACGACAAGAAGAGCCGACGGAAGGCCTTACGAGCCAAAGCCAAGAGAAAGAAAAATAAGAAGCTTGACAGCTCTACCGACGAGAGCGCCTCAAACACTTCAAGCTCATACAGTAGCGATTCGGATTCTGAAGATGAAAAGTCGAAACGTAAACGAGCGAAGGCGAAGGCAAAGCGGAAGACAAAGAAATCAAAGAAGGCAGAAAGCTCCGTATCATCGTCAGGTCCATCATCATCTGAAGACGAGCTACCTGTAGTTCCGACTTCGCCGCCAGAGCCTCCCCTGCCAGGAGACAGTCTTGACACCCAGGTGACCAAAGTAAGTCGTCTTCTCAGCAGTCTCAAGACGCAACAAGCTTCTCTCAACGCTGCCGCTGCCGCCGTATCCACTACCAAGGTTGAGAAGCCAGTCAAGAAGAATGGCCTCGAGTTCAAGCGCGTTGATCAAGTCTTCGACATGAAGATACATGATTGGAAACTTGTCGAGAGCAATGCCGACCTAAAAGACGAGTTTGACTGCGTGTTCACGGTGCGCAGACAACTTAACTGGGAAGGTAAGTATCAAGAGACTCAACTGGATATCAAGTCGAAGTTGCTTCGCAATGCACTTCAAGACGTCTTCAAGGACTGCAGAAGTGTCAGCCTCGTGGAAGAGATTCCACAGATTGATCCTCATACGCTGTTTCACTACTACGACGAACTGAAGGCCATACCTGGGCACTTGGTTACTAACGCGTTAAGCCTAGGCCTATAACCTAAACCGGTTATTCCTCATAATCACTAAACGGGTTAAGCCATAACGCGTTAACCCAGATAAAACCCGGATAACATTAGACAGCTATAACCACCTCAAACCCAGTCAATTAGGTCTATATCATCATCTGAGAGCTCTGAGAAGTCTTCATCTATCTCTGGCCCCATCGGTAGGCCCATCCCATTGCGATGTAGAGGCTGGATGTGACCCTCTCGTATCCATGACCCAATGCATTCAACCTTCTCAAGGTTTACACAGGATATACTGAGCCTGTCCCACCGACACGAACGTCTAGTGCCAGAGAATGTTCGTTCTGGCTCCGACGACTCGGCTGGGATAGATAGGATGGATATAGCCATGCGGCTGAGGCAAGGATAGTGATGTCGCTGTTCAATACGGGACCACCATTCAAGGGGAGTGCTTTCAATGCGAACTATAGGTGCTTCAATGAATGCCCTAAAATCGTCGTCATTTAGCACATTAGTCGGCATTACCTCGATATCCCTCATAAGTAGGTCAAGCTCAACACCGCGCTTTCTAGCCTTTGTCGGCTTAGATGGCGGTGGCATCGACTGGGGAGCAAGAGAAGGGTCTGGCGTAAGTTCTGCCTTAAATTCTTCTTCCCATAATATATAGGCAGCTTCAATAGCAGGCTTCACCCACGTATCTGGCCAGTTCTTGCGGAGATAGGCGGCTCGTCGAGAGGGGTCGAGGAGAAGGGCAGCGGCATAAACGGGGACGTCTTCGGTCATGTTGTAGTATTTGTCGAGGATAAACCAGCCCATTTCAATAGCGCGAAGCATGTGGACGTCGTAATGTTCGGGCTTAGAGTAGTGCTCCTGGTAAAATATTAGTATTAGTCTCTAGAGAATAACCGGCATGGCCTACCTTCTTTCTCTCGTAATGAACAAGAAGAGCATCCATAAGTGGCAGCGATTGTGAGATAGATGACTTGTCTCCCTCAGCATACAACGTCGCTGAAGCAAACGGTTGTAAAAATGCATGGGCTTTGCCTAGGATATCCCAATCAGCAGCTGTGAGCCTAATATCGCCAAGAAGGCTCTCATAGTCCGTCATAAAGGATTTGATCTCCGTTTGCTTCGAAATAGCCCTATCAATGACTAGATACCAGGATGACCACCTAGTACGGTTATCTATGCCTAGCCGAAGATCGACATCTCTATCCCAGATGTTGGCATGAAGCGTTGAATTGCGTAGCCAGACAGCTAGGTCATGAAGCTTGCTGAGGGCAGGAATATGCTGAATGCCAGAGAATTCATCAGATATAGAGCCCGGGTTGCCCCAGCTGCTTCGTTGGCGAGTAGGTCGTTGTGGCACCTGGCTCTGCCGGGATCCAGGCTGGCGCTGGCTTTCCGCATTGAGCCTCTGTTGCTGCGAATTGAGGACACGGGAAAACTGTGAGAGAAGCTCCTCGCCAGAGACCTCAGCCGCAGCATTGAGAGCAGCGAGTAGAGCCTCCTTTGAGGATGCGAGTAAGAAGGCTTGGAGGGAGAGATTAATGATATGTCCGATGCATCTGATGCGGCGATGTTTAGCGTCGAACTTGACCTATTTAGTAGTTAATGATAGGATTCAAGCCTCAATCATATATTTAAGCTCAAATAGTTGGAACTAACCTCATGCTTTGTAAGCAGACTTTTTTGGAGGTGCTCTAGGCATGTGTCGTTCGAAGTAGCGTTGTCGCCTATGTACCAGCCTATTTTAGACTGGATATTGAAGTTCTCAAGAACCTCAAGGATAAGACTGGCTTGCTTCTCCCCGGCATGGGTGAATCGGCATTCTGGCAGCCCTAAAAGGGCTTTCTGGAGGACGTACTGGCTATCCACCCACTGGGCACAAATGGCTAGTAGAGAGTGAAGATGCGGTGAGGTCCATAAATCAGTCGCTAGATGAATCGGGCTAATAGCGGCGGCAAGGCTATCTCGAATCTGGCCTCTGTAGAGAGTAATTTGATGCAATAGAACGAACGGCAGTACGGCGAGATGTAATGAGTAGGTCCTCAATAAAGGGATTACAGGCGAGCGCTAGATCCTTCATCTCGCTCCATTCGACAGATTGAAAGGGCATCCGGCGTCGTGTGAGTAGTCCAATAACGGCCTCGCGATAGCCCTGTTGGTTAAAGGCATTCCGAAGGGTTGCCTGTGAGGATAGAGGCGTAAACATAGTTGTAATCTCTCGTTGTGGTGTAGGTGTCGTGTGAGATGATTGAGATGCCGCACGCATGGAATGACTGCCTAGAACATGTCGAACGGCGTTGCCGCGGTGATGACTCTTCCATGAGCAGAGCTTGCAGGAATACTGAATCCTGCGACGCTTGCGGTGCGCATTCTGGACGATGATATAGTGAGAACGGATAACGGCATCGAAATGCGCTGGTTCTGATGGTGTTGATGTCTCTGGTGTTAGTATTGAGGATGCTTCCGACGACATTGCCGTATTGGATTAAGGGTTGAAGGTCTAAAAGAGGCAGTTTAGGGGATTAAAGGGTTTATAGGGTTTCCTAAGGACCATGTAACAGTAGGAGGAGAAGGTGAGAGGCAATAATATGAGTGTGACTGTGTGGAGTTTTACAGGTCACAGGTGTTCGTAGAGCTGTACTTGTAGTCGCTCTGTTGACTAGGGTATGTATCAGATGCACGGGATGCCCCGTTTCACGTACAAAAAGTAAACATCCTATTGCACCAACACCTACCGAATAGCCAACAATTCCCGAGCTAGCTGTACTGTCACAGATCAACTCCGCCAAGAATGCCAAGAATGCCTTATTAGGATCTTATCAAGCTAACGGGTTAAGGAAAACATCATAACCGGTTAACAGGATACCATAATAAGCATTCATAACCGGGTTAAATCCTAATCAGATTATGAGTAACGGGTTATGGTGCCCAGGTATGGTTGTGACGTGACTGCGGCGCGGTGACTGTGCCGCAATCCTTTAACCGTGCTGTACGATCTTTCAAAGTGCTTACGCTGAACCCTGGGCGTCCCCTAGATCCGATCGTAACAGTTTCCTGCGCTTTTGCCTTGAAGTTGCGCGTTCCCGATAGACGCTGGTGTTGATAGGATCCAATTTGTTGCCATCTCTACGCTCGGAACACGACTATCGATGAAAGACAAGAATGGTGCATGTTAGTGGAGTTGGCTTTACTGCGCATCCTGCTACCAGGAGCATGCGATATTTTGGAGGATCTACGCTAGACCCAAAGCACGTAGATTAGGGTGTGGCGCCACACCAGACTACAACAGGGGGAAATCAGCACCTGATTCGCGTTGCATGCACGCGTCTTTGGGGCAGGATGCACGATTACCTGACTGGGAAGAATCAGGGGTCGATACCACGGGGCATCATATACTAGGTAGATGCATCTCTAGGCTCCGCTGGATTGCCTAAGAGCCCAGCAACGATGGATCGCAGCTGCGGCCCGGCTGCGCTAACCATCGACACGACGTCACCCTATCTCCTGCCTCCAGCCATTTCTCCCCCGATACAGCAAGCTCCAGCAGCACCGGTAGCGTAGCGCTGCAGCATGATGAGCCAGGAGCTCGAGTGGCTCAGCGTCAAAGTCAGTCTTGGACTCTTCGCAGACTGGAAAACGGCTGACAACTGCAGGCTGGGACACAAGATCAACGGGAGAACTCCTTGGCAACAAGGGGAGATTCTGCTTGAGCAGGCCCTTCTTAGGGGCTTGGATTACTTCTTGCCGACTAGCTGGAGGCACTCTATCTGATCCGCGTCTTCTGCCTACCTACCTTGCTGTGTCTACGCGGAGCCTTCTTCTGCCCATGTCAATGTATGCTGTAGCAAAGCTTGGATAGAACAGGACAAAAGCTGTGGCCTAGCATGTACTTGGTCAATTCAGATCAGTTCAGTTCAGTTCAACTCAGACCAGTTCGGTTCAGATCAGTTCGGTAGACTTGCCAACAATCAAGCCAGATTCAAGCTCATCAATCACGCTATGTCCATCTTATCATTCAATCAAGCCAAGCTCTCTTCCTCCAAAACCTCGATCAAGCCAAGCTAGGCATCCCAGATTAATTGGCTTGATTTTTGGCATCTCTGCATATCAGATCGGTTCAGATCAGGTCAGACTACGCCAGTCCGATTCCCTCGTATCCTCTGACCACAGGCAAAGCCAAAGACAGGTGGTTCTGGGAAGAAGCGATCTTTGTGATCTGACCGAGCTGTGCCGTCGCCTTCGGGTGTGTCTGCTGCCTCTGCGTTGGGGGTCGTGTTCGTCGCTGCCCCAGTAGACTCGGGGGCCCTCTTTGAACTGCGAGTCCGTACGTCTTCAGCCGTTCTGTTCGCAGTCTTGTCATTCGACCGCTGCAGGGGGAGAGTATCAGCGCGAAGCAGCAGATGTAATGGAAGAACTCGTCCAACATACCACATCGTGAATGCGCGCCAGGAAGTCCTCCGAGGTCACGTAAGAGTAACCCGAATCCTTGCCTGGAAAGCGGATCACCAGCGCTACCTCCGCCCCGAGCTCGCCGTATTGGTGCAGCTTGTTCTGTATAGCGATAAGCCGTTTTCTCAACTGCCTGTTCCGGCTCCTGGTCGAACGCTGGACCATGGCTGCTCGTGATCTGCGTGAGACGCAAGTGGAGGAGCAGGGCTCATATCAAGCTCGATGTGGAGAGGCTAACCCTTCCCAGCTTTGTACAACCACTGCTGTCCCTCTTCCCATGCACCACAGCCTGTGCAAGAATAGAACCGCTAAATTTAGGTGGCGTGTCTGAAGCGGGCACCACAAAGCAGTCCGCAGTTCACAGTAAAGAGGTGACACTCGACCTAGTCAAAGACATTGCACCTCCAGCAATAAGCTTAACCTGTGAAAAGGATGGCGCGGAGCTGTTTGTAGAGCCGCGAGAGCAGACTGGCAAGCTCGGAAGGCCCGTAGCGGGTCATGTCATGGACGTCTGCCGGTTGCCTGGCAATACGCGGAGTGTTTCCAAGCCGCGCCTTGCTGTACAGTAGGGAGACGCAAGTCTCGATATGCGGCAGGATGCTACGACGTCAGGCTGAGAACAAATCAATATCGTGCACACCATTTCTGCATACACCTAAGGAAAGGGGCAAAGATGCACGAAAATCAGAGCGCTGCAGGTCATAGCAGACCTGGCGGACCAGCGTCTGAGAGGACTTGGCTAGTTCTTGCTTTGAGCACTGACTAGGGTACATATTCTCTTGTCTGAGCTTTATTACGAGAGGGTAGACAATGCCACAGGGGAGACGCGTCCGTTGGGGTCGCCGGGCCACATGTGCGATGAGACGGCCTCCTCCTCCTCCCATACCAATGCCTCCAACCGCTGCTGGAACGGCAACACCAATCACAGATACCACACGACTAATTCGCCCACCTCGCGCGGTACATATCGGTGTCCGTGACCGTAGCAACGAGGCTACCGCGTTCGGCTTCCGCGATGCGCACACTCTCGCTGCACCTCTGATCATATACAACTCCATTGGCAAGGCGCAGGACAATGCTGTTAGGAAGCTCGGCAACCAACTTCGCGACATCATTCGTGAGGGAACAGGATCGGAGGAGTTACACACTTATGTCAACTATGCGTATGGTAACGAGGGACCGGAGGCCTGGTACGGCCACGCGAGCTAGAGGCAGAAAAAGCTCAAAGCGCTCAAGAAGAAGTATGATCCCAAGGGCATGTTCAGCTTCTACGCACCAATAGAATAGTGGCGCGAAAGGCATTACCATAGATATGGTATTGGAATTCACCAAGATCGTGACCAGGCTCAATCCGTAGACGTAAGACCGGAACGTCCTTGACACAATGACGACTTGCATACACGGCAGCTGAAGGATGGTTTAGTGCTTCACGCATCACGTTGTGCTCGACCGCATATTGTCAAGTGAGACAATACTGGCACCAGGTAGATTGAATTCATCGGTGCCAGACGCTAACCTAGGTGCCCTATGTACTCTTCTCAGCTACTGTTCCTTGCGTTTGAAACCCGCGGATATATTTCTTTTCTTCTGCAAGTTTGTGGATTCTGCCTGCGCCCGGCCGGCTGCTGACACTGGCTAGCCTTGATCCCAACGTCTTCTTCTCACTCAACAAACCTTTGACCAGGTGTAGATGCTAGTGCCACGTGAATGGAGTACTGTTACGATACACCCATTTGCCATTCGCAAATCATCTTTCGCGCCCTCCCGCTTCGAGGTCTTCATTCGGGAGCCAATGCAGGCTTCTCTTTGTACGCTTTGGAGCCTAGTGAGATTTTAGAAGCCGTGTTCCTCTCGCCACCCGTTCCGGCTTCCCTTTTCTTGAGATCAACTTAGATTCAACTTCATGCGCAGGATCTTGCCAGCATAGAGACAGACGATTTATGGCCATGCAACAGTCGGCTACAAACTGAAAGAGCAAGCTGCGAAGGTCCTGTGGTTCGTGACATGCTACCTTCGCAAGTAACCATGGCAAGATGTGGGTCTTTGTATACACCTAGCGACGGACGCAGACCAGAGAGCTTCCTTTGATTTGCATAAGATCCGGGGCTACCAGCAGGCTGTGATGAGCGTGTCTTTGTTGCGCTTGAGGAAGCCAGTAAGCCAGCTCTCACATGGCTCCTTTCCAATGGCCGAGGCAGCAAAATTTTTGATCATTCGCTCTGTGAGTTCTTTTATGTGCCTCGCCAGCTCCTCCTCATCGCGCCGGTGCATCACGCGTTGTTTGGGTGCCTAATCCTCATTGGACGCGCTCACCTCGTTCAACGGGCGGGCTAAAGTTGAGCGCCATACACCGTGTTCATCAGCAACTTTTTGGTATGAAAAGTCATCGCGATGACAGGTTGCACGTGCCTCTACAACAGCTTCTTTCACAGACATTACTGCGCATTCCAGGCACGGACACGGTACGTTATATCTTACAAGAACGTTCAAAGCAACAGCTCTTCTTATAGCATCTCAGCAACCTCGAAAAACTCTTCTAGGTTGCGTACCGGTCGCACAGCAGAGCTGACTTGCATACTCGCCTTCCAGGCGTGTACATCCTCGATGAGAACTGGTTGCGATGTATCGACTACGCTCTTGACGTCTGCCGACGCATCGAGAGCCTGTGGAGCAGCTGAAAGACCTGACTCTTCGTTACCCAGCTCAGCCTTGGCTTCATCGGAGACCTTGTTAGCGACTTTTTTCTCCACCTTGAGATCGTCGGTAAGACGGCTGGCAACGGCATCTGACATGGCTTTGTTGGAAGACGCGTCTTTGATGCGGGCCTGAAAAGTCTCGTCGTCGGCTGTGATCTTGTGTTCGGCGAAAATGATTTCGGGCGTAGCGGCAGCGGCTGTCTTCTTCTGATCGAGGGAGGGCTCCTTCGCCTTGGCCTGTGCTTGGAGATGCACTGACAGCTTGGAGCGCTGAGAGGACGATGTCGAGATGTAGTGGCTGTAGAAGTCGACCATGTCCTTCTTTGTGAGCTTCCCAAGAGTCGCGGCGTCAACGTCGGCTGTACATTCATTAATACTATACTAATGTAAGAGAGTTGGGATTGGCATACCTTGCAAGAAATCGTAGGAGTCACTGTAGATGTGATTCCAGAACCTGTTGTCTTCAGACGACAAGTTCTTCAGTTTCGCTAGCCTCTCGTTGATCATCGCACGCTTGTGACTCTCAAAGTCCTCCTCGCTCATGCCGTTCAACGTCTGCTCGAACGTGTTGAGGAAGTTCTCAATGCGACCCTCAAGGTACCTACAGTCTTTCTCACTTTGAATGAGAATGCGATAACCTGACCAAATGTCGTGGAAGCTAGGACCTGAAGATACATTGTAGCCGAGCTGCTCGATGGTGCGAAGCTGATTGAAGCAAGGTTCGGCGGTCATCTGTCCAAGAAGCAGCAGCTTGGCGCGCATGATGATGTCGTAGCGGTGGCCAGCATACAGGCTGTACTCGATGCAGTGGTTGACGTTTCCAGGATTCTTTAGTTGCTTCTTGTAGATGAAGTTACTTCCAGATGGCCAGATGAGTCCCCGAGGTGTCGGCACCTGGTTCGCTGGTAGTCTCCTTGGCTTGACAATACGCTCTACGAGATCGGTAATCTCCAAAGCTTTCTCCCTGTACAGGTTGCCGTGTGCCAACACCTCGACATGACATTGCGCTAGGATCTGCGGGAAGAATTGCTGAACTTCCTGCGCGGTCACATTCTCAAGCTCTGGGAGCAGATCTTCGTTCATCACACTCTTCTCGCTCTTGAACTGTTCAGAGTAGGAGCCAATCTGGTCGCAAGGCTGTGCGTACTCCGAATTGCGTAAGTAACGCAACATCCGATCGTGGTTAATCTGGAAACGGTCTTCCGATGCCTCGAGATCTCGTACTTGGAGCAAGATCTTCTCCAGCAACACATCTAGTTTGTCATTGTAGCCACTGACATCGATTAAAAGACCCCCAATGTGATTGGTAAAGTCGTACATCAGTCCAGAGCGGCTGGCGTCGTATGAAAACTCAGCTAGAGCATCATTCACAAGCTCGCAGTAGAGCGTGCTTAACAGTATGGTACGAGCTGTGACGCTGGTGATAGGCGTTCGGAAGTAGATGTGCACATGAGCCTTGGGTATCCAGAACTGATCGTCCTTCTTCCACCAGACGCGTACGCTGTCGTCATGGCGAATAAGCTTGGGCGCCTTGGTCGGCTGTTCAATGTCCTTCTTCTCCACTTCCAGTCGGGTTGGGATAAACTCGTTTCTGTGTGGGAAATGTAACTCTGCTGGCCGGTTCTTGCTCGCGAATGCTTCTCTCATCTCGGCAAGGAAGTCTTCTGGTATCTTCTCGACTTTGTACTCTGTGCCATACCACTTCTCTTTTTGGTCCCAACCACCTGGGAAATCTTGATTCCCAATCGTCATCCTAAAGTTGTCCGGTCGGAGATAAGACATAGCTTCGCTAATCAGTTCAGCATCGAACTTCTTGATAATAGCTGGTCCACTGAGCAGCATCTTGCGGTCGTACGGCCCCTGCATGATGCTTGCCAGATCACTTGTAGTTTGGCTGGGTGGGCCTTTTGGCATGAATCGGAACTCTACTTCACTAATCTGCATTTGCTCTTTGACTACCCACTCTTGAGGCGGCTGATCGCGCATGAGTCCTATATATTGGAAGACAAGCGTTGCAACCTCCTTATAGCGTTTTAGACCCTCCTCAGTCAAAAAAATATAGACAGTAAACAGTCCTGCGCCAGGACAAAGGGTACACCCTCCAGCTCCCAGTTCGCTCGCCCAGCCTTTTGCCTTGATAAGCGCAAGGATACTGCCAGGCCCTTCATGACCGAGCAAGTGGCTAAGGTATCTCGAAGGCTGTGACTCGTAACACTCATCTTCATCACGGTACTCGAATTGAAGCTCTAGTGACCGAGACTCCAAAACTGGTCTGGCGAAGGTCTGCGTCAGCAGTTCCTTCTCGGTATAAACGGGCGTATTCCAACGACTCTGGCCCAGGTCCTGGTTCGGCACTTTAGCGAAGATCTCCTCTACCCATGCTTCCAGAGTATCCAAGCTCTCTCGACCTAGCACAACCAACTTCATACGGTTCGCCGAATAGTGCGTTGCATAGAACTTGATGAACTCGTCGCGGACTTTTACACCACGCGCTACCGGGTCGTCGTGTAGAGTCTTGTAGTTTCCTGTAGAGAAGTGGTGGTACGGATGGTCTGGATTGGCCAATGCTTTGTCAAGCTGAATCATCCGCCAAGTGTCATCTTGGAGATTCTTCTTGTGCTCTGAGTCCACCGCCTTGAGCTCGCGATCAACTGTGTCTTCCAAGAATAGTGGGCTGATGAAGAACTGGCCAAAGCGATCCATCCCTCCCCATAGCGGCGAGTCGTCTTTGGACCTTGCCAGGTTTGTTTGTGACACTTCCGGCGACGCGGTTTGACTGCACGCAGGCGTGGACGAAGGATATGAAAGCTCGAAGTAGTAGTTGGTCGAAGTGGAGGATGTAAAGGCATTCGAGTATCCGCCGTGGCGCGTTAGATACTGACTGTAAGCGTTCTCCTCTGGGTACCTTCCAGTTCCCATGAACAGCAGGTGCTCCACCGCGTGTGCGATACCCGGCATATCTGGCGGATCGCTGAAGCTGCCCACATTGACATCCAGCGCCGCACTAGCCTTGTCTGTCTCCGCGTCGTGTATCAGGAGAACCTCTAATTGATTCGGTAGGGTGATGACTCGGTAAGAGCGGTCGTCGAGTCGTGGTTTCTCCAGATCTTCTATGCGTTGCCGTCTTCTAACTTCTCTTTCCAGTGCTTCCGCCATCTTGGCTGATTTGATGCTTCTTTTTGGGGACGTTACGAGGCTACGCTGTGTGGTAGGTGGCGAGACAGTTGCAGCAGCCTGGTGACTATGGAGCTTATGTATGCGGCAGAAAGTCAGAAAAGAGTAGACGTGTTGAATTGTTTATGTCAAGACCATCGCACGGCACGATTAGTAACAAAACTCATATCCATGACAGCGCTTGACCTGGACACATGGTGTTGTTTCTTCTACGCTATCGCAAGTATCCAGTCAGCGTAAGCAGTCTCATCTGAATTATGCTATTGCCTGGCTCAGCCCCAGCGCAACAACCAAACGATAGGCAGATTGATTACAGTCGGTAGTGATTGAGGCTTCACCCTTGTGAACAGCCGTGGTATAGTTCCGCAAATAGCATATTTTATTCTTGATCGCTTCAAGTTATGCAGGTGGCTCATTCTTTCTTATCTTTCCAAGTGTATCTCGCTCTACACGCTGATCATCGGCTTTTTGAAATTTGAGAAGTCGGGATTGCTCCTTTGTGTGAGATCTCTTGGCTCTTTGAAGTTATAGTTGTCATTTTTCCTGTTGTCACACGATCACGTAGTGTTGAGCTCAACGAACTTTCCTACCCTTCGTCCTTACGTGACAAACAACCCAGTAAGCCGATATCAGCGAATCAGAAGTTGTTCAAGATCGGGATATCTGCTACTCTTGCGCTCACATTAGCCAACATCGGCCCACGATATTGTTGGTTGCGTAAGGAAGGAGGTTAGAGACAAAAAATCACATGCGCAAAGATGTAGAGGCAGAAACAACAACGCGATGTATTCACAGGTTCTCGGCAAGTGTTTTATCAGTCATACTCGAGGAGCAGCAGTGCTAGCTGGGGTGATCGGGGTTCATGTTCGGCCCTTATGCCAGGTCCGACTCAATGGCGAAAACCTAGCGCACTAGCCGCGAAGGGAATATAGGAAGCGGGATCCACGCCACGTTGAGATGACAGCAGAATTACAGGTAGTCACATGAAAGTAAACAGGTGAACTACAAGACAGAATTGTGCATATTAGTCAGCTCAGTATCCTCTACTATCATGTCTTCTGGTTGCTGTCTTACGGATACCAGATCTCCTGCACTTTGCTCTCTGCCGCATCGTGTTTAGACTCGATCGTCGAGCAACATCTCAATTACAAGAGAGTGTTCTTAAGCTTGTTTACATTCACATGTTGGCTCCACCATCAATGCCAATAACTTTTCCGTTTACCCACTCCCCGTCCTGTGAGGCAAGAAAGGCAACAACGCGGGAGACATCGCAAGTCTCACCTATGCGATTGTGTGGGGAAAGCTTTGAGATATACGCATCGACGTTACCTTTCTCGTCATCAGGCACGGCTTTATCTCGGCCCAAGTAGAACATGTCGGTCTTGATACCACCAGGAGCGACGCAATTGACCGTGACCTTCTTTTCCCCAGCATCTACTGCCATGCAACGTGTGATTGACTCGATAGCTCCCTTGGAGCCAGCATATACCGCGTGTTCAGGGATCCCTTTTGCCTGCGCAGTAATGGAACTCATGAATATGATCCGGCCGCCGGCCTCCATTTTTTTGTACGCCTCCTTTGCAACAAAGAACTGCGCACGGGTATTTGTCGTGAAGGTGCGGTCAAAATCATCCGCTTTAACATCGCTGAAATGGCCAGAAGAGAGGACGCCAGCATTGGAGCAGCATATGTCGAGTCTACCGAAATGGGCAACGACATTGTCCATCAATTTTTCAACCTCTTCAATGTTATCGACATTTGCCTGGAAGAGGGCGGCATCAGACCCGTTTCCTAGATCCTTGATTCTCTTGACGACCTGCTCAGCGTCACCAACGCTGTTGAGATAATTAACAGCGACCCTGGCGCCACGCTGGGCGAGCTCGAGAGCTATAGCTGCTCCTATGCCACGGCCTAGATCATCAATCAGTCTAATTTGCCGAAATAACGATACCGGCACAGCTTACTTGAGCCCGTAACCACTGCAACTTTGCCTTCTAGGCTGGAGCTTGGAACAACGGACATGCTGAACGTGGTTGCGATGGCTAAATTGGAGCGATGCGATATTGGCTGGTGAAACGGACGAGTATGAATTATGTTGTACATCTATTGAAGCGGCCAAGGAAAGAATGGTTATATATCGATTTGAGATTCAGCCTGTGGAGAGCTATATTGGATGACTGGCCATTGGAGTTGGTCAAAGAAAGTGCTTGAAGCAGCCTTGGGTCAGCAGCCTATTTTACTGATGACACGGCTTCTCTGCGACTGAGATGTTTCTCCTCTCATCAGTACAGTACTCCCGGACAATACGTGGTAGTCAGCAGAAATTCAGTCGTTTGGGCTCGATCCATTATGCGTTGTGATAAGAGAGAATTGCATAACAGGCTCGTCGACTAAGAATTACTCAGAACAAAGTAAATTTTCAAACAACACGAAAAAGATATTGGTCAAGGCATGAGCAATCATGACACTAATTCCTGAGGAATCGAGCGATTATGCTTACCCCTCCTGATTACCACTCTTGTCTACAGCCCTGAAGCTCCCACCTATGGCGGAGGTGCCTGGCAAAAACTAAATACTGTCGCTAAACGGGCGTTCCGTGTTGCCTCGGAGAAGGACGCTTCGATTGTCCGACAATCGCTACACCATTTAGCTATACAAAACACTCTTCTAGAGAGCGAAAATGACGGGCTTCGCGACGCTTTGATCACCAAGCGCGAGGGCAACAGCAAGGGAAAGTCTCCAAGTTTGCTACAACATTATGAGTACTGGGGACCAAAGGCGTTATGGACTCCTCGCTCGTTCCGCGAAGCCAAGGTGCGCATGAGGCAAGCAAAAGAGGCAAAGGACCTAGATGAGAAAAACAAGGCCGACATGAAGGAGTTGAAGAAGGCTAATAAGCTATACAACGACCGAATTGCAGAGGAGAAGCGTAAGAAAGCTGCAAGAGACAGAGAGGCGCAGGCTAAGGCAAAGGCTGATGAGCGCAAGGCTATTAACGCTCGAAATGAGCAAAGAAAGAAGGACAAAAATGCCCGCGACGCTCAAAAAGCTGTACCACAGTCCCAAAGAGGCAAGCGCAAAGCTTCACAAAGTACAGCACCCAGAAAGAAGCAGAATCGTAGTGTTGCCGCTGCGCGAAGTGGTGTTGTTGACGCGCCGCGCTCCCCAACACCTCCACCAAAGTACAACTCTCGTGGCCGCAAAATCGCTCCACGCAAAAGGTTGCAGTGAGAAAGTTTGTCGCATAGGCCAATAAAGTACTCTACTAGCTTTTCTCGTGATAATTGCTTTTGTGCGTGGCTCTATAGCCTCATTTTTGCAGAGTGCTGTTACGGTGATTCGCGCGCATTGACTGATTGTGCGCATTGGGTGCACGGACGCGGCAGTCAGTCAAGCCTCGAAGGGTGGGGTCCGAATGTAGCACCAGTAATAGCGCAGAGGCACGAGACCGTCGACTCCCGCATCGCCTATATCAAATTCCGATCTTGGCCCCTTCTCAATATTAGCCAATCAAATCGCGAATGGGTAGCGATGCACGAACGAGACTTTTCTTATATCGTCGAGATCTGCGATTCACCATTTGCCTGACTAGGCGTCCTTGAAGTGTAATGGATTATCCTTGACGTCCTCTCGGTTCCGCTTCCCGAGCCGCCTCTCTAGGGCTACCTTGAAGTATACCCAATTGATTGATGCCGTGATAAGAGCTTGAGCCCTTATCGTCCGCATCAGCCATTTAAAACGACCCAGTCTACCGCATCCAGCATTACACGGCCATATGTGCGTGCCTGCCTCTGGCAATAACATAACCCACCGCTTCCAGGCTTCTCGTTCATTAGGGATGGAGATGAAGACGAATGACTCGGGTCCTGCGCGTTGTGCTGGATTTGTTCCTCAGTCTTCGGAAAGTTCTGAACTTTAAACTCGACTCAATGAGGTATGGAAAACTCTATCTTCCTTTACGATAAATTTAACTCTGCTAGATACTAGACAACGCCGAACTCATCAATGAGTTCTCTCAAGTCTATAGACAACGAACACACGAAAACGAATTCATAGGCGTTACTTCCCAATCAGGTCCTACACTGGAAGAAACAAACGATATATTGAAGCAGGAGGAAAAGATCCAAATATCGCTCAAGCGCGTACGAGAGATCGTCCTAAGTCATCACCACAGAGCTCCTACATTCATGACTGAAGATTGTAAGCGTTCATGAGACGTTGCGACAAGATAACTAGAGTTGGTATGGTCCCTTGGTCTGAGAAAAGCGGAAACTTAGGGCTGATAGTCTGTAACAGGACAACGAAAGTCAGCGCTAAGAAAGGGCTGTCGACTTCCTGACGACGGTGGGCGTCAAGTCAGCTCTACTCTGGCTTCCAGAGTCCATGGAGGAGAAGATCCCTCTGCACTCCGATCACTCCATGATCGTCGAGTTTGATGCACGGAATAACCGAGGGTATACTATTACACGGGACAAGCTTGAACAGTTTGAGGAGAATGCTCCGAATGTGGTCACTCGCCAGTTTTGTAGGTAGAGCTGGATACAATGCATTCTATTAAGGTGTCTACTTGTTTTGCGCGTTGGCCATGGTAGAAGCTGCGCGGTACTCCTGCATACGTTTACTGTGGGCACATAGAACCTTACCTAATCTAAGCCCATCTCTCCTCTATCACACTTGCTCTGTTGATCATGCATTCAGCATGTGACAGCGGGCCGCTCTGGCGATAAAGTGGCTAGAGATTTAGTACAGCCTGGCATTCTCCTACTTCCGTCGTACTCCTAATCTTAATCCTGCGTGCACGCTAGCTCCTCACGAGCGTGAAGTTATGCTACTCTACCTGAGTAACTCTCCCCAGCGTCGAACCTCCCTACTACAGGCTCCCGCAGCGTTTGTATACTCTCTTGGCTCTCTGTGGATGCGTTGAACTCTGGCAGTTTCTAGGAGGACGCCTACGCAGCGAGAACAAGTCCTGACTGGCTTGCCGCCGATCGATCCCGCTTCGTTTTTGCCGTCGTACCGCCGCCAGCGCCATACAAACAACCGGAAGAGAAGGACATAGCTCCGAAACAACCTTCGTGTGCAAGAGGACGCTGTAGCTGTGTCGCAACAAGCTCGCCCTGAGGCAGGCGCTGGACGGCCTAGCCAGGGCTCACTGTCACAAGTCGGCAAGACTTGTCAGTACGACCATCCGCGCTTGCTCATTTCCTATATCAAGAGCTATGCAGGTAGGGAAGTATGGTAAAAATGAGGCCCTGGGTACTCGCCAATCTCAAGCTGTTCTGGGCTGAGTATCTCCCATAGACCCCTCGTCTTTGTTCTATCCCTGCTAATCGCCCAGTTTCTTGCGCACTCCGAAGAAGCCGGCCATCTGATTGTCGCTATGTCGCTACGGCCACCGACTCTTGCCATCTATGCATTGAGAAGTGTGCTCTGGCGTTCCGATATCACGGCTGCGCCTTGCCCTCGATCTTTCCATGTCTCCCCGATCAGTCTCTTCTTACTTCTTACTTCCCACTTCCTCTCAACTGCGATAGCGTGGTCTGGACTGGCTGGTACCTGCTGTTTTTGGTGCTCGTAAACAGACGAGACACGAACCATGTGCGAAGGCTTGATAGGCTGCAGCTCAACTTGCGAAGAAGTGTCGTTGTTGTCCACCAATTCTGAGAACGTGGCAGTCGGGTCGAGACCATGTGTTTCGCTTCCTTTCTTTGAAAAAAGACTAGTTTGCCTGCTGCTGCCGTACTGATAGCTGGAGTGAGTTGTCTTCCTTGGCTTCCCGAACAGAGGACGCATCAGGGGAATGCACGCCAGAGCGATCGCGACCGCAGGCTCGAGACCGGAAAGGATTGTGGCGAGCACACCGCTGTACGTCATGTCCGCGAAGTCTAGGTCAGGTAGCAGCGCTTGTCGGTATATAGTGATGGCCCAGGTTCTGCCCCAAATGTCAGCATCCATAACAGAAGATGAGCTGTGCAACAGCGCGTACTTACCCTGTTCCAATGCTGAGTAGGGCCATCGCGGCTAACTTCTTGCGCCAAGCCATTCGCAAGTTGTAGAGATATGGCATTGGCAATACGATGATCACGGCATCCGTGATGAGGTTGACGAGCCCCATTGCGAAGTAAAACGCTGGTTGACTACCGCAAGTTCCTGGTAACGTAAAGTCCCAATTCCTCGCGAGCGGTCGGCATATCAGCAAAGCAGCGATGATGTCGGCAATGTTCCACGTTACGATCAGAGCACCGAGAATACGGGCCCACTTCAACATAGACGACGTTGGTATCAGTGCCACGTACATCAATAAAACCGACAATTTGCTGAAACACACAGTGGCATTCCACAACATCGAGAATGACATTATTCCCTACAGCAAAAAGACAGTCAGAGGTTGCGAAATCGGGAACGGCTGCTCGTTGGTCTCACCTTGAAGAAGAAGGTTGCCGTCTCAGGCCCAAAGCGTTGGTAAATCTCCATGGTATGGAATCCAAAGCCGCCATGTGTAACTAGTGAGATGCAGCAAGCGTGCAGTGCAGTGTTTCATAGCTGGTAGACATGTCAGAACAGATGTGATTTCCTTATGCGATGTTTGACCTACTAAGGCTGCGATAATGCAATAATCACTGTAATCGATTCTGTTCCCGATGCTTTTGGCAACAAGGCGCAGACCTACAGAGACAATGGCTATCAAGATAGAGATGGAAGAGGTCACTAGAATGCTAACTTGTTGGCCATTCTCGATGGGGATCGTTTCCATCATCATGAGATGAGGTTTGGCTTGGTGAATCTGTTGTGCAAAAGTGTTCAAGGAGCGACATAGCTCAAACAGTTGCAGTTGGGCTCATTTATGTGGGACAGGAGCTCAAAATGTGGCCATGGAATTGCTTTCTCGAGTGTGCATGCACAGACTTGAGCTCACAACATCCCGAAGGAATTGCTTTCAGTTCAATACCTGGAACATTGAGGGGCGGCTCGTGGACTCGACAGCTTGGGGTTGATAACCAATAGCGGCATAGGATACTATAAAAGCCAATAGGAGCGAGTCCGCAGACTCCGCCTCTGCATGTGCTATTTATCGTGGGTTGGTGACGACGTTGCTTTTTTGGGTGGTCGTGCTTACGCGGCATCCGCGGCCCGTAAAAACCGGGGTCTAGTGCATGCACGTGTCTCAGCCCGCAACTCTCTCGTCCACACCACCAACGCGGAACTACAATACATCTTCTTCAAGATCTTGATCTTGCCTGCTGCGATTCCTGGACTACTTCTGGTTTTTTCCGTCTCCGCAAGAGCTTGCCCCGCCAACAGAGGTGTAACAAGACAAGCGTTTCCGACGCAATCTCTTCTCTGGCGCAGGAACGTTTTCCCTGTCCATTGTCCATGTCTATATCACAAGCGCTAGCGCCAGTGCCAGCCGCTCTGACTGCGAAGTCGCATCGAAGTCATCCAACGCCTAGCGCTCCCCCCTCCCTTTTTTTGCTTTCCGGCAGGCCTGCCATTATTCCCTACTTCGGTTCAACAGATGAAACCTGATTAGCTCGAACCGAGTGGAAGGATTCCGTAGTCCGAGTGAGTTAAAGAACGCACAGCAGAGCTTCTACATCCAGAACCCTGGCTAGTCCTCATATACCACTTCTTGCAAACGTCAAGGCTGGCCGCTTGGTACGGCAATGAAGAAGTGTTAATCACACTAATTCCTGCAGCTGCTGACCTTTTCGTGCAACAGCACGGGGTGTAGGCCGAAACAAGCAATTGCTCCGTTCCTGGACCCTGAGTGTTAGCTTCCCCAGATGCAATGAGGGAGGTGCCATGCCCCAGTACTGAACAGACATGGGCATCTTCGTACATACATTTCGCGAAAAGCGCGGGCGGATGTGACCTTTCCGCCCCATTGTTAATATAATGCGTCATCCTTCAAAAATGTGCCTGGACTATTTACCCAATACCGGCAAAATGTCTTCCGTTTCACAGAACGAGCAAAAGGTCGCCATCGTTACCGGTGCTACGGTCTGTCACATCGCTTTACTGCAGTCAGCGTGAGCTTGCTAACAAACTCCAACAGAGTGGGATTGGTTCTTGGCTTGCAGCACACCTCCACACCCGTGGATATCGTGTGGCACTTTGTGGTAGACGCAAGAAGGAAGGACAACATGTCGCCTTTTCGATCGATGCGTCTGGAAACTCAGCCATTTTTGTACGATGCGACGTGAGCTCTTACTCCTCGCAAGCTAGTCTCTTCCAATTCGTCTGGAATAAATGGAGCCGACTGGATGTTCTCATCTCCAACGCTGGCTGCGTAGATCGAGGCTCTATCTACAACTTCGGACGCCGCGATGCATCTGTTGACGACCTGCCTCCAGAGCCTGATACCTCCTGCACCGACATCGACCTCAAGGGCACGATATATGGCACCACGCTTGCAACACACTTTATGCGGTATAACCCTGGAGGCAAAGGAGGAAAAATTATCGTGACGGGCAGCATGATTGGTATCTACCCGTGCCAAACATTTCCCGAGTACCAGAGATGTCAACAATCAAGCCAATCAAGCTGAGCTAGCCTTATATAGTAAGCTACTAGCCTATGTAAGCTAGACTCCTACTAAATATGGCTAGCTCAGCTTGATTGGCTTGATTGTTGACATCTCTGCCGAGTACTGCGCTGCGAAGGCCGCGACGCACCAATAGGTCAAGACTATGGGGCCAATACTCAGATTGAAGGAAAACATATCCATCAACTGTGTGATGCCCGGCGGTATCGAAACGCCTGCTATGCCTGGCTTCAGTAAAGCTTTCCGTCCGGAACAGATGACGTTGAGGTCGACGCTCATCTCCGGCTATGACGTTTTCCTCGATGACGCTGAAAATACCAAGACGGGCCAACTGATCGAGACGGCGCACGACACACTCATCGAATGGGGCCATCCAGGATATAAGAGCCAGAGATGTCAACAATCAAGCCAATCAAGCTGAGCTAGCCATATTTAGTAGGAGTCTAGCTTACATAGGCTAGTAGCTTACTATATAAGGCTAGCTCAGCTTGATTGGCTTGATTGTTGACATCTCTGATAAGAGCGGAGGGTTCTCAAAGCGCACTGAAGCCGTTTTCGAGCCATGGTTCGAGTTGGTGCACGGTGAGAGGAGCGAGCTACCCGGTGCCATTCCGGACTGGCCAAACATGGATTTCAAGACTATAGCCGTGACTGGTGCGACAGGCAGTCAAGGTGGCGGTGTTGTGAACATCATGAAGAAGACACCCGGTTGGAGGGTTAGGGCTCTCACGAGAAATCCAGAAAGCGATGCAGCAAAAAGACTTGCTGCTGACGGCATCGAAGTTGTACAAGCCGACTTCGTCGACGAAGAATCGCTCCTAAAGGCCTTCGAAGGCGTCCATGCTGTCTTCGCCATCACCAATTGGTGGGAAAGCCTTCTCCAAGGCAAGAGCCAGGACGAGAGTGGCGAGATTGAAGAGCGACAGGGTATAAACATTGCACGAGCCGCTGCCGCCACCCGTACCGTAGAACACTACATTTGGTCAACAACTCCAAGTGCCAAGCGCCGGTTCTGGGGAAAGCTCACGGCGCCGCATATGGACTACAAGGCGAACGTCGACGCTCGAATCAAGGCCGAGCTGCCTGAGCTCGCGGCCATCACTACGTACCTGTACTTCGGGTACTACCCCCAGAACATGGCTTTCTTCCCGCTGTGCAAGCCAATCGAATATGTATGTCAAACTTTATGCTCGTTGCCTGAGGCAGTTTGCTAACATAACTCCAAGCCTGGCACCGGTCAATACATACAAACGCTCCCTACGAAACCGGATGCCAAAGTCCTCCTCGCTGGCGACATGAGTGTTAATCCGGGAATCTGGGTACGGCAAGTCCTCGCTACCGGCGGCAAAGCCTACGGAAGATACGCCAACGTCGCGTTGGAGAAGTGGACGTTCCAACAAATGATCGACGTATGGTCAGAGATCACAGGAAAAAAGTGTGTCTTCACGGAGATCAGCGTGGAAGCCGTGACAAAGCTGTACGGTGACATGGGCAACGAGCTAGCGAAGCAGTTCAAGTACGGGGAGGCGTGCGACCCGTGGGAGGTGACTAACGAGTTTATCAGCCCGGAGGAGCTGGGTATTGATGCGAAGGAGGTTGTCGGGTTCAGAGGGACGATTCAGGGGCTCAAGGCTCAAGGCTTCTGGGCTTGAGCTGGTGAGGTTGAATTAGACCTAAGATGAATGTTTTCCCTCATTTTGGCACAACACCCTCCCCTGAGTTTTTTACGTTACCACTTCAATCGCTGTAAGGGATCTGACGATATGATGTCGTTGATAATGTTAGGCGCTTCTTAGGTCAAACTGCTATTCCCAGAGGGCTGCGAGTAGATGGAGATCTATGACAAAATGGGTAATGTCAAGGCCCACTAGTGCGGCTCTCAAGCGGCATTAACGACGCTATCAACGCGCTTGTCAACGCGGAGCCTTACGGCGCTGTTGAAGTGACAGAGATAGATGAGCTCGAGCGTTGGCGACGACTTGAGCCCCGCTGGACCCAGGAGCAGTTTGAACAAGGTAGTATTCCGGTCAGCTACTGGATGAGCCTACGCCCGAAGTATCCTCACTTAGCGCGCCTGGCGATCGATATATTGACAATACCAGCCTCAAGTTGCGAGTGCGAGCGGCTGTTCAGCGAGCTTGGTGATCTACTAGAGCCACGGCGACGCAAAATCGGGTCACATCTGCTTGCAGCAATTCAATGTATACGAAGCTGGCGCGACGCTGGCTTTAAGCCTCCATCTGATTCCATTGTAAGCAACGTAATTGACGCTGAGATAGCTGCAATGTACAACATATGCAGGTGGGACAGCGACGTTTAGTAATTTGTATGGTATACGATCAGATTAACACTCAAACGGTATCAAATCTATCAAACTTACAAACAAATTGCCTTCTAAAATACTATCAAACTAAACAACTCAAACTCTATCGCAAGTTGCATTCAGGCAACTCAAATCAGCGTTGAAAGTTTGTTTGATTTGCTTGTTGACAAGTCTGGCAGCCTAGTACCTGACAGGCTGTTATCCTTCTCGTTCTCTGCCTGCCTGCGACACCGATCCCGCGAATGACCTTGAGCAGATGCCGCGACTAGAGATCTTGCGCAAGTCCGCAGCCTTGTTGAAGTGGCGGGAGATGAACGTTTATCCCACAAGACAAATGACTAATCAACGACGGGGCACCACGAGATTGCACACGTGCATGCCAGATCCTGACTGCGTCAAGCCCAAGTCATCGACCTTGACCTTAATCTACCCGACATCAGCTCATAAAGTGCCCCATGCCGTTCCTGTGCGAGTCTGCCATCCTCATCACGAAAGGCGCGCTTCCTTTTCACGTTGGCCGAGACAGCGCCCAGCGCCCTTCGCGGTTCCACCATCTCTGCCCGCTCGAAGTCGATCACCATCACTCGGCGTGTTTGGTCCTCCCACAGCATGTTCCGTTGTGCGAGGTCGTTATGTAGTACTCCGAGTGAACGAACGGCTTGCACTGATTCCTCCGTTTGCTGTGCAACAAACGACTTGCTGTCCGCTGCCAAATGCTTGTCCATGCGCTTGCCTCCGTAGCTGAGGAACATCATGTGTTTGAGCTCACAAATCCCCTCGTAGTAGTACGGAACCTCTAGGTCGATGTTGCCTAGATGCACTGGCACATGCGTGCCCTGTATAGGACACAGGCGATCGTAGATCTTGGCCTCCCACTTGAGACGATACACAAGCTCGATCGGGCAAGCTTTGGCGACCACAGTATATCCGTGGGACTCCAGTCTGACACGGAAGGGGACGCCACACGCTCCATGAAGCCCTATAACCTCGCAGTTCCGGTCTAGGTCCTTGGACAGCTGCTGGCGGATGCGCTTGAGGAACGTCGACCGGCTCAACCGATGACGGTCTGTACCATGTAGCCTCGCGTTCGGGCACGCGACGTCAAGAGGGCCACTCCTCACCAAGCCAAGCAAGCAGTTCTGAGTGCAGTACTTTCCATCTCGTCCTGTGTTACCTGACTTGCGATCAGATGAAGAAACGCCGGTAGTGGGTCGCGAACGAGACGGATGTGAGGGCGGTGGTGGTGGTGGTGACGATGATGATGATGATGATGGTGGTGGCTGTCGGCTTGGTGTATCTGGATCAGGCTCCTCGTCGCTGGTGTTATGCCGATCCTGCGGCTGCGAGCAGTCGGATTCGCCTATGCGTGCTCGTCGTTGCCGAAGCCGCACAGGCGACATGCGAAGAAATTTTGTGTTTCGAGGCGGCCGGTATTCTGACGACGGTGCCTCGTGCGATGGGATGTCGTCCAGCAGTATGTTGTACAAGACCTCCCAGCTCTTCAGCCGAGCCGATGCCTCCTTCCGCCACCTGTGGCTCCGAAGCGGCGTTCTCAGAGCTTGCAGCGTAAACGCCAGCATCTGCCCGACAGCGGTAAGGTGCAGTCGGTTCGGACCGTCGGCGTCTGGCGCCCATCCGGTCGTATCGCCAACATCGCCCTTTGGCACAGACAAAAAGTAGTAGACGGTTGTGGGATCGTGCGGCACGCGCAAGAAGATGTTCGCCTCGCCCGTGCACACGCATCCGTACTCCACGCCGACCCGAACCATGTAGGAGAATGCTTGCGTGATGATTGCAGCCATCAGGCGGCGGAAGCGGTCCCGCGGGCTCTCGGTTTCGCGGCATTCGACGACATCGTCCAAGTCCATGTCATCCAGCCCTTCGTAGATGTAGCCGAGCGGAATCTTGTGTGGTGCCTTGTACTCGATGACGAACGCAGCTGTACGGCTCTCTTCGCCCGTGCTGTAGACGCAGAATTGGTCGGCCCGGGGGCGAGAAGATCGCGACGTGCTATTGCGGGCGGTCGCCGGGAGCTCCGTTAAGGACGACGCGTTGGCCTTTGCCTGCAAGCGTGGTGATCGTCGTCGGCCGCCGCCAGACACCGATAGGTTCTGCATGCCCTCTTCCACCTCTTGCTCCGGGCTCAGTGTGTTGGCGTGGTTCTCGAAGTTCACAGAGCCACGCAGGCCAAACTTGCGTCGCAGCGCTCGGTCGTCGTGCATTTGCTTGATGATCTGCGACACCGGCTGCTCGACCGTCGACCGCTGGAAGAGGTGCAGGTCCAGCTCCGAGCTCATCATACGTTGTTGGATAGTCTCTCCAGACTCGCTCAAGGTATGCACGGAGGTGAAATGCCGCTCCAGAGCGAACCCCGACTCCATGATCTCCTCCCAGATGGCTGCTTGGCGCGCAGGGAAGTCATCCCAGATGCGGAGTCTTTGAGGCCGGAGCTTGTTGTTCGCGTTTGCAGGGTCGCCTCGCGTCGACAGCGTCGTATCCGTCTGAACTGTCAGGCTTGCGTGCAGGTGGTCGTGGCATGCGTCGAGGTACTCGGGCAGTGTCGTCTTGCGGGTCGTCGTCTCGGCCTTCTCGCGTTTGCTTCGTTCTTCGCGCTGTGCCCGTTCGGCTTCTTCACGTCTGCTTCGTTCTTCGCCCTGTGCTCGTTCGGCTTCTTCGCGTCTGCGCTGTTCCTCGAGGTACAGCTGCTTGTAGTTGGGCGACAGATCCGCCATGGCTGCAGGATAGTCAAGTGTGCCGCTGATAAGATATTGTAAGCAACGGTCGATACATTGGCAGGTTAAGAAAATTGTTGGCGTATCTGAGGAGATGAGGCGCTTATCGTGAGGTTGGATGGGAGGTAAACATGAAAATGGACGGGGGCACAAAGCACCGGCTAAACAACAGGGTTGCGCGGGCCAACGGCAACGCCCCACTTCGCTCCCTAAGTCAGATTTCGCATGTAAGAAGCTGCACGACATCACGAACGGCTCCCACTTCTCATCTGGCTCTTTTCGCTGGATGTCATGCGCAATTACTTAGCCTCATTTATGGTCAGTCGTAAGACCATTCCCCCTGTCGTTATTGTCATGCATTCAGTGAAGAATACAGGTTGCTCCGAAAAGGCGATGGCCATACAATAGCCACACTACGGACTCTGCATATTTAGGTTGAGTCTGGGACAAAAGCCTGGTAAGGCGTACGCGAGCAGCACGGTCCAAACCACTTGGAAGAGGTACTCGTTACCTATAAGGCCAGACTCAATTATACAGTACGTTAAAGGAACCAAATCGTCGCATATACATATGGGTAAACCGAATATTCTGCTGGGTGTATTCTGTGAGCAGTTGTGACGATCAGTGTATTGTATTGTCCTCGACGAAGGTGTCCAACTTACAAGCTTAAATACATAAAGCAATGGACTGATTGGTCAGTGGGTAGTCACGTGATTCGCACGCAACGCACAAAGGACCTGCAGTATAATTCCAGGCGAACAACGCAGTCCTGGAAGTCTGCAAGACAGGTGGACAGATGATCGCTGAGTCCGCAGGAGAGGATAGTGCCGACAGAATAAGTACAGGTCTTGTCATCGTAGCATACGGTGCACGATCACACGTGCGCAGCTTTATGCTTCCTGATGTTCACGCGGGATACGTTGGCTACTTAGCATGGAGAGGTAGTTAGCTTCCCGGAGCTCGAAGTGCCTGCTGAGCTGAAAGGCGCTCTGGAGGGCAAGCTATGCAACTTCAAGCTCAACAGAAGCTACATCCAGACGCAAGTTATCTCGTGCCATAGTTGGTATAAGCCAACATTTAGTGGTTATCTCACGCCCGGAGAAGGCGGTAGTATGCTGCGTGGGAAGCGTAGCATCGAACGGTGTTACTACTACCCGGGCACCATGTCGTCTTCCGAGTTTGCCAACATTATGACCGATCGTATGGGTAAGTTAGTTAGGTACCTAGCCTGGGCGAAAGTAAGAGCCATGTCAGCCTCTTCTGATAACTCTAAGCAGCTGACATACGCAACCAAAGTGCACTAGCGGATCAGATTCGGTGTATCACGCCGGCGCCACTCACCGACGCACTGATGCGTACAATCACCAGGGGAGGGACTTGCGGGTGAAAGTGCAGGAGCAGACTCGTATCAGAGCGTTAGCAGAGTCTCCATCGGCTGTACCACGTGAGCTAGTCTTGGTACGTAGCACTGTGCGGGTTCTGTCGATGGTTTGCCGAGTGCATCTAGCGGCAGAGGGTACTGCTGGCCATTGAGACAACATACGTTTCTTCAGGATTGAACTAGGACGGGTGCGTGAGAAAAAGCTAATTCATAGCGGATGCGTTCGAGAAGAATGGTTCAGAGAAGAATCAGATCAAGATCAAAGGATGATAGACAGCGACAGGGCTGGAGAAATATACGTACAGAAGCTTCAGTATTGCTGGGCGGACCTTGAGGAAAGGACGTTGGTAGATGCTTAATTTCTGGAGAGATGTCGGCCATCAGAAACGCGAACTGAAGCAAATGCGAGGCGATAGGCCGTCCGTCTCAACGGGGTCGAAGGCTTAAGGTCCGCTTATGTCGGAGGTAAGTCGAGTAGAACAACTAAGACAGTATCGGCTAACTTACTTGTGCAGGTCATCTCTCGGAAGATTGCATATCAACCTATCGAAGCGGACATGCTGAGATGTGAAAGAGGGAGCTGAGAGCCTTGATCGGCATCACGACTGGGGTATCGGAATCGGCATGTGAATACCTACCACCAATAATAGAGGACAAAGAAGTATCATAGACAGCGCGGAGCACAACAGACAAGTCTGTTAAGATTCGGTTTGGTGTATGACTGAGCAGTTCGTATTGTTAGAAAGAAGATTGAGCAAGCAGTTGCGATGAGATAACTGACAGCCTAAAGAGCAGATGCTAGTCCTGTTGTTTTCAAAACGAGGTTCTCTGCTAGGGCCCTCGTAAATTTTTGGGGGAGGGAGGTAACAGAAGGGGCTCACCGCTTGTCGAATCACAATGGCGGGTATGCATGACAGCCTCGAATGGCACTGTTACGTTCTGTGACTGGCATCGACATCAACCTCGGTGTTGACCTAAGCATGGGCCAAGGCTGTCATTTAATCTGAGGGTACAGGTTGTGTCTACATCCGTCAGCGTTACCAATTGACGTAAACTCCATCGTTTGCAAGGGGAACAAACTTCACGATAGACCACAGGACCATGTGTTTACCTACCGAAACAATGGCGCGGATGCCTCTTTACTGGGCAGTATAGTCTGCGGAGCACCCGAGAGTGTCGGAGAGCAACACTGGAGCCTGATGTAAAATGATCCCAGAGTGTCGAGAAGACTCATCAACGAAACGAGTAGGTTTTTACAGGGTGGAATCTCTATGTATCCTTGTCAGCTCAGATGTGCAGTCATGGTGAGCAGACAAAAAGCGAACAGGTGTATATTGTTACCTGTACAGACGCGGGAGTTACCACTAGTCTATTGCCATGAGATCGACAGTGGATGGGCTTTACAATCCGCTGCAATCTGACGTAACGGCCGCCGAAATCACAGATAGACTGCACACGCTGACATAGAGGTTTGTTGGCCTGACCGCCACTGCAGCTTCAGCGCATGTGGGGCGTGCTGCCTGGAGCGGAGATGGGATAGCACCCCACCTTTTCTAAGTACACCATAAGCCTCATCGTTCTTCAAGTGGGATGGCAAACACTCACTAGTGCATTATAACTTACCTGGACCCATCTCTCATCCGTCTCAGCGGACTTTCAATCGCTTTCGCAAGTTCAACCTGAAGCGATCTTCGACTTGGGACAGGTGGTAGACGTACATTCGACGACAATGCTCCAGTCACGGCAGACACCCATGGAAAGCATGTACTCTGGAGCATTGTTCCAAGACCTCATGTGGAGGCCTTGTCGGCAGTTGGCGTCACAGAAAGGATACAGGCTGTATTTCTTACGACCGGCCATCCTTACTACGACAGCAACGGCGAAAAACAGGCGAGCACGACCGTTGGCCGGGGTTCATTCGGCGGACGATTGTTTTAGCCCTGATGAGTCCACGGAGCGGTCTTTGCGCGGACTTGCGGTTGCTGAGCTTGTTGACCGCTGTTCCTCGATCAGGTTCTCTGCGCTAGTCTATGGCAGATGGCTTCCTCAAAGCCTGCGTCGAGTTTTGTTGGCCAGACATCGGGCAGCCTCATTGCGCTTTATTGAGAACAGCTATGATCTCTAGATACGGTGATGGAGCTATCGTGTATCATCATGGAATTGGAATTGGCTGGAAACAAGTGTTAGATCAAGCTACAGAAGATGCTCCAGAAGACTTGACCTTTGCATAGAAGTACCGAGTTGGCCCTGCGTGGCCAATACAACACAGCAGATCGAGGACGGCACTCAACGACAATGGGTGTGCGGCAGCCTATGATAGAGTAACGAGTATAGATTCAGCGATACTCACAACCGAATCGTAAAAACGGTAGATAAAGAGATCGAGGAAGGTTGTAGTACCGACGGCCAGCTGGGAACACTGCTTTTAGGCGAAACGACGCCATCGGCCTTCCTTCTCCAGTACATCCTTAGAGAAGATGATCTCATCTTTGTTGCTGGTGATCCACCCTACGAGACACTGGAACGTCAACATGTGCCTTGCAGGAGTTTCTTTGATGTGCAGGACCTTACCGATAGCGAGCGTGCACGCCGCGTAACTGGAGATCTTCTTCACATCCTCGCGTTACATGCGCTGCGAGAAAGTTAAGCTCAACTGACTGATGCGTTGAAACGTCTGTTCTTGGGGGTTCGTTGGGCGGTGTAAGGGATGTAAAGCTTGTATGGGCCTGGAATACAGCCTACTACTTGAGCCTTGTGGTCAAACGTTAGTCGCTCAATCATTGTAGGGTTGCGGACCGGAGGTCGTGAGTGGAGTGAGTTAGAGGCAGTAAAACGCCGGCCCTGAACCCGCAGAGATAGACTCAGTCCCTGTTTGAAGGCAGAAGTGTGCAATGCACGCTGCTGACGAGCAAAACGCTAGTCGATGAGCTCGCCATTACTTCTTATAGCGTTGACGATGGAAGAACCTACACTTACAATAGCTGCTCAGTAGGCTAGATATCAGGTCGTAGCTGCAACGTAGACGCTAAGCGGGTTCAAGAAAGCAACAGAGAGTCTGATGACGTCATGGCGTGACCCTACCACTCAAGAAGGATGTGAACGCGGTGCAAGCGTGTCAAGGGACGGGGCCAGAGCGGATAAAGTTCATAGGAAAGTAACTGTTCGTCCGAAGTGAGCTTAGACGACGGCTGACATACGACAACATGTGGGATTAAAGGTGCGGGGAGTGAACGGACGCAGACATCAAACGAGGCCTCGCTTGTCCTTAAATAGCAGCGTGCCTCGCTCAGTGCTTACGCTGACCAATGACTGATGACAAGTAACCGATGACGGCACTCGTCCTATGGTTTGGCATTGCGGTGAGAAATAAGACAGGAAGTAAGCAAACAGGAAGTAAGAGAAGACAGCAAGAGCCAGACATTGTGTACTGTTGTCGCACGGTTGAGTGCGGGTATTGTAGACAGAAATCAGGAGGGAGTGTATGTTGTATTGATTGTAGCATCCTAGCTCAGCTTATATGAAGGCCGTCGCACGGCGTTATTAGTAATGAGGTTCCCGACAGCGCTTGGCCTGCGACAACTGTACTGTACTCCGGTATACTGTGGACGAGCAATAACGCTTGGAGATCAGCAATTGATTGACAAGATAGCTTCGCCCAGTCCGCGCGCAATAGATAAGACACAGTGCTGACTGAAATCGCTTTCTGGTTCGCGCACGTCGTTTGTTCAAAGCGCACAGCCGTTCTTCACAATACTTGCCCGACATGTGTGTTCATCGTTCCGACGCGAATGGAGGCCGACTGACGCTTCGGCGACTGGGTTATGCGATGGCCAGTGGACAACATCAGCGATTGCATCGTTCTCGGTGCAGAAGCGGCCGAACCGGGGCAACAAGGCTGCTGCGACTGTCTCGCGCTGCAAGCGAGGCTGACCGCGATCCAAAGTACCCAAGACATGCACACTGACTGAGTGCGCTTCGAGTAGATGCATCTCCCCTGACCGCCTAGTTTAGGTCAGGGCTTTGATCAGCTTCATCCCTGGGTGATCGGCCGACATGACTATTAGTTAAGACATTTGGTACCATGCAAGATCTCGGCGAAGACAGGTTTCTTGATGCGTTCCGCGAAGTTGAAGTTACCATACATTAGTATGGAGAGGACTGCACAGCTGCTCAATGCCTAGTCAAGCCGAAGTTACCGGCGCGGTCGAATGTGGACGTTTGCTACTGTCACAAGTCCAATGATGTGCTCTGGGAACACTGTCACACGAGAGACATTACTCCAAACAGAGGACGGTCGATGCTAAGAAAGTCGGGATAAGCTACGAATCACACAGAGAAACATCAAAAGTGTTGTTGGAGAGAGCACACTGCTCGAAGCTTGGATTTGCAGTAATGTCTAAAAAATCTGAAGAAGTGAGTCGTAAACGGTCGTTGCAGAAGCTTCATGTTCGGAGGACCCAGTCCACCGAGAGATGAAGTGGAAGAAAAGCCCAAGTCCCAGTCCCGATAGCCTAAAACCCAACAGATGCCCATATACACCTTTTGTAATCCGCGCAGCTTACCCGTGTAGCATGCGACCAACCATCCCTAAACAGATGGAGAAAGAAGAAGACTTAAAAAGAGTTGCCTAAGCAGAGAAATCCCTGGCGTGGGCCCTCTTCTGGATTGAAGCGACAGCCGCGAGTTGAGGGCCGGGCGCACTCTCGATGGTCTCATCGGCTGTGTGCCAGTAGAGATCCCACTGAAGGAGGCCGTCGCTCGCGTTGTACAGCTCGGTACCCTTCTTTCCAGCGGGCACCTGGGCGCTGTCGTCACCACCAGTGACCTTGATGTTGAAAGCCTGAGGCCAGAACTGGCGGTTGCTAACATCGCCGTTGTTGTGGATAGAGACGACCTCAGTCCTGAGGACGTAGTTTCCGCTGGGGATCTCAGAGGGGATGGTGACACTCTGCGAGTTGCCGTTGTCGTAGAAGATAGCATCGGTACCCCAGTAGCCAGTCTGGCCTTGAGCTTGACCAGAAGAGTAGCGGCCTTTGCGGTAGTCGATGAGCGCGCTCTCGTGGATCTTGAAGAACTCAAGTTCGGTCTTGTCGACGTTCCTGCAGTCGCCGTTGCAGGGAGCGAGGTAGGTAGCTGTCCAGCCGTGGTGGGAGCAGTCCCAGCCCTCCTCGCCAGAGCCGCAGCTACCCTCGTGGTGCCAGTGGAAGGTTACCTCTGAGCCGGCTGGTGCTTCGGCGGTGTACGGTGAGGGAGAGGCGTCCTTGTGGGCAATGATGTCGGGGCTGAAGTTCGGTTAGTACATGTATGAGAAAAGTAAATGACAGGTTGGTGTAGGCATACTGGCTTAGCTTGTCGCCGTAGATGGGCTGGTATCCCCAGCCCTAGTTGGTCCACCAAGCAGGCGACTTGTTACCAGGATCCTGCTTGGAAGCCTGGCGGAAACCTTCGTAGGTCTTGCCTCCAGCCTCGAACTTCTCGACGGAGGTGTGGCCGGCCACGGTCGAGATGAGGGCAGCGACAAGAGCACCAGTCTGGAAGTTCTTGGACATAGACATGATGGATATGATGTTGATCGTCAAAATACGGTTCTTTTGGAATATTTTTCGGGTGGTTCTTGATGAATGTGAAGTAAAGTGAGTGTCTCGTTGATAGCACCGGACTATGGAAAGAATGACTGGTCAATGAATGACTGAAGAGAGAGTGACTTGCTTGCTGTGAGCGTGAAGGAAAGCCCCATCCAAGGGCGGACAGCAGCCCTTATGAACACTCACACCAATATTCAGCCAAGATGCTCCGAACGTCCAGGCCATTATTCCTAAGCCGCTTACTTTTCGCCCCGCATTTTCCGGCGGCCTTGAGCCTTACGCAGAGCCGCTCAATCCTCCAAAATACTTACGGTCACCTTCGGGCCATATCGCGATCGGCCTTACTTGCAGTACTGTAGTCACCCACAATCACTTGCGTTTGCTCGCATATCGCCAGCGCCGCATTTGCATCCATCCCTGACCCGCATGAAGCCGCATGGCACTGCGTCACTGAATACGCTGATTGAATCGTTGCAACCACGCACATCTTGCGCCGGCGCACCGCGTTCATTATGCTCTCGATTCATGGTGGAGAGTTCAAGTGCGACTGCAGCGGGGGTTTGCCGCGGATAAGCATCCCAACCCATACCGTGCCCGTACACCCAACGATTATGTTCACTTAACGATTGCGAACACTAAACCGGCGGCTTGTCCAGAACCGCCTCAAGAAGGTGCATCGGCAATTTTCAGTCTTGTGTCCAAAGACGCTTGATGATTTCCATGTGGTAGCAGATAAGCATTCAAACAAGTTGGATGTGCCCTTGGCTGCATTGTTCGTATGGTTTCTAGCAACAAAGTGTACTGTAGAACAGTACTGATTAAGCTCACCTAGTCTTGGCGGAGGTTAGAGTAGACCCAATACCTTTCGAACGCACTCTCCTTTTCTGCGCACATGAACAAGCTGCTACAGACCAGCCTGACGCATATGACTCTTCCGCATGTAAGGTATTATTTGGCGACCAACTACTGCAACGATCTTGAAGGAACGCCTATGCGATATGCGGACGCCCTTCGACTCTAACCCCTCTCAATCACAATAGTTAGACTATGGCTAGTTTGATCGCAGCTGTAGTCGCGGTCGAGTGAGACCCATCTTACACTCGAGGTAGTTCCTGCTCACTCTGTTCGTGCATGGAAAGTGAGTTCGTACGAAGAACCTGGACGATAGAGCGGGGTTTCCGACCAACCGTCTTAACGAATGTCGTGCTCGTATTTAACGGTCTCTTCAAAGTGAGCGGCCCAACGTAAGGTGGGCGGATCTCTACCTGCAGGACATAATGACAAACAAAAGACTGATGCATGTATATACGCCCTGCTGGCAGGAATTGCGTAGCCTTTTGCCGCTTGCGGCCCTTGCATCGTGCTGCATGGCAGATCAACATCACGACTTTACATCGCTCCCTCTTCTTCACTGTTCGTGTGTTCCAAAAGATGCGACCTGTGCTAAATTTTATTTTTAATCACATCCACTTGAAGAGAGTTGTCCTTATCTTACAACTTCGCGATCAGATTGAACCTTTCTTCTCACTTCTGTTGCGCATCCCGAATCACATCATAGCCATACAGCCACTCCTGAAATAGCACATTTGCCATCAGGCTTGAATTGCCGAGATAATCACCCGCCAAACAACCTCATCCCTCATATTATGCTGCGGTCCTTCGTTCATGTGTATGAAGAACCGATTTGTCCACGATCCTCGTTGAATAGTGTGGGCGCGGACTCGTCGTATGTCCTGGAAGAACGCCAGAGCCTCTCCGATCTTGTCTCGGGAACGGACCTTGGAAAGCACAAAGCCCAAAGCCCAAAGCCCAAACATGCAGCATCTTCTATGGCCATTGCAGCGTCTTGCGCAAGGTAAGGCAGCGTTGCATGAACGGCGTCACCGATGACTAACATGCGGTTGCAAGGTTGGATCCAGTCTAACACTGGTCAGAGATCGATTAACCGCCACCTCTCCAAGTCTTGCGGGATGAGTTTCAGAAGTTTAGTGACGCTGTTACATAGTTATGTTAGTGATACTCCAGAACACGTTTCTGCTTGAAGACTAACACAGAGTTCCATTCCGCAAATGGTTTCCGCACATCTGATGCGCTTGCTGGAGCTTTATAGCCGATCATAGAGTTGTAGTCCGAAATGACCATAACAAGATTATTTTTTTCCTTTTGCATGTTGTACTTGATTATACCAATTAGTTCAGTCGGCGAGGTGAGAAGAAGAAGAAGAAGAAGAAGAACATACCCTATGACATGGTGATCAGGACCTAACCACTGTTCAAGGCCCGGATTCGTCACCAGGTGCGCGAGCTCTGGATCCTGGAGCAACACTTTCCTCTGCAGCACTGCACAGAAATAAGTATCGCCAGTCTCGTGTGGTTCAACTTCCTTGCCAATCACCTTCCGCGCGATACTCTTTACGCCGTCGCATACGACGACAAGATCTCCAACAACGCGCTCTCCCGACTGTAGGATCATTGTGCCTTTTTCCGCTCCCTAACCCCAACCCTAACAAAATAACCTACCCTTATAATAGTAGATTCAGCGCCCTAGGATAGAGCGTAGAGGGCGTAGCGGGCGTTGTAGGCGTGTTGTGCTAGACGCATTGTACTAGCAACGCAACAAGAGAGCGAAGAAGTAGAAAAGACAAGGGATAGAGGCAGGGGGCGTAAAGGGGGCAAGCATAGAGGTGTAGAACCTGCGCTAACTTAAGATTCTAGTAGAATTTCAGGCAGTTGCTTAGGGGTAGGCGTTGTAGCGCGTATTGAGTAGGCGCGTAGTAGTAAGGTGCGTTGTATAGGTAATGCAATAGAGAGAAAGGGCGATAGAGAGGATAAGAAAGCCGAAAACAGAGAGGCAGAATCTACGTTAACGCGAAGAACGGGGAGCGAGATCTACGCTAGTTCACAACCGTAGTAGAATTCTAGGCAGTCGCTCAGAGGTAGAAGTAAGATAATACAAGATTACTAACGCGTGACTGCTGCTTGTCACCATACATTTTAAGGAGTACATTTGCTTCCACACAGAATCGGCCAACACGCAGAACAGTTAGGATCTGGCTCACCCTCGTGCTTCTTGCAATCTGCGATCTTGTATTCGACGACACGCTCGTAGATCAAATGATCGGGCCCTTGGTTCTCTGCACAATCGCACCTATCCTCATCAGATGTTGTACCACAGTTTTGTTTATAATCGTCAAAGGCCCTCTGGTCGTTAATCAAAGCGACAACGTATATGCGCTCTCTTGTATCGGCATCGAACTCTTGATGCAGCACCATATTTTCGAATGGCTTGTTGACGATAGCGAATGAGTCGCCGCCTGCATGGGTGGACTGAAGCCTTTCGAAGGCGGCGCGACCAATCTGGATCTCGGGGTGTGCTGATAAAAAAGTGTCTAACTTCGAGGTTGAGCTCTCCTGGCTTGGGGCGACAGCCATCGTGGGTTCCGATCGTCTGGATTCGATCATGTTTTGAGTAGAAAACAGGCCAATAGTAGGATTTCCTCGTAGAGGTAGTATCGTATAAGGTGCTGGATGGAATGAGTGGTATCCCTAGACGGTAAGGACCACTTATATAACGCCCAATGCCTCACATTCGCTTGCCGAAGCTCCGAAGGATCTCTGCAACCTGTAGCCTAAGGCGTACGCTCTTGCGTCGCCCTGCAGATTCGTGTAGCCAGATGATTCAGACTTAGCCGGAGGACCTCGGTGAATTTTCTTTAGACCGAACTCCGGTAACCAATGACCGTTGCCCTACTAACCTCAGCCCTCCAGCAGACCCAAAGGCGACATCTCTATTCTCGTGGACCAAACACCGGTTGGAGGTACACCGTCTGGATATCTTCGGGGCCTAAAACCAAAGGTAGACCAGCCTCTTGCGGAAGTTGCCTTCCTTACCTAGCTAGGCACTAGTCGAATTGTATGATATTGGATCTGCGCGTTTGGGAGTCGAAGCCAGGATACATCGAACTGGGCGAACTTGCGTAAGCTTCTGCAGAACAAACAGGGGTGGATGTTACAGTAAAGGCGCTGTGGTGGGAACGAGAGGGAGGTAGGATCGAATATCTGTTGGGTCGGCTGCCTGCACTTTGCACGGAGGGGGCTCTCGCTAAAGCTATTCTACCAAGGATGACGGTGTGCCGTCGTCGCGACGGCGTGGCGTTCGCCCTGACAACACCAAAACTTTAGCATGCAATGTATCCACCAATATGAGCCTAACTGAGGCTGCGGCCGGAGCTAAATGGAAGTAGAGGTATGTCCAATCCTTTTGGTTGCATCTGCATTTATCATCTGGCCGGAAACTTGGCTCTTCTCTAATTACGCCTTGATGTTGAGGTCGGGCGTACTTGCCATCGCCAAGGAATCCAGGGTTGGCTGTCCGCGGCTGTCAACAACAACCAAAATACACGGTCGTCATCGCACCAACACGTCTTCACAGCCTCATAATCATATGAAAGTTCGATTTGATGAAGCGCAAACGCCTTGGATGGGACAGCTAGTCGCCTCGTGGCTCAGCGAGGCAAAACTGCCTCGAATGTCCATGTGTTCAGTCCGTCGCAAACCCCTCGCTACCCTTCACGAAGCGCACCCCACCTACTCCTTATTGCCAACAATGTGCTGAACGTTGCTCTCGTGCTTCTCCCACGCCCTCTCCTCCGCGAAAGCGTCGTGCGCTCTCTCTCAATCCGCCTACGACACCAAAGCGGTTACACAGATCGACTTCGCGGCCTTTGCAGAACCAATCTCCACAAACTGGTTGTTTCCAACACGACCACAGCTATTCCCGCCTACCTCTCACGAAGGAGAATCTACGCGCTCTCGAACCTGTCGTTCCTCTTGCGGAGGAAGCCAGCCGATGTCTACACCCCGGAACTCGTCACCAGCGCGGAAGGAATCTGCAAGGACACACATGAAGCGATTGGCAGGCTACAACATCACCTTCGACCATGGCACACCATTTCCAGATGCGCTTGCGCAATTTGTGAAAGCACTTGGGATACCTCGTGAGGAGGCACCATGACCTCATGCACAAGCAGTGATCGATACGCGGAGGACGGCAGCGATGGAGAATGAAAGCACTGGGCGCAGGATGATGCAGGGGCATCTCCTGTTCTATGGCGAGTGCCACGCTGGTGGTATACCGGGCTTGACACTCAAAGATCAAGTCAATCTGAACAAGGATCATCTTCCCTCGCCGCCACGATCTACGGTCTCTGACTTGTGGGGTACTCTTCCGCGACCGCAGCCCGACAGCTGCATCGGATACGTTACCACCACAGAAGCGAGGACACACAATCCACCACTGATGATGCCATTCTCACGTGAGGAAAATGACATTGCAGAGTGGTGCGTTGCTCTTCCCCCTTCTTCACAAACGCTCTGGCTAACCTTCGTTAGAGGTACAGTGTTGTCCATCACAGCGACACGCACTTTCCCTTCCTCACTGCACAATGGAAAGCCGCTATGTCTGGCGACAACCAGATCGATGCCCGGCTTCAAGCTGCCCGTGACGGCGCTCTCATCGTCAACTATATGCACCAGTTCTATTCGCATGCGTATCCCGACCGCGGCCCGACCCAGCTCGAAACATGCCATGTCTCTCTCACTACTGAGATGATCTCATCCTATCTCTGGCTCCACTGGTGTGAGATGGACCCAGTTGATGGTGAGGTATACTGTCGGATGGAGCTTATCGAGTCGGCACATTTACACAAGTTGAGTGACATGGCGGAAACGCGCAAAATCCTGCACAACTACATTGATTACGCGATGGGAGAACGTCTGGAATCTATCAAGGCGGCGCTGCGTCCATTTTGGCGGAACCGGCCGGCGAAACGGGCACGGAGGAGACAGTCGCAAAGCTCGACGACTGCGTTAAGTTTGAACTTACAGTTCGACATACCTATGACGCCTTCGAGCTCTAGTCGTGAAGGAGAGAACGCGTCTCTCACCAAGAAGCTCAAGCGGACATGGACTGATATCATGTAGTTAGTGATGTTCTTCCACGCCATTAACATTCTATCCTATTGTACAGGTCCTTTCTACGCATTCGCCTACGATTTAGGCGAGCGAAACACAAGTTGAAGAGATTGAGGTCATCCCAAAGCCATGTAGCGTCCCAGAAGCAAAGACGCACTAGCGAGAGAGCAATAACAGATTGATCACGATCTGTAAAGATGATTTTCAGCTAATTAGCCTAGGTGAGTTTTCTTCTGACTAGCCAGACTATGCTCGTCCTGTCCGAAGTCAATAGATCCACCATCTCCTGGCTTGCCCGCACCAATGGATTCCTTGGTAGGCTATGCTGAATGTACATGTGATGCCGAGAGTCGATGCACAGTGCGATCGGAGAACCTACTGACATTGCTGGGTCGGCATCTTTCTTGACCCTTTCCAATATTTGCGTAGGCTGGACATGTCCTCGGATTTCTGTGCAAATGCAGTCGAGATTGCGCTCAACAGAATGACGACTCCCGAATTAATGATTGACTGGACTCTTTGTCATCTGCAAGTGATCCGACAGCTTGAATCCTCGATTCCAGGCAGGTCTAAGGGGTAGAACAAAGAGCATCGGAGTGATCTGGTAAATTGTAAGGGACCGGCTGCTTGACGCTGTGCCATGGAAAACATGGCTGAGTATGTAACTCCCTATCGTCGCTTGTTTTTCCACCGTGATGATTACTCGTTAGAAAGACGGAGCATGCGATGATGCATGCGATGGTCATGGCGATTGTGAATGCGATGACGGCTGCGATAGCAAATGCGATGGTAGGTGTCATTGCGGATGTGAGATGGCTCTGCGCTAGCTACGTTGTCGCACGCTTGGGTGCGAGTATCGTAAACAGAACAGTTAGAACAGAGTGTATGTGTTGTATTGTTTTCAGCATCTATAATCTGTCGTGTCCGTCCAATGGAAGTATGTGTCTATGGATCTTGCTGCAGGCAATCAGCCTTTGTGCCTTCAAATCTTCTCAGCGCACAATATATACTAGGGACGCACCAGCTAACGTTGAAGAAGTTGTAATCTGACTGGAGTTTCTATACTCGTGTAGCGCCTCAAGCAGCTAGCCAAGTGGGTTCAAGCGCGCTCTGACCCTTATGGCTGAATCAGATAAGCCTCTCTGGTTTACGTTGCTCCGTGTTCCCACAAGGCACCCTGTTGTCTGATTTCTAGCCACTTATATCGCGTCGCATGTCGCGTCGCGTGTCCCACAATATCACATATGCACTCTTCTTCACCCTTCATCTTAATCTATACTATGGCTTCTTCTGTAGAAACTCAGGCGCGACGGGCAGAACTATTTCGAAAACTCGTCGTTTACGTAGGCGAGCCCCATTGCTTCTTAGTCTTTCAACCCTGCAGTGTTGCCCTACCCCTTAATTAGTTCTCGCATTGGCCGTTGGTGGTCCGAGCTTTCGGTCGCCCAGACTTTTGGATGTTCGGCTCGGTCGCGAAGCCCGTTGACAACCTCACTCTTCATTATCATCATACTGTACAACTTTCGCACTTCGTCTATTGGAGCAGCACTACTGTTGGCAACGCATCGATTATCCCCGTTACTCTTGGCTACTTAGGGTAACGCTTCCCGTGCTTTCTCAGCTGCATTGTTTCGTGCACGACCTACAGTCATGGCGCTCAGCATCATTAGGAAGCGCATCGCCTATTATGGCGCAGGCGATCTGATCGCCGCACTGCCGGCCCACGATTTGATGGATTGGGTACCTCATCCTGCAGCAACACCGCCGAAAGCGCTTGTGATTGGTACCTACGACGGACGCGACATCCTTGCCTTCATGAAAAGCTTCGGTGGCAGCCCACCCAGGGTGCAATATTGCTTCAAGCCAGCCAATCGTCGGCTCAATGCATCCACAGCACAACCTCTTACGCTAGACAAGGTGGTGAAATTGCCACTCAATGCGCCGTTCAGGTACAGCGCCGACACCTCTGAGCCGGGGAAGAGCAACTTCGGTATCGTCATTCAATGGTACTTCATGGGCAAAATCGAGCCCGAAATTGACTATGTGAAGTATTGTCCGCGACTCTACAACGCACTGGAGAAGATTGATGCAGAGAAACGTGCTGAGAAGGAATCTGGAAAGCCGGAACCTGAAGAACCCAGAGGCGCGCAAGATCAACGTCCAAGTCACCGCAGCCATACTGGTATAGAAGCAAGGATAGCCAGACAGCTCGTTACCCCAGTGAAAAGCCCAGTGAAAAGCCCATTAGTCAGCATGAGCGACGATGAGCATTCTGATCTGAACAAGCTGCACAGTTACTTGGATTCATATGACGCGCTTTACTTGCTGAAAAACCTACCTGACGCAGACGAGGTTCAGTTCGTGAACCAGGACTTCTTTCTCGATGCCCAGCCAAGAAAGCTCTTTATGGGCCGCCATAAAGAACAAGGCAACGACATCTATGCGTATATGCGAAAGTTACGCAAATTCCACAAGATCGAATTCTATATCGAAGATAAGCGCGCACCTTCGAAGACAGCCATCCGCTCTGAAGACGTTGCTAAACAGCGTATCCTACACCCATTTGACAAAACCTTCCCAAAAGGTACTCACAGCATCGGCCAAGACGAGAAAGCCCGACTCACACTTATGGTAAAGTGGTACTTCATAGCAGCCGGAATAGCAAAGGGTTGTGTGCTCAGAGAAACAAAGGCTTATCCTGAGCGTTTGCGGAGCGCGCTTGAATACATTGCTAAACGGATGGGGGCTGCTTCCGTCAGAACACCCCTCGTTGGGTACGAACGGCAAACTGAGCCTGAGACTACATCAGAAGAGGCAAGCCCAATCATCGATGAAAGTCATATCCAATTCACTCTCGCCGAGGTTACACCCAATCCTTTATCATCGCCCATCACATCTAGAACTACTCCTCCGCGCCCGTCAACTGCTCACGCGGAGCAACTGAATAATCCCTCCAACGCCGTCGACGCTCCAGAATTGCGAGGCACAAAACGCACCGCCGAGGATGCAGAGTTCGAAGACCTCACCAAGATAGTCTCTCGAGTACTCACTGCGGACCAGAACCTCACGAATCAAATCAACGACATCGACAAGCAGATTGAGCAGTTGCAGACGCAACGTAGGGACTTAGTAGAGGAGAGGAAGGATGCGAAGAGGAGGTTCATAAGGCAGACTTTGGCGATTGCATCGAGGACGGATGGATAGAGGTATTGAGACTAGTTTTGGAGTCTGCCGCTCAATACTCCTACGTCTGCTACGTCCTGTTACTCTGGACATACCAACGTAACCTAAAGTCAGCTCAATCTCATGTCGGTTTGCTTTCCGAATACCAGTGCGGCGCTACTTTCACGGTCGAGAGCAGTTAGCAACATACTGCGAACGTCCGATCGGAATCGCATGGCATTCCGGCCGCCAGACAGTGAACATAAGTTGCACGATGCCTTCAAATCTTGCGTGTACACGAGACCCACCCTCGGTACCGTTTACGATGAGTCACCACAACAACATGTCAAGGCCTTTGAGAGGCTGTCATTTTCATTGTGGAGAAGCTCATTCTGAACCTGGAGCGAGTGCGCTGGATCAGTCCCATTTAACCTGCAGATATCACCGTTTACCATGTCCGTGCGCGTGATGCGTGTGGAACACCAAGCCACCCCAAACTTCAACATCACATACCTCCACCAATATGAGTCCAATTGATGCCGCGCTAGCAGAGATAGAATCGCTAGGCTCCCGAGAACAGCTTTGCTACACACGAATAGCTGCTAAGTATAGCGTTGTACGCTTACTCTAACGCGAAGGCACCAAGCTATTATTCAAGCGCAAACAACAAAGGCTATGAACCAACAAAAGCTCAGCCTACAACAGGAGCAGGAGCTTGTACGATACACAGAAACGCTTACAGAGCGACGTATACCACCTACACGAGAGATGATACGGAATTTCGCCTCTACTATAGCTAAGGAGCCCGTGAGTGAGAGCTGGGTTACGCGCTTCATCAACCCACACAGCGTCCACCTTGTTTCGCGCTGGGCAACTAGCATGGACCGCAATCGCCACCAGGCTGATTCAGGGGCTAAATACAGCCTATACTTCAATCTTCTACGCGACAAGATCAGCCAATAAAATATTGAGCCACGTCACACGGACAATATGGATGAGAAAAGCTCCTTAATTGGTATTACCGGCCGATCGAAGCGATTGTTCAGCAGACGGATGTGGGAGAGGAAGGAGGTTACAGCTACTCTCCAAGATGGTTCCCGTGCGTTGCTTGGCAATACATTTTAGTCGATCTTGCGGCTGACGGGCGGGGGGCTGCGGGTAATATCAGTAGCCCCTTCCGTATTCGTCAGTTGCTGCATGTATGCATGCATGAGCTGCGACGTCATGTAAGTTTCGCTTATGTCCAATACAGGGACGTTGAGTTAGCTTTCAACAGCTGATGATGAGGATTAGTAATGTGTGGGTCTTTTCCATTTGTATGGCTGGCAGGCGTTGATGGTTTAACTAGTTTCCTTCGTCACTCAGCGCCAAGAACTTGCCGTAGTGAGCTACAGCTTGAATGGCGAAACCTATGTTCAACGCGGCAGAGGTCACTGCGGGGTATGAGTTCCGCGGAATGTAATAGCTGGAACCGGAAATGCAGTGATGCTGCGTAGGCGCTAGCTAAACGAATATCTCGCGAACATCATACGACTTCGGCTCCTCTTCAGCTTCGGCTGCTACTACGAGGTCAGCCACAAAGCGGGGTCGGGCTTGTAGCTCAAGCTTTACTACGAACGTACGAACGTATGAACTGATGCGAACCTGATCTTCAATGCATTAGCGCTATGTAAAGCATCCCCCCTCTCGTCGATGGCCTCGGTGTTAAGAGATCCCAACCTCCAAAGCTCCATTGATATCGCTGTATAGAAGGCTCTTGGCCATCTTTTGCGAACCAAATTCGATGTTTCTGATTACGTTTCCAACTGTGCCTCGAACCTAGTGCACTCAACGCTTCTTCGCTCATATTGGGGGCGTCAAGTCCCTACCAATCAAACACAGACAAATCAGATTCAGACCCGAGAAATGAGGATATCACGCTCGATAGATTAGGCATGATGTAATGTGGTACCACGGAGCAGTTTTGAAGCTGAGGACGGCTCGTTGACAAGACCCAAAGATCGTTATGGATCACTACTTCTCTTTCTTACGTGCATGGCGAGCGTAGGTATAAATGAATAGAGATTCTTGCGTTCTGGATCTGAGCACACAGAACAGTAACTTTATACCAAACCTTGATTCATACCAAACCTCGATTCAGAATGTTCAGACTCAGTGTGTTCGCTCTACTCCTCCTCGGTTAGTGTTCCAGATGCAACGGCAAGCTTCTTAGCGATTCTTACTGACCGTCTCCGGATGTAGCTTGCTCTATCTTTGCATTTCCCGACCCACAAACGAATGGAAACAGCGCTTGTGCAAAATGGTGTGCAGACAATTTCCCTAATCCAGGAAAGGATTGCACTTCGCTCGCTGCTAAAGGGGGAGGGCCTTGCTGGGAATGCGGCCCCGCGGCCCCTCCCGGGCATAAGAAGATACTGTGTGGTGGCGTTTGTGTAGAGGTAAGTGTACGATACCGAATAGGAACCCTTACATACTAACACTATGGGACTGAAAGTGTAAGGGAGGAAAGACATGCCAGGGCAAGGAATGCAAATGCCCTGCTGAGAAGCCTAACGACTGCTACGGAACATGCAAGGCCTGGGGTACGGACACAGATTGCTCACGATGCGGAGATACGTGCAAAGGTGGAAAGACATGCCAGGGCAAGGAATGCAAATGCCCTGCTGAGAAGCCTAACGACTGCTACGGAACATGCAAGGCCTGGGGTACGGACACAGACTGCTCACGATGCGGAGATACGTGCAAAGGTGGAAAGACATGCCAGGGCAAGGAATGCAAATGCCCTGCTGAGAAGCCTAACGACTGCTATGGAACATGCAAGGCCTGGGGTACGGACACAGATTGCTCACGATGCGGAGATACGTGCAAAGATGGAAAGAAATGCAAGGGCGGAGTCTGCACCAAACCCTGAAAACGCCTATTGTATAACCGTCCGATATAAAAGAGAAGAATGCTTCTTTTGTTGTTTCTTCCCGGCATATCACAAAAGATTAAAAACAAGTACAAAGAAAAGGCGGGAAGCACCTAAAAAACATATAACGACGACTAAGTATCTTCCTTTATCTCCTAGAAAACGTCAAAAGTTAGCGACAAGCAATATTATCTATGGACTTCTATCACTCCTTATACAGAATAAATACAACTCGTCTTTCCTTAACGCTAAGTGTAACACGAGATGGCAAAGGCTGAGCGAGAAGGACGATGATAGTCCCAACATGTTTGCTTCTCTCGCTCGCGCCTTGGCCTCTGAACCTGCTCATAACCTGCGCTCTGCGCGTAAGGAGATGGACAAGAATTATTCTTACTACCTCCGCACCTAGTGTAGTAATACAGAGCCATCCCCCACTATTCTCTTGTAGTGTGAAGCAAATACTATTGCCTATAACTACCCCGTCACAATACTATAGAAAGAAAAGCATACCTGGGCACTTGGTTACTAACGCGTTAAGCCTAGGCCTATAACCTAAACCGGTTATTCCTCATAATCACTAAACGGGTTAAGCCATAACGCGTTAACCCAGATAAAACCCGGATAACATTAGACAGCTATAACCACCTCAAACCCAGTCAATTAGGTCTATATCATCATCTGAGAGCTCTGAGAAGTCTTCATCTATCTCTGGCCCCATCGGTAGGCCCATCCCATTGCGATGTAGAGGCTGGATGTGACCCTCTCGTATCCATGACCCAATGCATTCAACCTTCTCAAGGTTTACACAGGATATACTGAGCCTGTCCCACCGACACGAACGTCTAGTGCCAGAGAATGTTCGTTCTGGCTCCGACGACTCGGCTGGGATAGATAGGATGGATATAGCCATGCGGCTGAGGCAAGGATAGTGATGTCGCTGTTCAATACGGGACCACCATTCAAGGGGGAGTGCTTTCAATGCGAACTATAGGTGCTTCAATGAATGCCCTAAAATCGTCGTCATTTAGCACATTAGTCGGCATTACCTCGATATCCCTCATAAGTAGGTCAAGCTCAACACCGCGCTTTCTAGCCTTTGTCGGCTTAGATGGCGGTGGCATCGACTGGGGAGCAAGAGAAGGGTCTGGCGTAAGTTCTGCCTTAAATTCTTCTTCCCATAATATATAGGCAGCTTCAATAGCAGGCTTCACCCACGTATCTGGCCAGTTCTTGCGGAGATAGGCGGCTCGTCGAGAGGGGTCGAGGAGAAGGGCAGCGGCATAAACGGGGACGTCTTCGGTCATGTTGTAGTATTTGTCGAGGATAAACCAGCCCATTTCAATAGCGCGAAGCATGTGGACGTCGTAATGTTCGGGCTTAGAGTAGTGCTCCTGGTAAAATATTAGTATTAGTCTCTAGAGAATAACCGGCATGGCCTACCTTCTTTCTCTCGTAATGAACAAGAAGAGCATCCATAAGTGGCAGCGATTGTGAGATAGATGACTTGTCTCCCTCAGCATACAACGTCGCTGAAGCAAACGGTTGTAAAAATGCATGGGCTTTGCCTAGGATATCCCAATCAGCAGCTGTGAGCCTAATATCGCCAAGAAGGCTCTCATAGTCCGTCATAAAGGATTTGATCTCCGTTTGCTTCGAAATAGCCCTATCAATGACTAGATACCAGGATGACCACCTAGTACGGTTATCTATGCCTAGCCGAAGATCGACATCTCTATCCCAGATGTTGGCATGAAGCGTTGAATTGCGTAGCCAGACAGCTAGGTCATGAAGCTTGCTGAGGGCAGGAATATGCTGAATGCCAGAGAATTCATCAGATATAGACTAAGTCTACCTTGGGGGCATACGACTTGCAGGATCCGCAAGGCTCCTCATTGGGTTCACGCCTGTTGCGACACTAACCCATCTCGAAAAAGCACTTCTTGCACTGCCTTCACCGATTTGCCTAACAATCGATCTTCAAACTTCCCCACTGTGCTCCGCACAGCTCTCCGTTATTGGCAAGTAGCCGTCTGCGTACCGCTGTGTGGAATGTCTTGTACGATCTTATTTCCACTGCCAGGCCAGATACGCTAGAAAACATGAACAAAGCAGGGTGAACCCAGGTCTGATGTGTACAGTTCAGCTTCAGATTTTCGTCTTCGAACCCAAAATCTGGTGGCCTTTTTGTCATTGTCCAGAGCGTTTGCTGTCGCAGTTAATAATATACTTATCTTGTGTAATTCCGACTCTTCTATGGGAGAGCCCTATTGAGTGGATTATAATCCGTGCTAGAAGAGCACGAAAAGAATACATCACTCCATAGCTTTGAGAAAACTTCATCTGCATTATCGTACGATGTAAGAGCTCCAGTTGGAGCGGTGATTACCGCAATAAGGGCAATAGTAGGCAGATCCAGAAGACACAACAGCTTCCCACTGTTCAGAGCAATTCGGACATCGATATTTGCTTCCGGTCTGCTTTCCGTTGGCTCCTCTCTTCTTTGCCTGAACTTGAACCAAATCCGAAGCAAAGCCAGCAGTTTCTCCCAAGATATCGCAAAACCCCTGCTTCTGTAACAGCTCTGTAATATGTTCGCATGCGACGTCGACTATCAAACTTCGAAGCCCTTGATCGTTCGGCGGGGTGGAATCATATACTTCCGCAATAGCGGGCGGAAAATCGTCCATATTCCAGCAAGTTTTTACTGATTCTTTGAATTTCTGGCTGGCAATAGATTTCAATGCTGGTATGTCGTACTTGTCTGCTATACTATATACCTTGACATTGAACACCATCGGCGAAGCAATACCGGTCGTACTTCCGCTGGCGTCGTAGTCAAATGAGTATAAGAACCGAAGCATTGCCTCGACAGCGGATACGTCATCATCATTCAATGGGATGACTCCCTCCGCTGACTCCTAAATTACGATTCTTAGCGGCGATCTTGCAACGTTGCCAACACCTACCTTCCATTTGCCGTCAAAAGCGTTGGAAAAGAACTTCGACTGAGCACATAGCACGATTTTATGAATTCGAAATTCCTTTCCATCACATGTTATGGTGCCGTCCGATAGCCTTGAAGAGTTGTAAAACCTTGGAACATCAGAATGCGTTAACGCATCTAACTAATCGGGCCACAAAAACACTCACTCCGGAAGATTGTGTAATAAAGGTTCAAAGGGTTCGCTTGTTTGCATTTCGATCAAGAACTGTTACAAGGGAGTAAGCTTAGGAATGACCATGATACGAAACGTGGGAATCTCTGTATGTATAGTGATGCAGCGATAGCCAGTTCCAAGCCCGGCTTCGTCCGGCTTCGAGCTCGAGGTACGTGACTCGATCAAGTTCGTGGTGTGGCATATGTCGACCAATCACAAGGAATTGTTTGCACCCTCGTGGTGCGGCTGATTGATCTCGACGTCATCAACTATATCATACTCTTATTGGTTGGTTGCCTTTGGCCTTATGCACTTCTATAGCAATTCGTGATCTTCTTATAAATGTCTAGATACAATACCGTGCTAATAAACTGTACTAGTAGGAACGAAACCTTCTGCAATGATGTTTTCGGAAATCCTACTCTTGGTATCACTGCGTCGATCGTGTCGACAGGTTGGTGTGGTTTCTGGGCAAGTCGGCATTTCCTACGCACCAAATGTTGGGTGGAGTGCTGCACAGGGCGTCACTATGGTCCAATGAGCACACGCCACGTCAGCTACAGCACCCGGAAATATGGCGCAATACGGATTCGAACGCCCAGGATAGGGGTCTTAGGATGGAGCAGCTGGCTTTCAATCGCGGCAGCGCTGGGCTCAGGCTTTACAAGATCGATGATCGATTTAAGTCTCTGTGATACCCCCCGTTTAGAAACGAGTGTGGGATCCTAATACCTGCGGTCACTTGTTGGAGGCCTAAAAGAAGGTCGAAAGGGTATCCCTTATTGATAACCCGAGCACGGAGCTAACATTGTAGCATTTGCCTTGCTATCTCCCGCAATTGATGGAATGACGAGCGTACAAGTTAGAGGGCTCAATCGGTATCACGCCTAGCTTCCAACGACTGCATATACTCTGACCGGATTCGTGATCGATAAAGTCAGGTGCGGGGTCATGTTGCTTTCTGGATCGAAGATCTTGGCTCCCGTGGGGTAGACTGGGTAGTGTTGAAAGCGAGGTGATACAAGCAGTTGCACATTGCATGACGTCTCTTTATCTTCGTATTTGTGGCAAAATTAATCCAAATTATTTTCACTAGTGCATCATGAATTGTTTTTGACAAAATCAGGCTCAAACACTGTTGCTGTTCAGGCTTCGTTCTCTTTCGTGCCCTTGATAAACTGAGGTGCAGATCTCACTCTTGTAGCTATGACGACGTCATCGCCTCTACTGTTTCAGCCAAACCCCTTCATATGGTGTCAAATGCCTTCTCTCCGAGACGGAAACATACCAGGATTCTTGTTTCGAGTCCACAGAACAAACTGCTATGAACACACATCCCTTTCCAGTGTCATGCCACAGGCTTCTATATAGGATGGGTTCAGAGCTAGGCAAGATATTTTTGCTTGGAGATGATAGGAAGCTGCAAAGATATCGAACGTTCATCTGCGATGGTGGAATTATGATGATCCTGTGGACTGCAACCTGGTCTGCTGGACTAGTTCCTTGCTGTTCGCTCTCGAGTATGGCCTTCACCGAGCGCGGAGCGGTAATCCGGATGGATATGATCCTCCACAAATTACTTTGATGATCATCGACACTCAAGATATGCCAAAAGCCGCCTTTGTTAAGGATCTAGATATCATAGACTTTTTCTCGGTCTATTCGGATCACCATGTTCAACGGAACCTGACCGGCTTACAGCAGCTGCGGCTTGGGCCGATGGGATATCACTTCAGTGAATACCCCAGTCAAGGGTATCTCGAGATAGAGGACAAATGTTTCCAAGCGACATGGTAGAACTTGATAGACAGTGGTTCGTTTCGACTCATGCCTGAGCTGGAAGGTAAAGATTCTTGGGACCAATCGATGAGATCTAAATCTATTGAGTGACCTGCGACTCCGCTCACGCGCACCGACTCTCAATACGAGCGACCCATCTCTAACCAAATGCAGCACAAGCCCTCACCCACATCTCCGTTCAGAGACCTGGAACACGATGCTAGGCTTCGTTGATACCCCTACGTACAAGGAACTTCGGCTGTCGTGCAAATACTTAGCCGACCTTGTAACCCCACATCTTTTTAAGACAGTCAGCTTTGAGTTTACTAAGAGTGGCTGCGCTACGCTGCAGAAAGTGGCTGATCACCCTGTACTTGCATTGTACGTAAAACATCTGGTGCTCGAGAGGACTGCTAGCCTCCGAAACTTTGGAACCCCCAGGAAATGGAGGTGGGCTTTGGATCTGCCGGGTGGCACCAGCAGCAAGTTGGCTCATCCAATTCGTACCGGTGATGCTTGGACCGATGATGCAGGCTTTCTGACACACTCAGAGTGGTTGGCTTTACCGATTTTCGAAAAAGATGCGCTCTACAGGGAATACGAGACGGATCGGAAGCAACACCAAAGACAGAAGGACATACTGAGTCTTTGCGATTCTGCATGCTTGGGGATGCTTCTGCAAGACTTGTGCATTCGGAAAGGTTGTCTGCGGTTGTGGCAAGCGAAAATATAACGGAAATCCTTCTCCGCGCCCTTGGAAGGCTTCGCAACCTGACTGCTTTCACTCATCAGCCAAGTTATAGGTTTAGAAGACATGCAAATTGCAGGTGGCGGAATCTGCGGTTCAACCTGGCAGCAATCCGCGATCAGACTTCTAGTGATGAGGACGAAGACGCAGAGGTTCTGCAGCTGTCAGTCGCTCTCAGTATCATCGGACGAGCATCGGCGCTCCATAAGTTAGAAAGAGTTAGTTTTACTATCGATGGCCCCGCTTTCTGGGGCTGGGAACGACTGCGAAATCTCTGGAACGGACTAGGTTGTGGATAGATTCGCGTTTGTCGAGAAGAGTTCGGCTCAGCGCAAGAGGCGGACAGAATGGACTTGTCGATAGATAGCCGCGATCAGGAAGACGAGCAGCGCCAGAAAGAGTATTACTCGGAACAGCGGTCTATCATGTGGAGCCTATTGCGCAACCTTACGGAGCTTGACTGCTTCGTGACCGAGGATGGGCACAATGGCGCCTTGTCCATCATCGTGGATCACTTGTTCGAGATCCTGTGCTGCGCAGGTAAACTTCAGAAGTTGGGTCTGGGACATCGGGGTCCTTCCCGCGGCAATCGCCCAAGAAACCCGTGGTGCTCAGACTTAGGGCCCTCCGCGCTGCTCGACCGCTTAACCATACGCAAGCCGTGGGCATGCATCAGAAAGCTTCACCTTTCCATAGTGACATACGAAGACACCTTGTTAAATTTCTTGGCCATCCTCAAGAGTACTCTACGCATCCTTAGACTTTCCGAAATCCATCTCGTTTCTCGTGGAACTAGGCGCAGTTCCTGGGACTCTGCTCTTCATAGTATCGGAGCCCAACTGCAGCTCGATGATCTGAGGCTCTTCAGACTGCACGACGAAGTCAAGCAAGACAGCGGCTTGGGTTGGCGTGTGCGCTCATTATTCGATCCTACTTGTGGACCCTGGCGAAGGAACAGAGGGTCGTATCGTGCTTTCTACAAGGACGTGGTCCGGCGTATTCTTCGAGCAGAAGGACAGATTGCGCTCGAGCCAGCGGTATTTCAGCCGCAGGTTCATGCGAAGTTTCCTGGAGAATGTGCCAGCCAGCCGATCAGGAGTGCCTGTGCCTAGGTGTCACGATCCTAGACAGGGACAGCCTAATACCATGGTCATTAGCGATCAACTAAGTCTTGCATTCGGGAAGAAGGGGCAGGAATGGCGAGGCCAGCCCACAACTTCACTTTGAGTCAACCTTGATACGATGTAGCACCAAGGATTGGAGAGCAATCGCATTCGGTTTTGCGTACGAGATCCGATTTTAAGGTATCCGTCGAACGCTAGCCACACTAAGAGATCGCATTGGAACACGGTTAGATAGCTGGAAGCAGGCCTTCTGTCCCACCGTTTGCAGTGCGCTTATATATTCTGCAATGTCGCAATATTGAAGCTGGGAGAAGAAGCGTCCGCCTGTTCTGCCTCTGTTGCTTACATCCTAGTTAGACAGCCTTGTGGTTCGCCAGGTGTTGTGCTAAAGCGTTGTATTTGCTGCTTACTGCAAGTGTGGTGACAAGAAGACGCTAGGCTTGATCGGTCGTGTGGGGCAACACAACCGCTGCCCATCTTCTGGCGCAAACTTCGTTGCGACTGCGTTCGAGGGGAAGGCGCAATCGCTAAGCACTGTACAATACTTGCGTTGCATGAGCCTCGTGCTAATGCGACGTTTGTTTATGGTTGTTGGTACAGCGAGCTATAGATGTCAATTCCAGATGTAATCTCAATTTAGTATTACACTGCATATGTGACAGGTGAGTTTTGGACACCATGAGACATAAAATGCTGAGTTCGGTGCACATCAGTTTCCAACTCGTCAGACTACTCACTACAGAGTACTGTATTATACAGAGGCCGATTAACAACTTTCAAACGATTCACCAGAACCTGTAATGGAAGAGGCGACAGACCTTGGAAAAACATGGCAAGGGCAGTATTCCATATCTCAAAAGCAAAGTCGATGTGTGATCTCGATCCCAAACTATGAAGCATGGCTACATGGTTTTCAGAAGTCTCTTTGTCAGCTATCAGTTGAGTAAAATCCTCCAAAGGCGACTGCGTGACACTGGAGGAAGCTGTGTACCTTTCGATAAGACTTTCCCAATGGTCAAATGCTCGGGAAAATTCTATTGAGTCAACGTTCCAGTCGTTGTACGGTTTGTGATTGAGACGAATCGTGAAAAACTTCCTTACAGGTTGTACGACCTCCCGCAGTATGCCAATGAAATCTAAATCATGAGCCAGAAAACGAGTGAGGTTAAGTTGCATCTTCTGCCTCATTCGATCGGACGTGAATAGTCTGTGTTCACCGCCGCCATTGTTGTTGTTGTTGTTGTTGTTGTTGTTGTCGTCGTCGTCGTCGTCGTCGTCGTCGTCGTCAATCATATCTGGTATTGTAACGTTGGTGAAGGTGTTGGTCGGCGGAATTCTACCCGCGGTGGACGTGGCTTCAACGCTCTGTTGGCGAGATGAAGAGCGTGATCGATGCTGCGAGATGTCTATCCGTGGGTGTTTGTATCCGTCACTTCTTGCCTGGGGTGAGTCTGCTTCCGGACCTGTGCATATGAAGCCGGTAGAGGAAAAGGTGTCGACTGAATCGCTTAAGTTGTCTGGGCGTGCTCTACTTCTGGATCGGCTGCTGGCTGATTTGGTTTCTGCTTCTACCGTCGCTGCAGAACGACTCCTTCGACGTTTCAAGAGAGAAGGCTCGAGACTGGATGTATCTGGAGTGTCACCGCGCTGCATGGGTTCAGACCATTGCGGAAGCGATGATGATGCAGGCACTGATGTGGGCGCCTACGGTAGCTGTTCCATGCGTTCCGCTGTTACTGAAGGAACGCTCTTCTTCTCTTTGCAAGGCGCATCGATCTTAGCCTGTATCAGAGCAGCCATCCAGTACCGCAGGTTATCTCGAATACTGCCGACAACAGTATCTTGTTCGAGGACGCCTGGGCCAACAGCTTCACCTGTCTTCATCGTTGCTCTGGTATCCAGAGTTTGCGTAGACACCCCACCGAGGGCGCGACCCTGGCAGATTGCTCCCGAGTCGTATCTCGGCCCCAGAACCGTCGCCCCATATGCGCGGCCCTAAGCCTAACTCGTCGAGTATACGTGCAGCGTCCTTTTTGAGAAAAGCGCCGCCACACAGCTCTTCATGCCGCATATTCTCGTCGTTCACAAACTTGTTGACCACCTTGTTTACCTGCGTTGCAAGCTCCCGAACTTGCGGGTCCAAGAACACGGGGAATGGCATGCGGTCATTCTCTGCGACAAGCCACAGCCTCCGGATGTAGCACTTGGGGTGTTCCGCCTCGACATCGGTAAACCCAAGCAGACCATGTTTCTCTGGCTCGGTTGGCATGTTGTCTGTGCTTTGTCCGTCTTTGGGGTGCTTTGTCCAAGCATGAAGAATACGGTTCGAGTCGAGCGGCATCCCTCGCCAAAGATCGAAAGTATTCAGCTCAAGATCTTGCCGGCAGTCTGAACGCCGCGCTGCTGCTACGTGACGATCACGGAGATTTGGCGGCACCACGAGACAACGCGCTTGCAAGAGAATATGTTTGCGAGATACAGTCGCTTAGGATGGCGTGTTTTCCACGATTGCCGTCGTTGGTGCGCGCGCGTTGTATGAGACAAACAATCCGAAGCCCAGAAGCCCGCTCAGCTTGGCCCACGGCCGAGCGTTTGCCGCTGCGGCCTATGTCCGTGCACATGATGCACAGATCCACACTGCATACTTTCTCAACCTAGTCCCTGCCAGCCCATGGAGCTATACGTTATAGCAGTTGGCGTGGTACGGTGATAGTCGCGACTTGGCTGTACTACACACACCCGCTTCGTATTGCAATGCTACTTCTCGCCATATTGTTCCATCTGGCGCAGTTGGGTTATCTATGCATATCTCTAAAAATACAGAACCGTGTTTCACAGCGGCGCCTGCGCGTCAACGTTGAGCGAACAACACCGTGGGCATCAGCTGTTCTCTACCACAAGACCTTATCGCCAGGGGGTATTGAGTCGCGCTCTGCAGTCGACGCGAACGTTGATAGGATCAAACTCGTTGCCATCTTTACGTTTTGAAATGCTGCAACTTTCAAAAAGAAAAAGAAAAAAACCGCAAGAACATCGAGGTGGCTCTGCTGTTCCCAATCACATCTTGGGATCAAGAGCATCACGGCTTCGAAGGCTTACGCTGCGACTAAGACGCAGAGATTAAGGGGACAGATTGCGCTAGAGCCGCCTCTGCACCGGGAACAATGCAATCGCTGACGTTGCCCACTGGTCATCGCAAATCCCGGTCGCCGAAGCGCCAGTCGGCCTCCATTGGGTTGAACGCATTGTCGACCATGCCTATCGTGCGTGTCCGAAAGACCCGGAAGCAGCCAATCAGAGGACAGGGATATCATCTTTCCTGACACCGTGCTTTGTCTCATTGGTGGTTTCTAGCACACAGGGTTTTCCGTCATACAGGGAGGCACTTTAGGTGAGGAGCCTGAAAGCGTTGACGTTTTTGATCGCTTTGTCGTAAAGTAATGGCGTGCACGAACTACCGACGCTTGCCTGTATCCGCCAAGGCACGGCAGTCAGAACGACTTTGTACCATTTTGTGGCATACGATACAGGGAACAACGAGTGGCTTCCAGCTTGACACCATGATGACACTTTAAACCACAGAGACTTTGCTTGATGGGCTGTTGTTTCGTGAGCGAGTATAATCGAGAGACATGACCGCCTCTTGGCAAAATGACCTCCGCTTTGTTGGCGGGGCAACGGCGCGCAGGCGGCGGTCGTGCACTAGGAGTGTAGGCGCCCAAAACACAGTGGCGCTCCCACACAGAACTCTCACGACTCTCTCTTACCACGGCTGTCAAAGCGACTCTGTCCATTACCCTAAACATCTGGTGCAAGTATCGTTTTCTATGCTCATGCAATAGGCATATTCGGGTGTTCGTATTCTGCCGACGCAGAACGCGACAGACGAACCCACTGCAGCGAGCTGGCGGTCGGAAAGATCTTGTCGCCACGACATGGCCAAGGAGTCGCCAGACTATAAGGTTCTGTATCTACAGGAACAACGCAGGCGCGAGGACGAAGGACGGAAGCGTGAAGCAGCAGAGAATGCTCAAAAAGAAGCGGAGGCAGCACGGGACGAAGAACAACGCAGGCGCGAGGAGGCGGAGCAAGCTCAGGAAAGAGTTACAGAGAAGACGCGCAAGACAGCCCTTCCCGAGTTCCTCGATGCCTGCCACAACCATCTCCACTCCGGCCTCACCGTCCAGACCGACCCGACCCTATCCACGCAAGGCAATCCTGCCAATGCAAACAACAAGCTTCGCCCGGAAAGGGTGGTCCTATGGACCGACTTCCCAGCACGACAGGCGACCAGCTGGAACGATCTGATGGAGTCCGGCTTCGCGTCCGAACGGCATTTCACGTCGCTACACACACTCGAGGAGACGGGTGAGGCTGTGCGGCGGCGGATGATGAGCTCGGAGCTGGACCTGAACCTCTTCCAGCGGCACACCGTCGAAGACCAGGTATCCCTGATCATCCAGGGCATGCACAGCGACCCACGACTGCGGCGCAAGTTTGGGCTGCAGGGCTCGGTGAACTTTGAGAACCACGCCAACACGCTCAGCCCGGAGTCGCAGCTGGAAGAAGACATGGAGCAGCTGACGGTGTCGGGGACCGGGCGACGGCGGTCACCACGCCTGCAGGCTAAAGCGAAGGAAACACGGCCATCAGGCTCGACAGATGCGGCAGAAGCGGAGGACGCTGGTCGCAAGAGCACAGCGAGCTCGTCGCGTCCTCGGGCCGACCAGTTCTGCGTATATAACACAGGCACGACTCGAAGCGCTCAGGACCACATTGCGGCCTTCATCCTGGAGTACAAGGCGCCGCACAAGCTCCCGCTCGGCTACATCTACGAAGGGCTGGGCGAGATGGAACTCGACGAGGTAGTGCAGTGCCGTGACGACGAGACGCTGAGAGACCGCTTTCGCCGGCTGGTCGCCGCGGTCATCACGCAAGCCTTCTCCTACATGGTCCGGATCGGGGTGGAGTATGGGTGCGTGTGCACGGGCGAAGCGTACATCTTCCTGCGGGTGGGAGACGACCCCAGGACGGTGCACTACTTCCTCTCGGTGCCAAAGGGCGACGTGGGAGAGACGACGGGGTGGACAGCCGGCTCGGAGGGTGCGAACCGGTTGCACTTAACCGCGGTGGGTCAGATGTTGGCCTTTACCCTCCAGGCGCTGAAGACACCGCCGCGGTCGCAGCGATGGCGGACTAAGGCGGCGGCGCAACTGCACAGCTGGGAGGTGGTGTATGACGAGCTGCTGGACGCGATCCCCGAAGGCACGACGCAGTCGTCGGAGTACCAGCCTCCAGAAGACAACAGCTTTCTTCGCATGTCGCCTGTGCAGCTGCGCGGCGGAAGAGCGAAACACAGCTCGCCCAGCTGCCGGCAAGCGGAGCAGCGGCACGAAGCCAGCGACGACGAGCCAGAGTCGGAGCCTGATCCGGACACGCCGAGCCGACAGCTGTCGTTGTCGCAGCATTTCTCGCGCGCGCAGAAGACACGGGCTAGCCCATCAAGCGGTCGCGAGCGCGAGCGCAGGCGTGGCCAGGGAGCAGAAGACGACCAATACTGCACGCAGGAATGCTTGCGTGGGCTCGCGGAAGGCGGTGTGCTCGACAGATGTTGTCCCAACATGCGAGACCACGGAGACAAATACCATCAGATCGACCAGTCAAGCTTCCTTGACCTCATGCGTCGACAGCTTGCGGATGACCTGGACACGGATTGCAGTCCCGTGAGCATGCCCGGGGCGTGTGGCGTGCTCTTTCGCGTCCGCCTGCGATCGCACGGATACGTTGTGGCAGCGAAGTGCACACCCGCCTACTTCGCCCATCGCCTGCGATGGGAGGCGTCTATCTACGAGCGGCTTCAATCCATCCAGGGCATCCACGTGCCGGTGCACCTGGGCAACATCGACCTGGAGACGCCGTACTTCTACGAAGGGATCGTCGACCTTGTGCACATGATGTTTCTCAGCTTCGGAGGCCATCTTATCAGCCAACATCTCACGACGGAGAACAAGGAATTGGTCAGCGAGCAAGTAAGGCTGTCGGCCGACGCGATTCACAGGCTGGGAGTGCTGCACAGGGACCTGATGCTACGCAACATACTGTGGAACGAGGAGACTGGGCACGTCATGGTGATCGACTTCGAGCGAGCAGAGATAGAGCAGCGGACCGTACTAGGTGCTATCTCGGTCAACCGCAAAAGGAAGAAGCCGGCAGAAAGCTTGGGCAAGCCAGGGCAAAGAAAGCCTCCTGCATGCACACTGGAGATACGGCGGGCGATGTTTGAGCTGAACGGCATGGCACAGTCGATTCGATGCGGGTGATGCATGCTCTTGGCTTGAACGCGTCCATAATTCGAATGACACGTGCATTGTCAGCTTGGCATTCGTCGATCTCCTTGCGCTCCTGTAATCGCCTTTGGTCCCTCTCTGCCATCTCTTCTCGTGCCGATTACGAGCCTTTCCCCTCTTGCTCGATAGCTTTCTCCCGTCCAGTAGCTCGTGTTCAATAGCTTGCAAAGCTTCTACCTCTTCACAGCTTGCTGTGCATCCAATCGCGCACCCACTTCCTATTCGAGGAAGTACATCACCACTTCTCGCCGCCATACCGCTCAAAATATGAGCCATCAAAGGTAGCAGCAGCTGTTGACCCCTCTTTCGGGCTTTGCTTAGAGCTACACTGGTGTTATTGCCTTCTTACTGGAGACTTTATCGGAACAACGCCGACGTTATGTGAGTGTACACCCGTAGCAGGAAAGGCTTTTCGACGCTCACTGTGCTGTAAAATTATTCACATAGGTGTTCCAGAAGACATGTGGAAATTCGCTTCTGCTGAGGAAGGCCCATTGCCGACTCTTCTATGTGCGAGAATGGTGCTGTCCGGTGTAGATTCCCATAAAAGGCTTAAGGTAGACTTAATCCAAGGTCTATTGCGTGTGGGTAGCATAGGTTGACACATATGATAGCGGTCTGTCATTAACACAGTGGGTAATAGGGTTTATGATAGCACAGTTCTTACCACGATTGGTACAAAGTAGACGCCACTTTCTCCGAGCTTTAAGCTCAGTGTAGCGGTCAGATACTTGCTCCAGCGATGTCAGTCACATGTCGTTGTTCGTCCCACTACTGTTGTAGCGAAATCAACTGAATGCTTCTTGGAATTTCCCCAACACGTCAGGATTTTCTGCACAGCTCCTCTACTTGCCGCATGCATTACCCCTAAAGAAAAAACCGTGCTATTCACAATCATGTAGGCTGGAAGCGTGACTCACTCATAATCGTCATCCTATGGGTCTTGAGACATATCGGCCTCGTAAGTATCGGCTGGGCTGCCACATGCGATGTAGTCTGGTGGTATGTCACAAACGACGAGTGACCCGGAATGAATAATGGCACCGTCACCAACTCGCACTCAGGCTGCTAGACGCAGCAATCACCAATATACACGTTCTCGTCGATGTCGACACCTTTAGCGACTTTGAGCCTGCAGCTTGTCTTCAATGCCTTCATATTAGTTGGTGCCTTCGAACTCGTAATGATAACACACACGCCGATCCTGGTTTTTCTTCTAACCACTATTCTGGCTGAATTGAGTGATCGAGGATTAAGCCCGATGATGACATTGGCGCCAATAGATACATTTTGGCCGTAATCGCAGCGACACGGCGTGACGACGTGTACATCACTACCGAGCCGACCGCCGCCCAGACTGTCTCCGCAACGAGGCTGGATGCAAGCCGCTTCTATAGCCGTTCTGAAATAGCACTCGCGCATACGCTGCACGACTTCGGGTATCGCATCGACAGTGTTGTTGAAGTGATATAGCATAGCTGCGCATTGCTTTCGATCATCAACTGACTGAGTGGCGTAGGACATGAAAGGCTCTCCATCTAACATCTTCTGCTTCTCATTTTTAGGAGAACTCGCTGCTTGCTCACACCAAGATAGCGATGGCTTTGATGGTACAGTAATCGTGATAGCTGACAAAGAAATCGTGATGACTGCGTTCTTTGTTGGTATGTATCAGGTGCTACAGCAGAAAGGATGGATGTGCTAGAATCCATAGTTTGCGATGGCTGGTTATATACGCGTGGCTTGTGATACACCAAAGATAGGATTTGGATAGGGTATCACCCAACGGTCTTCGTTCGATACGTCTCTCTCGTGGACGTGTACAGGCGCAAGCGGATATAGAAGATGAGGAGGAGAATATGGCTGCTCTCTTGGTTGCAATACGTGGAAGAGATCATGCCTGTCCGTCTCTCCGCTTGATGCAGGCAGTTGATACTCGCGTTCTTCGATAGTATCGCCGCCGTCAGTGTCTGCACTCTAAGTGTCAGTGTGAGATTCTTGGTGAATGCCGCGGTTGCTAGCAAGGCCAGGCTCGCTGTTGAGTATGTATGCAAGGTCGTAACTGCGTGATCTGTTTTGGGACTGATGTGTATCTATTGGCTCTGGCGTTTGATCTGATAAGGAAGACAAAGATGAAGAGGTCACGTTCTTTCGTAGTATGATGTTGTTCATGTAGCCTTGGCAGGTCTTGACCCGCTTCATAGGTGGTTTGTTCCTCCTCGGTTCGACTTGGGCAGCACCATTCATTGGCTTTGTTGTTACTTTTCGCTCTATGATGCTGCGATCTGTCCTACACATAGGAATGTGTGGTTCAGAAGCGAGTGTTGCGTTACTGTAAGTCGGCCTCACTGCGCAAGCATCGTGATGCTGTAATGACTGGATGTCGCGCTGAGATACTTCGTGGGACAGGGCAGTCCATCGCTGACTATACCTGTGCTCATCTACCAGGAGCTGTATGTGCTGCGGTGCAAGCTCCGTGCTCTGCAGCCTTTTCTGGTTCATGGACAAACCACTACAGCTCGCAGTTGCGGAAGGCTCACGCGGTGGTCGTCGAACCACAACCAGTTCATCTGAAAACTGATGTGCTCCTTCAGGGGTCGATCGCGGTGCCCCACTAGGGCTTGTTGGGGATATGTCTACACTGTCGATTATGGATGAGGCGAAGCAGCCGACAGTGCGGCAACCGTTCTTGTATCGCCTGGACGCATAGTCCTGGTCAACTTCCCCACAACTCGGTGGCTTTGGGGTTGGTGAAACACGGGTAATAGAATCAGTCTGCTCTCTACCAATAGTGTCCATACTGTTTGCCACACGGACTTGCTGTTCCCGTTCAAGTATCGTCTCAGGTTCTCTGACGCTCCAATCAGAAGTCGCCGGGTCCCAAAGACCTCCAGTGTCAGCCTCCAAGAGGTTGTTTTGCTTCAGAGTATGGCGTGCACAGGCTGTTAGAACCGCCGCAGGCGAAGGGCACGTTTTGGCATCTCTGCTCCCAGCTAGAACATCCAGACCCTGCTTGACAAATGCCTGCCCAGCTGTAATGTTTGTGTCTAGTCTCAACCCTACTTGGGTGGATAACGCTGAGGGTGAAGTCAGTGCACAGTCTGTTGCTGCAATAGGTAGAGTACATGCACGCGTTCGACGATGCTGCAGGGTGGATCCGTTCTGTTTTGCGGATAGTGACTTCGACCGCTCGGACCGTGTTAAAAAACTTGAGGTCTCATCGCTCACGTCGGGCTCGGCCAGTGCATGTCGTGTCGCGGTGCGTTGAGCAGCGATAGTCTCTTTCCAGTCTGCTTCTAGAGCCGGAGTGACAAAGTTGTGCGGTTCCCACGTCGACTCATACGGACGTCTCGTTCCTGGATCGATGCCCTCCCATTCGACCAGATAACGCAAGCCATTATCCTTTAGGATCCTTTTCGCTGCCCAGTATACTTCACTAGCAGACCCGTGTACTCGAAAGGGTTCAGATGCATTGGTGAGGGTGAGCCGTGTTGTTCGACGTCGCTTGCTTCGGGCGAGGGTGGGGGTGTTCGAGGTCCGTTTTCGCTTGTTTGCTGTTTGCTTCGAAAGCATTTCGCGATATGACACTGGGTAGTGATGCAAACTGGCCAGACTTCTTGCAATCGGCTATGCTGCTCGGAGATCATACATGTGTGTGTGTGTGTGTGTGTGTTCGCTTTATATATTTCCTGACGCCATCTCTGCTTTCGTTGCGCACGTTCTTAGCATTTGGATGGGCTTCGGAAGCGTAACGCGCCAGGGCGCAAGCACAACGGGCTTCCTGGTCGGCGTCAAGGAACGGTACGTGGAACTGGCGAGCGGTGCGACTGGGTGACGTTGCACAGGAGCGTTCCGCAGCGAAGACAGGGCAATATGTCGCGTGGCGCTGTGAAGTCGAGGAACTATCGCTGTCATGCTCAGTAGCTGGTCCGCTTGGACTCACCAGCGGCGCCGTTGCCAAGACTACCTTGTCCGTGCACCAAATGCGCGGAAACCCAGTATGCGCCACTTTTTCTCAACAACACACAACAACAATGACTAATCTCGAAGAAGCGCTCGCAGAGTGGGACTCAATACTCTCTGGCGACAAGGTCTTGTGGTAGAAAACAGCTGATGACCATGGTGTTGTTCGCTCAATGTTGGCGCGCAGGCACCGCTGTGAAAGGCGGTGTTCTGTATTTTTTAGCGGAACCCAAGAACACGGCCCAGAATCGATACTTTCTGAGAAATTACTGGTACGATGCGAACACAGCAAGACAGAATGTTTCAACCCGCAAGCTCTTCACGAGAATGCTGCAGGCTGCATGCGGCACAGTTGGTGTGGTTACACAGCAGCAGACAACGCAACAATATACCACGGCAGGACTGCATGGCCCCCACACCTCATTCTCGTGGCAGAACGCGATAAAGATTTAAGAGGTCGATAAGGGCGCGGAGTTGTCACACTAAGATCACATCAACCATGGCGATGGTCAAACCCGAAATCGTCGAGACGCCCGAAGCAGTCGCCAAGCTTGTGAACAGGCTTACCTCTATCTATGGAAGTGGATATAAGACGATTGAAACCTCGCCAGTTGTATACATCGATCTCGAAGGGGTGAATTTGTGTCGCGAAGGAACGATCTCCATCTTGACCCTTTTGGTCCACGAGAGCGGTTTCTCTCAACATACCTACCTGTCGCACGGTTGGGTGCGGGTATTGTAGACAGAATAGTTAGAAGAGAGTGTATGTTGTATTGACTGTAGCATCCTAGCTGAGCTTATATAAAGGCCGTCGCACGGCGTTATTAGTAATGAGGTTCCTGACAGCGCTTGGCCTGCGACACTACCTCATCGATGTGTACACCCTCGGTGCACAAACATTCACCACAGCGGGTACGGATGGGCCAACACTGAAGGATATACTCGAAGATCCTGATATTCCCAAGGTGTTCTTCGACGTGCGCAACGACTCCGATGCGCTGTTTGCGCATTATGGTATCGCCCTACAGAGCGTGGAAGATGTGCAGCTCATGGAAAGCGCTACTAGAAGGGACATGTATTTGAGAAAGCATCTGAGCGGATTGGCCAAGTATATGGAGAAGAACATCACTGTGGGCAACTTAAGGCGTTATACAGCTTGGCTGGACAATAAGATCGCAGGCGAGAAGCTGTTCAAAGCTGAACACGGCGGATCATATGAGGTCTTCAACAAACGGCCTCTTCCTGAAGACATCATCGCCTACTGCGCAGGCGACGTTCAATGCCTCCCTGAACTTCGTAACAAATTTTGGGGTACGAGATCCCAAGAATGGCGCGACCTGGTGCGCGAAGAAACGAAGAGACGCGTTGCGTCCACCCATATGCCCGACTATCGACCTTATGGTAAAGATAAGGCGCTGGCTCCGTGGAATGATGAGCAGAACAAGGTGCTGGATAGATTGTACTGGGCACCCCGGTTTGAAGACTACACCGACGACGACGATGACTACGATGAGTTCAGCAACGCTGCGGATGACGGTGATGACTACTACTAGGTTGTTAGGACGACTGAGAAGATTGGGCATATAATCAGAAACAAGGCCCCCTTTCTTAAGATATCGAGAGGAAAGTTTCCATAGGCGTGCCGAAGTGGCGATTACACATGAAGCTGGACGTATAAGCGGAGGTGTCAGCGGAAGCCATGATGGGTTGAACATGTAGGACGAAGTGCAATCTTCCGCAAGCGTAACATGACCGCGATATCCAATACTGTACATATCTAACTTAAAGTTTTTATATTTGTTGCTGCTTAATTACTTCTGCGCACCTCTTCCTTACATTCTTTTCTCACTGAATCTGTTGTTGTACGTTGTAGAGCTAAGCGAGGCGCAGCGTTGGAATCGCGCGGTCATTCTGCATAAAATGACTTCTTTAGATATCATCTAGCTCGTTAGATAGCTAACTCCAAGTCGCCTGTCCCACTCCCTTGATCCCATTCCTCGTTTCTTATCGCAGCTTATCGCTCCCACCCAAATCTGCTTAATCCCACTGGAATCAAGGTCGTCCTCTTGGGTAGATTAAGCATCATGCTCACGCTAACCGGAAGTAGTCAAAAGGATGAAAAGCATCATGCGAACATTCTACCCTTGCATCGTCATCAATAGAGCGCGGTCTCGATAAGCCTTCCGCAGAATTTACCCTAGCGTAGATTAGTGACTAAGTCTGGGTAGCTATGTATGACTTTCGTTGACGTTCTCGAAAGACTCATCGTTTTGACCATGTGAATTACGACCGCAAGAGTAGCACAGTTTGCGTATATAAACGCGGAGGATGCGCTCTTCCACGACATGGAATGACGATGTCGATCCTCCATCAAGCAGATCGTCAAGAGACATTGTCGCCCTATAGGTGAACTCAACTCCTTTCAATATGACTACATCCATTCCCAGTCCACCTACGCCAGTCGCGCCACTGGAGAAGACTGTCACCAGACCGAGCGTTCCGTTGCCAAAAAGCCTTACAGAGCAAAATATCATGAAGGAGCGCATCTCGTTCGACCCAACGGTGCATCTTAATTACAAAACCACTCCGGGAGTGATGACAATGAAAGATATAGGATACGAAGGTTATGGGATCTCTCCAGTTGCCGTATCAGAGCCGTTCCCGCTCTTCACAGAGGATGCTATCAACCAAATGCGCGCAGAGGCTTTCACGCCGGAAGTTCTGGATAACTGCCTAGTCTCATCTAGTTTCGCGAAGCATATGATTCGAGCGTATGCGCCGAAGTACGCGACATTTGCCTGGGAAGCATGGCACAATGAGAGAGTGCAGGCGATTGTTTCTGATATTGCTGGTGTAGAGCTGGTACCCACCCTCCCCTGCGACGTCGGCCACATCAATGTCTCATTTGGCTTGGATGACAAGTCGCAGCCAGGCGCTGACGATACATCTGCATTCAAATGGCACTTTGACAGTACTCCGTTCGTCTGCGTCACCATGCTTTCGGACTGTACCCAGATGATTGGAGGGGAAACTGTCATCAAGACAGCTTCGGGTGAGATCATCAAGCTGCGAGGGCCAACAATGGTGAGCTTCTCGCCCTCGTTGATATTCGTCGAATCATCGGCATTGACTTCTGTCTAACAGGGAACTGCTGTGATCATGCAAGGCCGATACATTGAGCATCAGGCACTGAAAGCTTTCGGCGGCAAAGAACGCTTGGCTATGGTGACAGCGTGGCGACCAAAGTCGCCGTTCATCTCAGACCAGACGGTGCTGGCTGGTGTTCGCGGCATTACAGAGCAGAACTCTCTTTACTACTGGTTCTGCGACTATCGATTCGATAACATGGAGGCCAGATTTCGAGAAGAGCGACGCAAGATCCTTGCGCGTCAGCGTGAAGGACTAGAGTTCGACATTGATGCCACTCGGGAATTCCTCGAGGAGCAGCAGAGAACTATCAAGCTACTTCTTGACGAGGTTGTGTATACTTGATGAGTAGATAGAAGTAACACAAGTGATATGCGCGTGTCTTTCTACTGTCGGTTTTCCCATGACCCGAACTCTTCGATATTCTCAAGGCTGATCGCGACTCCCTTCTACACGGATGCGCCACACGTGGTGGCCATCAGCCCCAGGTGCAAGTCGTGCCATAGTAAACAAGCGCTGGCCACGTAGGCTGACTAGGTAAGCGTCAGCACCTTCGTGCTGCTTGTCATTGCACGGTCGGAGCGCCACAGATTAAGCATTGAAGGAACCGACGAACTGCACTTGCACTTCGCTCGTACTTGGCTGTGCCTCGGATGTTGTGCACCCACATACACTTGCAATTCCCGCTTTTTGTATGCCGCTCGTCTCTTATCCAACACCAAGCTGCTGCCAGCACTACTGCGGCACGGTTTTTGTCATGAAAGCCTTGCGCTAAGCCAACGGATCCTTCACAGCGCCTCCAGCCGCTATTGAGTCATGTCACGCTGACCCTCGCTTATGGCGCAAGGCGAGTCAGGGCAGTTGATGGTAAGCAACTCAACCGGTCAACACGTCCCGGATGTTGTCCATAGGACGTGGCGCAGCAATGGTGTCTGCGTCTCCTAGCTAGAATGGGGCAATTCATGCGCCCTTCAGCCTCTTCACAGACTTAAAGTATGCCTCTCTAGATTACGCGGATCTTCCATGGAACATAGATAAATACTTCAACCTGTTTCAAACCTTTTCTTCTATACTTCAGTAGTACTCTAACAGCAACGTCAATGACAGCAACAGAAAAGAGCGTACACGTCAAGGCGTCACAATCTCCGATGAGAGAGCAAGATGATGACAATTGTCCGTCAAACCTGGGAAAACAGCAGTCGATACCGACAAACGATATCGATCCTGAAAAGTTGATGAAACTCCTGAAACGCAATCTCGGGGCAGGAAACTATAATGTATATGTGAGTATGACTCAGCGGGCACAATATACAAACGTTTTGGTTGAGAACTGACTAGCATGGAAAATGATGCACAACTGCTACCATATTACCGCGCAGCGAGATCTGTTAGACGTAAGTCGGTACTCGTGCCGGACAAAACCCAGTTTCTAACGTGTATTAGACGGAGATAGATGAATGCCGAGAGGTATCGTAGATAGGATAGCCGCTTGCCTGCCTAGGAAGATATGGCACATGACAGCCTCGCACCGAGCCCACGGATCCTCAAAATGTTTACGGTGTGGTCAGCCCTCTCCGCTGTCGAAACCAACTGCGCCAATCAGTCAGCCTCCATTAATTTCACATCGTTCTGTTAAATGTGATTTGTCACTGTTGAAGCGCTACGACAGTCTTCGATGTGACTTGTGTTCGATCGTTCTCGCTAGAAGATACTGCCGCCAGCCTCGTCGATATTCACACCACGCGGTACCTAGGACAGACAAATAGGATTATGGCGAACGATGCTCTATCTCATCATGTGGCAGGAACTAGAAAAGCCCCATATTCGACTGACAACTCGGGTCGACGTTGCGCTGAGGCTCTTGCACCGGAGTTTTACAGGCCATCCCAAACATGTCTTTTGGGAAGATTCGGAATCTGGGTCTTGAAGTACGGCTGTATTGAGTGGCGTCTAAAGGACACTTACAGTGTTGAACACACTCTGCGTATACGAGTTGTGATTGAGGAATAGAACGCAATTCATGATTACTTGGTTTATACATAAGCGTCAGAAGAAACACCACGGGCTAATACATGCCTTGCTTTATCCATGACAGTCAGCAATGATCTGTAGGATAGATGCTGCCTGGTCGCCCATAGACCTCGTGAAGCGTTGCGGAAAGAAAGCAACCATTCAGTCACACCATGCAACCTAGCTATTCGCTACGCAGCGACTAATCAGCTCACTTAAATCACAGATTTTGTCTAAAATTCGAAAGTTGATTGGCCAGTCCTACCACACAGGGTGTCCCGTTTCGCAAAGACGGACTTTAGCATCATATACTAGGTCGATTCTGCTGTAAAAAGGGCCTCTTCCGTCACCTCATAGTAGATGGGCTTAACAGCATTAGAGCAGGCAGACTGCAAAACGATGAACAGAAGAGACCTGTACGGGTTTGAATTTGCGGAACTGGATCGAGATGCGCGCAGCTATGACTTACAGAACGAGCACTTAGGCTCTTCTTGTAGCATCCGCTTAAACATTCTCCGCGACTCCGGCCACGGGTTTGTCACCTTTCCGCTCTCGTTCTTGTACCAGCTGCTGTATTCCGGCTTCGACCACACAGCAGAACGAGCACTTAGGCTCTTCTTGTAGCTTCTGCTTAAACATTCTCCGCGACTCCGGCCACGGGTTTGTCACCTTTCCGCTCTCGTTCTTATACCAGCTGCTGTATTCCGGCTTCGACCACACAGTTTTCTCTAATCTCTCGTCCAGCCATGCCCGGTATTTATTTGCAGCGTCCTCAGATACCTCGATAGTACGGGCATTGATTTGCTTTTTCCAACGCAGACATTTCGAGATATAGGCGATTTGCAGCTCCTTCATATCTGGGTTACTGCCGGCCGGGTTGAAGGTGTTTGGCCCGGCGATCATGAAGAGGTTCGGATAGCAGTGTACAGCGAGGCCCATGAAGGCTTGGGGGCCCCCGGCCCAATCTTCTTTGAGCGAATGTCCATCGCGGCCTTTCACGTCTATTGATAGCAGGAAATCTGATGCCTTGAATCCCGTTGTGAATATAATCACATCGGCCTCGATAGCCGTGCCGCTTTTAGTCTTGATTTCGCCGCTACCCACAGAGGCGATCGGCTCTGTGATCAGGTGAACGTTTTTTTTGTTTAGCGTGGAATAGAATTCATTGTCGAAAACAATTCTCTTGGTCCCGATAGGATGCGAAGGCATCAACTTCTGAGCGAGTTCCTCATCGCAGACCTGGCGGCGTAGGTTCCGCCTGGCGTACCATTGAAGGGAACTGCGCAACGCACTCGAGCGCGCTACAGGCGATAGTAACATATCCGCACCATGACAAAGTATGCTTCTGTATGCGTCGTGGGCGCCCGGAAGTCGAAGGAGCAGGCGTTCGATGCGGCCAAAGTCAGCATCGGGTTTCGGGAGCACCCAGTGCGGCTCACGCTGGAATATGGTGCAGACTTGTCAACAATCAAGCCAATCAATCTGAGCACCCCAGATTGAATTGAATTGATAGCTCTTTCAAAATAAGTAGATTGAATTGATAGGATTGATAGAAGCTACCTTCCTAAATAGGTAATTAGCTAGCCTAACTAAGTAAAAGATCTACAAAAATCTTCAGATTGGCTTGATTGATGCAAAAAAATCTCGAGATTGGCTTGATTGAATGAGCAGATTGATTCGAATCAATCAAGCCAATCAATCCAGATTGATTGTTGACATCTCTGATATGGTGAGCTCGGATGCAACCTTTGCCAACTCGGGCAGCATCTGCGCTGCGCTGGATCCCGTCCCGATCACGCTGATATGCTTGTCATGCAGATCGACATTATGCTTCCAAGTGGCAGAGTGGAACTGATCACCCATGAAACCTCCCATGCCGGCTATGTCGGGGGTATATGGGTTGTGAAGCTGTCCGACGGCGAAGATGATGACATCAGCACGGATGCATTCGTTGGATTCGGATTCGGATTTAGTCGATATTTCCCATTGATTCTTGTCCTCATGGAATTTGGCCTTGGAAATCTCGAAGTTAAGGCGGAGATGTTCCTTTAGCTTGTATTTTTCTACAACCTGTTTGAGATATGACAGAATGCCCTTCTGCCCCTCATACCGCTTCGTGCGTTTCTGGTAAGGGTCAAATGAGAACGAATAGAGATGCGAGGGCACATCGCAACTACATCCTGGGTACGTGTTGTCCCGCCAGACGCCGCCAACATCCCCACCCTTTTCGAGGATCAAGAAGTCATCCTCGCCGGCTTTCTTCAGTTCGATTGCCATGGCTATGCCGCCGAATCCTGCCCCGATGATTGCAATCTTCTTACTTTTCTTTTCAACAGTAGCCATGCTGACTGACGGAGCCGAAGCAGAAGAAGGAGAAAGACAAGGTGAAAGACGAGATAAAAGACAAGAGTGCGACTTTGGCCGCAAAATATAGCATTGGAAGCAAAGGAAATAAAGGTACTTGTACTTGAGGTGGAAAACTAATTGTATTTGGTCGATACTTACTGTCATCATGGTTTTTGCTAGTTTGGATCTCCCTTAGATACATAGTTTGTCGAAAGATGACGTGCAATTCAGTACAATAGTCGTCGAGTGTGAGTGGGGTTACACCGGCTGTCCTGCCATCGTTCAGCTATCCATGTTAAACGAGTCAGATTGCGCATAGAGAGCTCCATTGTCCAGCTCGCTTGAGATGTCGAGCACGCTGTCTACGGACCCACTTGGAAAGTATAAGCGGCTTACTAGTCGGCGATCGCGCCACTGCGGTCCACATGTAGTGATGACAGCTTGGCAAGAGGTGTTTCAAAGTGCTTACGAGGGTCGCATGGCCGTGTGGTTGACGGCTTCGCCAACAGCGCGAAATAGTCGCAGCAGTCTCACCACTCTGGCTCGGCCGCTTGTGCATCAAGGATAATAGTCACTCATCTCGGCCTCTGGGGTTTGCGTTCGACTCTGGCTTCGCCGAACGGGATTTCCAAAGCCTGTCCCGCCAGACTTGTGTCACCCCCAGCGCCGAGAGTATGTCTAGTGCAAATCGGTCGTCATTGCTTTGTGTTGGCGATAGCATTCTCAATCTACCTTTGCTACCATGAGGCAGCTGGTCCAGCCAGCCAGCCTCATCTTTTCCAATACACATTATCTACCCACGTGCATAGCTAATAGCGCTATGAGCGACCATTCTGCAATTCGCTTCCATCTTGCCGACGAGCTTTGGCTCATCATCATCGACCGTGTGAGCGCATTAGACTGGAAGCAACTCCGACGAACGTGCAGACGCTTGAACAAGCTGACCACTCCTCTCCTCTTCCGAAGAGTGTACTTGGAGCTCTGTGGGCGAGGTTGCGAGTCTCTACATAACATCTCCTGCAACCGATCACTATCCACGTCGGCCGGTCACTGCCTCACAATGGCCAGATCTCCTGCACTTTCTTCGAATACCAGGCAGGTCAATTACATTTGGCGGTCTTGAAGCCTGTTTAGATTACATGTTGGCTCCGCCATCGATTCCAATGACCTTTCCGTTCACCCACTCTGCATCCTGCGAAGCAAGAAACGCAACGACGCGGGAGACGTCAGCAGTCTCCCCTATGCGATGGTGTGGCGAAAGTCTCGAGATGTACGCATCGATGTTACCTTTGTCATCATCAGGCACGACTTTATCGCGGCCCGCGTTGAACATGTCGGTCTTGATGCCACCAGGAGCCACGCAATTGACGGTCACCTTCTTTGGCCCAGCATCTACCGCCATGCAACGTGTGAACGACTCGATAGCTCCCTTGGAGCCCGCATAGACCGCGTGTTCGGGGATGGCTTTTGCCTGCGCAGTGATGGAGCTCATCAATATAATCCGGCCTCCGACCTCCATCCGATTGTACGCCTCTTTGGCAACGAAGAATTGAGCACGGGTATTTGTCGTGAAGATGCGGTCAAAATCGGCCGCTTTGACATGACTGAAATGGCCGGATGAATGGATGCCAGCGTTAGAGCAGCATATGTCGAGCCTGCCGAAGTGGGCAACGACATTGTCCATCAATGTTTCGACGTCTTTGGGATTAGCAACATCCGCCTTGAAGAGAGCGGCATCGGACCCGTTGCCTAAATCCTTGATTCTCTGGACGACTTGCTCAGCGCCATCGACGCTGTTGAGATAGTTCACAGCGACCCTGGCGCCACGCTGGGCGAGCTCGACGGCTATGTCCGCTCCTATGCCACGACCTAGATCATCGCTTAGCTTGGTTCGACGCAAGAACAAGAGGTGGACGGCTGACTTGCGCCCGTGACGACTGCAACTTTGCCTTCGAGGCTGGAACTCGGAGTAACAGACATGATGGACGTATCTAGGATGGCTGAGATTGGCTAGTGGGATGGGTGGGTGTTGTATCTCGACCAGAGCGGCCAAGGAAACACTACTTATGCGCCGATTTAGGTTTCATCTGATAGACAGCTGTATTGGATGACCAGTCATTGAAGCTGGGCGAAAACATCGCTTGCAGGAGGCTGGGATGAGCAATGGTAGCTGCCGGACTGTGAGTGCCACACGCGGTTGCCATGAGATGAATGGCGAGCAATCATGACACCAATGTGAGGAAAGCGTCAGCACCGTAACTCGGGCAATCATGCTCGGCCGTGATCACCATGCTTATCCAGAGCCATAGGACGGCTTGAGAGCAGAACAAAGCTGACTTTGGTGTTTTTCTTACCTTGGTGGCTGCGTCAGCTTCGAATACGATATTGGCAAGCGGAGACGATCGCCATGAGATCTTTGTTCAGGAGATCGACTTTGGTCGTACTTCAACACCTGTCTGAACGAGCTAGCGGGTCGTGCGAACAAGGTACGTCCCGCGCTCTCTTTGAGGCGAATTCTGGTATCCAAGTTTGTGCGGGCGGCACGCCTTGCCCTGCAAGGTAGTCGATCTAGTGGGGGAGAATTGAGCAAACGCGATGAGGGCAAGCATAGCCACGCTTGCTCCATTCACTCTTCTTATGCGCTGTACGGCAAATGATGCGGGTTACATCTGCGCTGCGCGGCTGTGGGTTGAGACTACAACGATGCAGTTGTAAGCGTTTCACAAGACGGTGTGGTCAAACACAAGGCCTACCATGCTACGATCACGTGGCCGTTCATATTCGACCGATCAAGAAACGTCTATCGACGACCAACACATGATGTAGAGCAGGAGGCCATAGTCGCTGGTAGTCAGCGATAAGAATGACAATCCAACGTCTTGCGCCAGCCACCCAGATGCTGACCATCGCTGCTCGCTGCCCTACGACCGCTGGGACAATTGCAGGGTAGGCACGTTTACTTGACGAATCACAAGTCGCGACTGAAGGATAGACTAGAGCGCAAAAGCATCAGCAGAAACAAAAATCGTACCACGGACGCATCCCTGCCCACCAATAAGCAGCTTACGCTCCTCGAACGCTGTTACATGTGCAGAAGGGGAAAACAGTCACACAGTCGCGTATAGGTGTGTATACAGCAACGCAGTTTACTACGGAGATACGATGGTAGGTCGTTCTGACTGAAAGTCAAACTGTTACAGTACTGACCGAACCATTTCCGTTTCGTGCAGGTCGTTTGTTCAGGGCATGCAAATATCCTCTGAGTTCACTTACAGATAGACGCTAGCCCCTTGCAAACGTTGTATGGCGATGGATGGTTCCGACAGCGCAAGTTTCTTCGTGGTGGAATAGCCTTGGCACCGACGTGCGATTCTAGACCCATTAACCAGTTGAAAGGAATGGATATTCTGATCACCATGTAGAGCTCTGGCACATGTCTAGTCGACGTCCTCGAATGTTGTTGTGCACCAGGAGCAAACAATAACTTAGGTAAGAACTGGAGATCATTTCACGTCAGCACTGCGATGAAGGTTTTAGGGTTGAGCAATTTACAAAATGGTTCCGTCATATCTCCTAAGTAACTGACACCTTGTGTTAGTCGTAGCTGATTGAGAACGCTGGAAGCTAGCAAGAGTTCTTCGTCAGAGCCATACCACCGTTCGTGCTGTCGGTATTCTCGCAATTGCACTACTGAATGATTCATCAGCCCAGTTTCACGTGATGGTCAATCCATCTCAAAGTATCAGGACACGAACGATACATCAAGCAGCGCCTATCGGTGGTCGTTGACGAAAGCAATAGCAACTAGATAAGGTGTAGCCGATGGTACAATATGTTTGGGACAAGCTGATTCTTCGTAAAGCTGTCTTGCAAAGCTTTTCGGCGCTAAAACATTGGTGAGCTTAGCTGATAGCGGTAGCGGTGTGAGACTAGCTGTGTCGTCCGAGTTTGGTCAGACCTTCTTTTGGTCGATAGAAACTATATGTCAGGCCCACTCCGTATGTAGTAGAAGTCACAATCTAACTTACTACCTCAATGTCCATCCACTCCCATATGTGTAGGTACCACCATCACAGCTTATGGGCGAGTCCCGCGATTGCGCGCCGCGCATGAAGTCTTGTACAGAAGCATCGCCACATTCGATCATGGGTGGGTATTGACATCATTATCCTCGACGATGCAATCATCTATGTGGTACTCTGAATTATTCCGACTGGATAATGTCGGTCCAGTATTAATTCTCTGAACCGGGAAAGCCTTAGCCTCTATATGTTACTGTTTCACTGGTATTGAGAAATACAAATGGCGCATAGTCGCAGGAATCAACCGCAATACCTTTTGAGCTGGCCCATATCTACCACGCATGCGCGTTGTTTGCTTTGCCACGGAGGACTTGTATAGAATGATACGACGACTCGTGTTCGTGGCAACACCTCGGAGATTGATAAGAACTTGTTCTGCAACCGCATGCTTACATGTAGTGGGGGCACTGCCGTTACGGCCGGCATCATAGACAGTAGAACGCAGACAGTATGGACGTTGCACCCTCTCGTCATCTCAGCGTTTGCAAAGTTTTGCCAATGAATGCATTCGTATCAAGCCCTCTTAAAGATGAAGGGCAAGACGTTTGTGTAGAACACTATCAGATCTGCCACGTCGACTCGTTTTCGCTGGCCGCTGACCTGTCGGCCATCGCATGACTGCGGCGTGGTTATTGTGTCCCACCTTTACAGTAGGCTGTGCCATCCCTCGAAGTCATCACGCTTGTGCCCGAACATTCACCAGATGCAGTCCCTGTGTGCATCGGTACGGGAGAATGAACTCCAGTATCGCGATGTCGTATGGCTGCAAGAGATCGAATCAGTTCGGTATCAGCGAGCGTGGCGAATGCGGTCCTCTGCAATCTGGCTTGCGAGCGCTTGAACCGATTTTTAGCTACCCGGCGCTTGAAATGCTTTTCTTTAGACTGCTCGTATGTCTCCCATTCCCTCTTGTTCGCCCCATGTTCCAGCAGGAATTGGGCGTCTTGTTCCAGCCTTGCCATCAAATCAATTCTGAGTAGTGAGGTGCAGAGTGTGCTGTTGTTCTTCCTTTTCACTAGGAAGCTTTTAAGGGTTTCTCTCTGATATGTGCCGGGTCTGTACCGCTCGAAACCCTTTACTAGTAGAAGCTGAGAGTCTCTGCTTCCGAGCCCCTTGAGCAGTTTCATGGTCTTGTCAGCAGAGGGGTCGTTTGTAAGGTGTTCCCAAGCAGTAAACGCTTTGTGCATTCCAAATTGTTCGTAAAGTTTTTTGCACATACGCGACGCATTCAATGAAGCCCGCTTGTCTAGATAGCCACCTATCAACAATAAAAGCTTGGGGGGAAGCTCGAGTATAGGGGTTCTGCCGGAGGTCTGTATGTGGTTGAGAGAATCGGGATAACCAGGGTAAACGGAGTTTGTGCTGCTAGCAGTTCTCCGAGATGTATTGCGTTTTTCCACAAGCAATCGTGCCTCTCGAATCTCCGATTGCAATTGCTGTGATGATAGAGGATCTTCTTCTGATGCCCGAGGCATTGGGCGTAGCTGTCCAGCGGTGAGCCCAGAGATGTGATGATGGATCGCAAAAGACGATCGTTCTTATTGAAGCTTCAGAAGAGCTCTGTTGCTTTGCTTGTCGTCAAAGGAAGGCGGACGGGTGCGCGGCTGTATTGGGCGGCGAGCTGACTGAGATGACGGCGATGGCAATGAGAACGGAATTTAGTGGGCGGGGTTTTCAAATGTATTGCAGCGTCGACTTTCGAGAAGCGAAGTACGCGTGTGTTATGGCATCAGGGAAGCGTGACATGACTGGGAACAGGGTGCGGAATAGTTGCGGGTGCGTGAACTTTTAGATTGCGCGGCGTAGCTGCTTGCAAGAGCCTGGTTTAGCCTTGTCTGTACTAAGGCGTACACGGAAGGTGAGCGACGCAAGCGCGGTTCGCTAACTGCAAACCACGGGCTCTCTGTCGCTTAGCGCAGTCTTGCGCAGTTCGGAAGCCTGAGCTGCCCACTGCCAAGCAATGCCCACTGCGGCACGGTTTTTGTCATGGCAGCCTTGCGCGGAGCTGACGGATGCTCAAAGTGCTTACGGTTGCTGTCGAGTCATGTCAAGCCGCGCTTGTAGCACGGCAGATTCACAGCAGCCTTGCTGCCCTGGCACGCGGTTGACAAAAAAAGCCGACTCACCGATGCCCTAAATCCTTACCAAAATATGCTAGCTGCGATGTATACTCTCTCTCTTTTGCTTTATTACACAGCAATACTAATAGCAGTATAGAAATAAAGTAGCTAAGAAAATAGAAGAGGTAATTCCTTATAGATCTGCTGACTTAGAATTTTAATTACTTTGTTTTATTATGCTGCTCTAAGCCTGTGCAAAGTAGAGGTTTTGAAGTCGGCTTTTTTTAGTCAACCGCATGCCTGGCTCGGCCGCTTTCGCACCGAGAATCATGGACTCGCTGATTGTGCCTACCTAGTGTCGCACAGCCCTGTCGCTGGAGCGCCCGCCGGCTGTTGATCGAAGCCTTGGACTCAGTGCCGTTGGCTTTGGCCATTTTGGAGAAAGTCTCGCGCTTGCTTACTGGTAAGCAGACGCGCTGTTGCGGCACGGTTCATGGCAGCCCTTACGTCGACGAATCATCAGAGTGCTTACTGTGGTCGTCGAGTCATGTTGCGGCGAGCGTCGCTTGTAGCACCACACAGTCGCTGCAACCTTGCTGCCCTGGCCTTTTCGCACCGCGAAATTGCGAGAATCATGCAACCGCTGATCGACCCACTTGGTATCGCGTAACCCAGTCACTCAATCGCCATTCCACATCCGTTCATCGAAACGTTCATCGCTATGTCGTTGTCTTTGGCCGGCTCGGGAAAAGTTCCCCATTGTTCCAGAATCGATGGCTACTGCACAGTGAGGTGCAGGTATTGTAAACCAGATGGTTCTAAGAGCATGTATGTTGCATTAGGTGCAGTTTCGCGATTCAGCTGATGTGAAATTTGTCGCCCGGCTCAATGGCCTTGCATCTGTGACCGAGTCGCGTGCTTGCTGCAAGCACTACTGTTAATCCATTGCCTCGCTGGAAGCTTACGACGTGCCGAAAGTGAAGTGCTGTTATGAACATGAATCTTCTTGTTGATCATTCAAATACTTGTTCTGGCCAAGAACGGTCTGGGGCCAGGACCTATCGCTAGCCGTGTCATGCAATTGTCAGACAATATCCTGATTGGGAATACCGGCTACCCATTCCTCTATAATGTGATCATATTGCTGTGTTGTCCTACAGACGAATCGCTATTGAGCCACCATAGCGTTCGGTATACGTTTATGACCCGGATTGAGTCGGACTTGGCGAGAACAGGCTGGGTCCTGACAGCAATGATCTAGATATGATCTTAGCTGCCACTAACATCCTGGATGTATTCAACGATATGCACATTCTTCTTGATCTGCTATACTGTACCAGCACAAATACTCGGTGCCTGATGTTGTAAGGTCAGCATCATCATCTTGGCAGTGTATGCACTGAAAAGCATGATGACAAAGAGAGGATGAGACTCGCCCTATAGCCATACACCATCAGCAATTCAAACCTATGTTGATGAGCCCTTTCAACAAGCATACTGAAAACCAGCGGTACAGGGTGGTTCTCTCCAGCGAACAACAGTCCCTTGGAAGTCCAGCTGTGGACACTTGAAGAGAACGGAGGGCCGTCTATCTAAGTTGCTCTGGATGTGTCTGTTAAGATGACAACCTGACCCAGAAAGCGCTGACTCTTCTCACCCATGCTTACCACCAGCCATCTATAAAACCCCCGGATAAACAGAAGTCTGACGCTTTTTGCGTTGGTCGCGCCTCACAGCAGTCTCACATTCGACTGGCTAAGCGGCCTTGTTCTAGAAGTAGAAACTGATAATCAATCCGCTTTGGAGTGATACTCTACGTCCCCTCGCCGGGAGACCTACTCTCCACTTTTCATTGTGTAAGCAGCCGGTATAATGCGAGATAGTAGACCAAGAGCCAATATCGCATGGTGTGGAGGGTGAACTTCTGCTGCTACAAGACCAGGCAAGAGCACCAATCGCACTGCACAGCATCACAAAACGGTCTCTCAGGACTCACACAGCGCTCGAAGATACTCATTCCCTACCCTTTGCGATAATGGCCCTTCTCTTCCTCTTCTTCATCGGCTACTGCGTCGCATGGATCATCTACGCACGGAGGTTCCATGCGCTGGCCAAGTACCCGGGTCCCTTCTTGGCCTCGATCACACGACTGTGGCTGGTCATCGATGTTGCACGAGGAAAGTCAGGGGAAACCCAGCGCCGCTTGCATCGAATCTATGGTCTGAACGAGGTGCCCATGGGTGGACACTACGCGGCTGACACGAGAAGGTCCTATCGTGCGAATCGCGCCTGATGAAGTCGCTATAGCCGATCCAGAGGCAATCAGAACGATCTATGGAGCCCAATCCGGCTTCGCCAAGGTCGGTGTGTCGTATTTGCTGCCGTGCTGCAGGCGATACTGACCATGCGTAGACTGACTTCTACCTCCCTTTCCGCGCGGCGTGGGGCAGATATCTAGACGCTTTCATAAACCTGGATGAGCGTCGGCACGCCAAGCGACGCCGGATTGTCAGCTCTTTGTACTCCATGTCGAACATCGTGAAGCTAGAAAGCAAGATCGACCGATGCGTGCAGACGCTCGTGAAGAAGCTTGACGAGTGCGCAAAAACAATGTTAACATCGATCTGTCCGAATGGATCCAATGGTACGGGGATGTTCTGTTGCTCTGGTAAGCGGTGCTCACAGCACATACAGGTACACATCCGACGTGGTGGGCGAGCTCTTCTTCAGCCGTATGTTTGGCTTCCTAGACGGTGCTTACGACTATGGCGGCTACATCGGCGCCCTGGACCTGCTCACCCCGTTCGTCGCAGTGGCATGTGTCACTCCTGTCTATCTTCGACCGCTGTTCCTCTTAGGCGGGGCTGTGATACCTCAGGTTTCGAGGGCACTAGCGGTACTGAAACGATTCGAAAGCGCAGCCGAATTATGCGTAGATCAGCGGCGGTGTCTC